>CM067062.1:9451026-10051026 GCA_033980235.1 Diadema setosum | reverse complement strand
TTTAATGTTGCAAAGTGCAGATGAGCAAATTAATGGAATAAATTAGAGCGATGATTCCCCTACTAGATTTGGATCATAGACTTCATAATTTTTATACCGAGCTGATTCGCGCTATAATATTCTCCCCTTACGAGCAACACGACACAAGCGAAAGAAGAAGACGAATAAGAGAAAACCACTCCCACTGCCTCAATTTTTGAAAATCCATTACAATCATCACCAACCCCGGTCTGGATCGTTGCATAGACCAAATGTCATTCACAGGCTTTGTCAACAACATTTTATATTTCACTTTTCACGAGACAATGAAGAGGAAGCTTTTTATTCTGAGCTTGCACTTTCTGTTATTCGGTGAGTCAACTATGTGCTGTTTTTATTTTGTACGTCAGACGAGTGGCGGGATTTTAAGATTTACAATTTGTAAATATTTGAAGGGGCTCATTAAGGCCTGGTCACACAGCCCAAAAGTCGCGTAAACGCATGAATCAAGCATGAAACGTGGTTGTGCGTGCTTTGTCCGGCGAGAATTTTCGTTGATTTACGCGATGGAAATCACCGATGAATTGCGCAAGAACTACGGAAAGATCACACAAAAATCATTAACAAATCACGCGCTTTCAGCGCATAGGCACGCAAAGGCCCCGAACAGGTCGAATATGTGGTTGTGCGCGACGAAAGGTCCACGGAAAACCACGCATAATCTGCGCATTATCACTAATGAACTGCGTATGAATCGCGCATGATTCGCGCATGAACGCGATAGCGGGAACATTTTCGCCAACGATCACTGATATTCCATATTACTTCGCGCATTGTCCGCGTATGAACTACGCAACCTACGCAAAAATTACGTTAAACAGGGCAATACTGCGTAAACTCATAATACCTAGTTCACACCGACGCCGAATTGATGGCGAATTAAATCGGCGAGCAAAGCGGCGGCAAAGCGTAACAAAGCTTAATTAAAGCGTAAAGACCGTAATAGAGCGTGAGAAAGCTTTGAGCAATTCGGGACATTCGGCAAGAGCGCCAAAAAATTTTAAACTGTTTAAAAATTTGAGGCGATCTGTCACGAATTGCGTAAAGCGGGGAGAACGTATTAAAGCTTATCAAAGCGTCACAAAACTTATCAAAGTTTTTCTCAAAGCGTAGGAAAGCTTAACAGAGTTTAACAGAGCTTGGTTCAAAGCGGTGACCCCACTTTGTACGCTCTGTCACCAATTGACACGCTTTGTTAAGATGTCTGAAGATTTGATTAGATCTATCATCAAGACCTGACACGCTTTCCCACACTTTCACCGAGGATTGACACGTTTTCCCACGCTTTCACCAAGGATTGACACGATTTTTCACGCTTTCATCAAGGATTGACCCGCTTTGTTAGGCTCTGTCACGCTTTGTTACGATTGGCAAGCTCTTTCACGCTCTCTCACGCTCTCCCACGACACACACGCTCTGTCACCATCCCTATAAGTACCGCTGGGACTCGAGTTCTTCTAATTCCAATTGTCCCAGTGAAAGAAGTTCTAAATCTGGTGAACCCTAAATCTACTATAAAGTAAAATATGGGACCCAAGAGAGGTCGAGACACAACCAGGAAGAACCAGAGAGGGGGACGCAGAGGCCATGTCGTTGAGATTCAGAGGGCTAGATCTTCAACTCCGCACCGCAGCCAGAAGAAGACATACTGGTGCCAGAGCAGCCACAGCCTGTCATAGAGTCTGGGGAAGATCAGCCTGTCATACAGTCTGGGGAATATCTCCCAGAAATCCCACCAGTTCCAGCAGCCCGCAAAAAGCGTAAAAATAAGCCATATTATTATGCCCAGCTGACAGAGGCTCAGAAGGAAGAGTTGATTGATTGGCTAAAACAGAACCCGTGCATCTACTCCAAGAGGCTGACTGAGTACAAAGACGCACCCAAAAAGAGAAGCTATGGGAAGACAAAGCCAAAGCGATGGGTTTGAAGGTGGCAGCCCTGCAAACCTTCTACAAATCAAACAGAACCCAACTGAGCCGTCTGAAGAAGAGTGTTGGGAAGTCTGGTGATGGTACAGATGTTCTAGACGACCTGTCTGCTACTGATCGATGGATCTGGGAAAACAGTTACTTCTCATTTCTGAAGGATCACATCGAGACAGTTGAGCGCAGAAACGTCGTCAGCATCCATGGCAGAACTGGGAAGGTAGCAGGCAGGACAACACCAACATCCACAGCTACTGGGTCAGCAGTAGCAGTACCACCTACAGCAGCCTCCAACATCCAGTCAGACTCTGGGTCAGAGTCACAGTCTACAGACCCCTCCTCTCGAAGACACTCCACAGAGAGTGCTGACCTAAAACAAACTCTGATGGAGTACATTTCTGGTTCCAAGAAAGTGGGTCCCTCCCCCTTTGTCTGACATATAGACGAGGGACTCACTGAGCTTCCCAGCGACATCAGATGTACAACACAGATGAAGTTGATGGCCGTTCTCCACGAGGGGCAGAAACAGGCTGAAGAGCGCCAGGAGATGCAGCAGCAGGTGCCTAGTACACTGCAGCCTACCTTCCCACAGCAGCACCAACAGGTCGCCCCCTTCCAGCCACACCCTTAGCCGTACCTTCCCAGCTCCACCAGCAGGCATGACCCCTCCAGATTGCTGTTACAGAATCACCAATGGCAACCTCCACCATCCCAGTGGCCAACCCAGATGACAGGACTACAGACCAGTCTCTGGTGCTCCCAGGACCCTCAGTTCATGATTTCACAGTTCCCTGCCATGTACTCACAACTATCATTGAGATCCTCCGTCCTTATAGATCTGGACACGGGAACAACACGTCCCGTCTCACCCATACCAAGATCATCCAATCCCTTCACTGCTACCAACTCCCAAGGGTATGCTGCTGCTGCAACTGCCGCTGCTGACAAGACCACTGACTCCCTGATTCTGACTGACATGGTCAACAGAGCCATTATCGCTGCAGGTATCTCCACAAGGCCACCATCTCCTGTGACTCCTCTGGGAACTCCTCCAGGACCGGAAGATGAAACCACCAAGAAGTGAATTCAGTGACTTTTTTAAATTGACACGGGAGACTTTCTTATGCTACATGTACTATTGATATTTTGATGTTATAATATTTGTCTGTACATTGTATTATGTATGATAAGACAAAGAAGAATTTTTGTTTGTTACAATGATTTGGAAACAGTGATTATAATAAAACTTTTTAAAATTGACATGGGAGACTTTTAAATCTTTTATGCTACATGTACTTTTGATATTTTGATGTTATAATATTTGTCTGTACATTGTATTATGTATGATAAGACAAAGAAGGATTTTTGTTTATTACAATGTTTTGGAAACATTAATAATAATGTTTGCTTTGAAAGTTGTTTATGTGTTATATTAAGTTGGATATACTATTATAATGATTTGGAAACAGTGATTATAATGTTTGCTTTGAAAAGTTTAAATGTATCATATTAAAGTTGGATGCATTATTTTGAAAAAAAAATTGTAAAAACTAATAAATACTTTGTTTTGTTAAGTTTGCTGCTTTTTTGTACTTAGTGATGACATGTTCCATTTAATAATAAAAGATAATATGTTAAATAAAATAAATGCATTTTATTATGAAATGTAATAAAAAAATAGAAGATATTAAACTAAAATTATGTGAACAATACAAAATACACACAAATCCCCCAACCAAAAAAATATATATATAAAAATAAAACAAAATAAAACAAAAAATAAAACAAAAGAAATAAAAATAAAGAGTGTCCCATAAAAAAAAAAAAAAAAAAAAAACGCCCGTCACAATTCCGGTCCGAAATTGGCAAAATTTCGATATCATTGGAAAGAGCAACATTTTATAAGTAACTGACCAAAACATCACGAAATATAATTTGGTAGTTTTTATTTTGTTATTTTGTTACACTTTTTGCAAAGGGATGCAAGTAGTAAAATCATGTACTTTTGATAATTTGCCCATAGGCCCTACAGTTAAGGATTTGTTCAGCCGGATTTTTACCGCTTACAGACCTTTGCAAGAAGTATTATAGCACAAAAACTACTGAATGTGATTTTGGGATTTTTGGATCAGTTATTAAATGAAGAGTTGGTCTCTTCAATGGTACAAAAAATACTGCCCATAAACGACCGGAAGTGTGCCGGGCTTTTTTTTTTTATGGGACACCCTGTATAAAACATAATAAAATAGAAAATGCAATATAATAAAAAAATAAATAGAAAAACTCTGTGGAAAACTTAGTATTCTGAGTTTTTCACAAAGTTTTTTTTTCTATTTATTTTTATTATATTTCATTTTTTAATTTTATAATGTTTTATATTTTATTTCCTTTGTTTTATTTTCTTTGTTAGAATAAGGGTTATTTATCTCACCTATATATGAAATTGATTTTCTTACTATTTTTTTTTGATTAGTAAGAAAATCAATTTGTAATAATTTGCAATAATCAATTTAACAAAAAATGCGTATTTTAAAGATCTCTTATCGCACATATCTAAATTTCAAATTCTACAACTTGATTTCTTTAAATTTTCACTCCTGATTTACAATAGTAGTATTATCTGATTTTTCATGGGGAAAAATCAATGAAGTCTGTATTTATATTATTTACAAGCAGATGAAATACATAACAACAATAACATCAATAATAATAATATCTTCACAAGTACAAATAATACAAAAGTCATTTCAAACTTATATTAAAAATAAATTCATCTTCGTGGTCCACCTCACTGGCTGCCAGCGCCACCCTCTTCTTCAGCAGGTTGTGGAGCACCACAGCAGTCTCCACCAAATCTCTGACGTTTATCTACCTTCTGTTCCAGTGTTCCCAACAGGCACCGGAGCCTGTTGGCCAAGATGCCAAAGGCATTCTCCACCACTCTTCTCCCCCTTGATATCCTGTAGTTGCAGATCCTCTATTCATCTGTCATCCCTCTTCTACAGTATGGCTTCATCTTGTAGCTCTTCAGGGCAAAAGCATCGTCACCCAGGATGAAGTAGGGAATATCAGGCTGATTTTCCCTAAGGAGACGGCATGATGGGGGCAGCCCTATGGACCCATCTTCTACACATTCGAAGAGCTCAGACTCTGTGAATATCTGGGAGTCAGACATGTGTCCTTTACCTCCCAGCTCAATCCAGATGAACTTATACTCTGCATCTACCAATGCCAACAGTGGTATGGAGAAGAACCACTTGTAGTTGTGGTAGAGACTGCATGTGTTTGCTGGCTTCTTAATGGCTATGCGCTTTCCATCCAAGGCACTAATTGCATGGGGGACATTCCATCTCTGTTCAAACTGCTGGGCAAGGGTGCTCCATGCTTCAGGGATGGTAGGTATGTTGAAGACCTCATCTTTATACGCCTCTACAATGGCCCTGCACACTTCTGGAACCATCTCTGATATGGTTGAGATACCACATCTGAGTTATGCCAGTGATCTGTACTTGTCCCCAGTGGCCAGATGTCTCAAGGTGATTGCCAGTTTGAGGCCAGCTGACAAAGGGTGCCTGTAGTTAGTCTCTTGCTTCTGGATGACTGGTGTCACTCTCTCCAGGATCTCATCGAACACCTCAGGGGTCACTCTGGTGAAGTTTCTGAAGGCAACAGGGTCCTCTAATCTCAGTTGCGTGTCCAGGAGGCTAGTGTACTGGCCGTACTGCTGACTTCTTTCTTCAGTGAGCCATGGCCTGGTCCAGCAGCTCCTGATGAATGGTCTTCTCCCTCCTGCTGGTAGTTCAACCTCCTCTTGCCTTTGCTGTTCTTCCTCTCTCTCCTCCGCCTCGAGGGCTAGGATGTAGTTATAGAGCAGGGAGACAAAGGTCATGTCTACTTCATAAGATGGTTCATACTCTGGTACATCTTGAACTTCCACATCTTGTTCTTCTGCCAAAGATGCAATGATTTCGTGTATCTGCTGCATCTTTATATGTGCTCTGGATCAGAGGCGGGATGCAATGGGATCTCGAAATTTTCCATTGCGTAACAGAGCTTAACCGAGCCTACCAATGCACAAGAGAGCTTGATAATCGTATCAGAGCGTTATTTAAAGCGTGATAAGCCCATCAAAGCTTATCAAAGAGTATTAAAGCATATCAAAGCGTGATTTAAAGCGTAAAAAATCCTGATCAATCGGCATCAAAGCGTGAGAAGCCGTAGCGATTCGGGAAATAATTTGTCGCCCAAAGCGGGAACAAACTTCGTATCAGAGCGTATCAGAGCTTATCAGAGCATAACATATCTGAGGAGATCGTGAGATTTTTTGAAAAGTAAACAAAAATGACTCCGAATTGATCGCCGATTTAAAGCGCAACATTCGGCGTCGGTGTGAACAGGGCTTAAAGGGCTGATTTCACGGAGCACACGAACGATTTGCGAAGGACGCGAATGGCAAAATCCAGCAATCGTATTTCAGTCTGCAAAAGACCGCCAAATGAAGGCGGGGGGTCGGAAGCGCCGTCATCCAGTTGTTCGCGGATATCGTTTTTACTTCGGCGAGAATTTCAACAAATTTTATTATTTTTTTTTTTTGCGAACCTTTTCCGCACACTTGATCGTGATTTGCTCGTAATTTGTTCTCGAAAGTGTCTTTAAAGCCTCGTCATATGCGCACGACCTTCGCAAGACATGCGCGATGTTCGCAAAATCTTCGTGAAACCCTAAGCAGACCCCGAAACTTTGGAGAATGTCTCGCGTATGTTTCTCGAAATCTGCGAATATTTTCCGATCATTTTACGACGTAACCGCAAACTGTTCGCGTACCTTTTGAGACATTCTCACGAACGTTTACGCATGTTCGGGGACGTACGACCTCTTTAAAGCTCTACGTTTTCTACAAATGAAAATCGTAGCATACATCAACAAATCAAGCAACTATTAACAACTATATAGTTAAAAAAGATAAAATAAAGACCAGCAAAGAGAATGAAATGTTTGACAGACAGAAAAAAAAATCACGAAATAATATACTTAAAATGATCCTGAAGTATGCCAAAATTACATTTGAAACTGGAGATTATGTGTGGGAGAAACTGCCAAAAAAATCATATCATTTACTAGTGGAGGTAAGTCCTCAGAAAAACTGTAGGTACACTCACAAAACAAAGAAATGAAAGGGAAAAAACGAGAAATACAAGAAAGAGAAAACTTTCAACTCAAGACAGCTATCATCTCAATGGAAACATTTCTCCCATGACTATTGAAAAATTTGCGTTCGCGTTTCCGTCGCGTGTTCTTCGTGTACGTAACATGCTGTACTTTGGCAATGGTACACACGGCATTCGCACATGCGTCGTGAGAACTTTCGCACAAATTGAGCAAGAATGGTTTTCAGCTTCATTATCGGTACACATTCGGAGAAAAACTTTTCTGAATGTTGGATTTTTGCCATTCGCGTGCTCCGTGAAATCAGACCTACGCGAAGCCGAGTTTTGAGCTGCTCAAAACCTGGAATCTCGTAAAGCGCCGATCCGGCGAACATCGACGGACAACTACGAAGCTTCCACGTCCGACAAACTGTTGAAATGCGCAAATCGCGCATGTATAGCGTAAGACTCGAATTTCGTGTGTGATTCATGCGGTTACGCGACTTTTGGCTGTGTGACCAGGCCTTTAAATTCCAGGTTGTAAAGGTGCATGAAATTCTTTTAGAACAAAATAGGCCTGAACAGATGTAAAATTATGTTACGATTTCCCTAGCTTGGGAACGCTGTGGCATAGTGGATGAGACTCCCGATTCCCAATCGGAGGACCCGAGTTCAAATCTGGCCCAGTGCTTACGTCCTTGGATAAGATGTTTTTACCCACCACGTCCCTCCCGGCGCAGGTGTATAAATGGGTACCTTTCAACGCTAAGCTAGTGGTAATGGCAGGGTCCTCTGGTAGAACAGTGGTAGCACTGAAGAGACTACTCTGGATAAGAAGACCTAATTATTGATTATTGTTATTATTAGTATTATACATTAAAAATGTGATTGAATATACACACAGCGTAAGTTATACCTGCCATCGGGATACGTGCTTGAATAAGCTAAGGAGCAAAGTTAAAACAAAATTTCATTGACTGACTATTATGATATATCACAGTGATAGCATTCTTGGTTATGAAATTAGACACATCAGAGGCCTTAATTATCTAAACATTTTCCCCACTGATCTAACGTTTTGCCCACGACTGATGAAAAGTTAATATTTGTGGCCATGAGCAATATGGCTTGCCTGTTAATTTGACCACTTTCGTTGACCAATCTCATCCATTCAGTGAAACATTCATTGTTTCTCCCGTTAAACTCAAAGTTGGAATTTGTCATTGTTGTCTTTAAAGTTCATGTATACTCAGTCATGCATGTACGATATTTGTCAACATAATTAGGAACCAATGAAAAGAGGAAGAATTCTCCTTCCCTCACAACAAACATTGCGCTCTCCAGAGCTGACAATATAGCATCCCTCCTAAGTTGGATTCCTTTTTTTTTTTTTTGATACGCACTGTAGTGGGCCAGTGTTTGATTTACCTTTGTGGTATCTATTATTTGTCTAACACACTAGTCTCCTTTGGTCGCATGTATGAGACGTCGTGCAGAAAAAGCATCAATACAACAGCAGTACCCTCAAGTCACTTTTCAGCAGCCAGGTGTGGTCTGCTGCAGCTGAAGAACGGATCTCTGATACAGACGGAGCCGGCGTTCGTACGGCTGCCGAGGGTCGCGGCCGGCTGTGGCACTCGGCGTAACCAGTTACTGCCTGGTTACTTCGTGTGCCGAAAAGCAGAGACAACCAGTACGTTGAGTAGATGTATTCAACATAATATACCAGCACCACAGAGGATAAATTGACATGGTCCTTCAGCACACCTTTATGTGCATCCACAACATTGAACAGACCGCACATTTGCTCTGTGAGATTTCCACTCAGTTCACGTTCTTCACTCTGTTTTAGTTTGTTGGTCTGTTTGTCTCATTTCAATTTCAGTAAGTCTGTTTATCTTATTCTTTTCATATCAGGTTACATAAATTAATATGATAGCATAAATTCTTGTACTTTGTCGATGACAAACGACCAAATTAAGATATGCATACATAATATATAATGGTCGACATCGACCAGTTATCAGAACCCAACGGTTCGGGTTCTGCAAGGAGAAGTGTATGTGACGGGACTTACCTTTAAAGCAAGCTTGTTTTGCGGCAAGCCCCAAATAATCAGAGGTTGTGGATAAAAAAACGGAGAACGTAATGAGAAAGTTCAGACCAACTTAAATGAAAGGAAATGTATGGCCATCGTGTGATATAAACTTTCCTAATTTAAACCATAATCATAATAATCATGGTGATTGGGGACATGATGATATTGCATATTTTATACTTTGGTATGCACAAGACTATAAAGAAAACTACAAAGCAGAGTGGCTAAGAATGAAAAAGCTTGGAAAAATGTTCACAAATCGTAGGTATGAAGTATCTATATTCTGGTTTTTTTTTAATGACTTTTTGCTTCACGCGACCGTCGTCAAAGTTATCATCATGAATTGCCAAACATTAAAACCGAGAAAACTACAAAATAAAAGTGATTTGACTGGCAATCGAGAAGCGTGCTTGATATCAAAAGTGTAAAATCATGAAGCGTTGGTAGCCTTAAGGGTTTTCCCGCCATTCTCTCCAGCTGCCTTCACCTGCGTTAGTTGTATTTTTGAGAATAAGTGCGTATATAGGTAACGTAGATATATATTTAACGCCTACCAACCCTTTTTGATATGTTCGTGTGTGTGCATCCGTGTATGTTTGTAGGCCTACGTGATATCATACTCTATAAGTAGCTAACATGGCTAATGATCTAAAATCGTGTGGGGCCCTGCTATGATTTGATTTCTATTGGAGCCCTGGCACAATAAACTGCTCTTAATTTGTTTTGAATGCAGGAACACAAAATGGTATCTTTACATTACCATGATTACCACTCACGGTTAAGTCACGCTAATGCATCCATGCATATAACTGATAACCTGAGAAACATTCTACAATTATTATTCGGTATCTGATATGTTGATTTCTTGGATTTATTAAAATTGCAGCCCGACTAAAACACTTATCATCAATGCTACGTAAATAAATTTAAATTGCTAAGTCCAAAGTTAACGTTGCCGACAATTTCGATTTTACGAAACTACAAGTGTCAATTCTCCTCCCAAAGGATACAGGGATTAATATTGACGAAAGTAACTGGTCGGATTTCAAGAAAATATCTGACTCTTCCCCAACAGACAAACCGAATCAAGAAGAAGAAGAAGAACAAAATGAAGCAACTTTTGACGCATGCATTTCTAACCCCTGTCACTATGGAGGTACCTGTGTGAACGCTGATGATGGATTCCACTGCATATGCCTGAAGTACTATGAAGGAATTCACTGCGAACTAGGTGGGTATCTTTTTGGACATTGAACGTTTGAAGATCTGTGAAATTCAATGTCGGCTTAAAATGTCACACAAATCGGAGCTCGAAATAGAATTGTTAAGGATTTGAACCACGAAAGAATTTTCATCTGATTCTTTCCGGGATAGCCATACGGTATGGAAAGACACAACATAATGAACACAAAAATGAAAATTTATTAACACCAACTGAGCTTATGAAAAACAGTTAAGATCACATTCGAACAACCAGTTCATTCACCTACGGCGAGTTAATACTGACGTTGAAAAAAAAATCAACCATATTTAGTTGACGTCACGTGTGTGTTGTACACGACGGTGTATATGACTCTGCATTCTAGTTATGATACACAATGTTGTTTTTCAGTGATAGATACACTCTCTTCTATTCCTAATTGTTTACTAAAGTTGGGTGCAATAAGCACGACACATTTATCAATAATGCTTATGTACAATTTTCTCATTATTTCATAGATAAGATATGGAATATAACAAAGTTAATGCCAATTTGTGACATCAACAATGAAGGCATATTCATGAACAGGACCAGAACAAGTCAACTCCTCTCACTGTTCTACAATAATTACATTTCACTTTAATGATGTTAAATATCATACGCTATAACAATTCGCCGTTCGTTACACTCGTTACACTGCCCTCGCCATGCTCGTTGTCTATGTTTAACGATAATGGACATCTACAGACAGCAGGCTTTAATTTTGTGGGATTTCATTCGAAAATTGTCATTAAAAAGGGTAGAAAAGAGAGAATATAAGAGATGATTTAATTCAAAGAGGAGAATATTCACAGCTCCGTATCACGTAGATAAATCATAGCGATGCAAGCAAAATGACGTCACCACGTGATACTGCACAATTCTTTTGATCGGTAGCAGGGAAACGTTTACTTTATTTATATCTATGCTCCTTGGTTGCGTTTAAAACAGCAACAGGGACGATCTTGATCGCAGCACAGCAAGATACCATGCTGTTAGGACACATTCCTGAAAACGGCACACTCTGCGACGCGACCGACTTTCACCGATCGACGATATCGAACATCAGCACAACGGCAGGTTTCGGAGTCTCCCCGAGATCTGGGCGAATACTTTCGGTGCACACGAACCGCCGCGAGGTGATATCAGTCGATTGGAATGGCACGGATCACCGCCACGTTCTTCGTACTGAGGAGGGTGTGTGGGTCAATGTTGTTAACATAGATGCATTGTATACTAAAACATTAAAAAAAAAATCATGTATAGGCCCCATATCTAAAGATTCTAAACCAGTGCGGCAAAAAGTGTTCCATGCCTGAAGAGAGAATACAATTCACACAATTAATCATTTCCATTCACTAGATTTCTTCTTCTGCGTTATGTGTGTGTGTGTGTGTTTTTTTTTTTTTGCGTTTTCTTGATATTGATTGCCCAGGAATGGTGTTACGTACGCCCATACCATTAGGTGTATCACCTTTTACCCCTGAAAAGCCTAACGTCAATGATATTTTCTTTGAAGTGATCTGGTAACAAGTACACAAAGCCGGATCCATGCATTCCATTCCAAGTAATTCAAAATTGTATTCCTATTCTATTATAGTAAACAAAATGTTGATCGATTCAGTCACCTAATCCCATTCATTTTGTGCATGCAGTCACACAGTACCGTATAAAAATGGAGAACCTTCCATGGGATACAGGGATGGGGCGTGATGAGCGTTCCAATGAGCACTGTCATTTTTGCTTGAAACGTGTTTTCCCGCTTCTTTTCTTATTCTTTGCAGAGATTTTGAAATTCATTGTAGATCGGAAGGGATCAAAACTCTTGTGGCTCCTTGCGAATGGGTCCCAAATTTGGCACGCCGATTACGATGGAAGCAATCAAATCAAACTCCCCACAATTTCTCCTGCACTGCCAGTCCACGATATCACATTTGATGCTGATGAAAGGTACGTGAATGAAATAATTTGGGAACTTCTGCTTAATTCCTGACTCCAACTCGCATGTTTAAAATGTTCGGTTATCTTAATAATAATAATAATGATAATAATAATTCTATTACTACTACTACTACTACTACTAATAATAATAATGATAATAATAATAATAAAAATAATAACAATAATGGTGACTATGATAATTACAATAATAATAAGAAGACGTGTTTTACCCAGGGTAGCCTCTTCAGTTTTGCCACTGTTCTACCAGACGGCTCTGCCATTAGTATTACCCTATAATTAGCGTTGTCAGGTACCCATTTATACACCTGGGTCGAGAGGGACATGGTGGGTAAAAACATCTTGTCCGAAGACGTAAACGCTGGGAGGGATTCAAACTCGGTTTCCCCCGATCGGGAGTTGGGAGTCTTATCCACTATGCCACAGCGCCCCCACACATACGTTTTACCATTCCGAAAGGTGTGTTTCAGTTTCCGAAATCCCTGATACTTATATAGATACTATTTTACAATGATAATTCATTGATAATGCTTATCAAGATGTTAACTAATGCACACGATAATTCAGTAATGATGACGGTGATAATAAAACGGAACACGGAAGAACAAGCAGGAAATTATTAAAGTATATAAACATATACATGTATATATAATTAGGAAAATAGTAAGTCGGTATCTTCATTGTATTGAGTCGTAATTAGTTTTGCAACACTTGTTGCTGAACATCAGTCAAATCGCCTCCTCTTTCGAAAGCCGACTTGTAAATGTTATCCATTTATTTTCTCCTCAGAATCCTGTATGGAAGTGCAGATCAAAAGCTTTTTGAGGTCGATCTCTACAACCGGAACGTATCTGTCATCCCGGAGTGGTCCGGCGGTTATACTGCTGAAATAATAGTCTTTGACCGATTTGGTAAATGCTGTAGAAACGTATTGAACAAACTTTTCCCCTGCTTACACTAATTCAATTCAAGTCAATTCAATTCAATTCAATTCAATTCAATTCAATTCAATTCAATCCAATTCAATTCAATTCAATTTAATTCAATTCAATTCATTACTGTTCAATTGAATTCAATTTATTTACTTTTCATTCTTCTTTTTCCAACAAAATGTAACTCAGAATAAATAAGGAATTATATCATAAACAAGCATTCGACTCTGCAATTGATAAATGATACAGATAAAGATAAGAATGCATACTAGCAGAAAACAAAGTTATGCTTCTGTGGAGAAAAAAAAGTATTGAGAGCTCCACTAAAAAGCAAGCTTGTATATTGTGAACCACTCAGAAAAAATATCATGAAATACCTATTTACAAATACTTATCACAAATATAATTTAAGACAGGACGGAACAAAACAATAGAAACACAACAACATTACACGACAGACAGAATGTAGATGGAAAGATGAAAGTGTAAGGTAAGAAAGAAAGAAAGAAAAAGAGAATGCCTACATGCTGTACAAGGGAAATGGAACAGGGAATTGATGTGCTTCAGATTGACAATCCTATTAGCATTTTGGCAGACATTGACAAGAAGATACCTTGTTTGGGAGAAGTCCAAACTTTGTTCTAAAAAAAAAAAAAAAAAACACCAGCAGCAATAGCAACAACAAGAACAAAAAAAAATGGCTACCAATTTTTCGAAGATCGCTCCAAACTTGCAAAGTTTTTACACAAGATGATTTCCCTTCCTTGACTATTGATTAAATTCCAACAATTCTAAACAGATGCAGAAGGTATTCCTGGATTTTCAGAACACAATTTCCCTATGCTCCCCCCCATAACACACACACACACACACACACACACACACACACACACACATACACACACGCAAGTGCATCCCGCAAATCAATTCAATTCCAGTTGCCATTGGCTGGGACAATTTTTTTACTGAACTTATTTTTTCTTAACACGTCTTAAATTCTGAAATTCCTTCAATAACAGCAGAAAAGAAGTTTTAAGTTTTTTTTAATAATGTTATTACCCTTAAACATACTTTTACTATACAATACTTTGATATACTAAATAGAAATTCATGCAGAGCAGAATGCTTGATATATATATATATATATATATATATATAACACACACATATATATATATATATATATATATATATATATATATACTCAACCAAAAAAAAAATAAGTTCCCCCTAGTATTTTTGGATATATCTCAAAAAGTATTTTACCGATTTTCATAATTCAAACGGGAAATGGACAGGGAATTTTATTACTCATAACATGAATGGCATATCATTGCCACCAGATATCATTATTGTTGTGAAAATGCATTTTATGTCAAAATGCATGGGAAAAAAATTGCACTTAAGGTTATATACACATGATGAAGCATAATTATGTACAAATCCTATGCAAGTTAGCAAAAGACCTTTTTAAATTGTTATGTAATTTTCAGGAATTTCTTCAGATACAATGTGCTTCCCTATTAAACAGGTTTTATGCATTCTTTTGAACAATAGGCCTTTTCAAAATGAAAATGTTGGTCGAAGCCATGTGCTTTTTAATTCCAATTTGGGTTGATCACATGAATGTGCTTATGGCCATTTTGCATCATGGCGCGTCTGCAAATTTTTGAAAGAGGGAGAGCTACAGCTTTTCTTGAAGCTGGGGTTGCGGTTAAGGAGGTGGTCAGGAGACTAGGGGTTTCGCTCAATGCCAAAAGGAAACTTAGAGCAAAGTTTCAGGAAACTGAAGAGGTCAAAGATCTGCCAAGAAGTGGCCGACCTCGAGTGACAATGCAAATCACTAAAGTGCAACTTTCTTTTCCATGCATTTTGACATAAAATGCATTTTTTCATACCAATAATGATATCTGGTAGCAATGATATGCCATTCATGTTATGAGTAATAAAATTCCCTATCCATTCCTATTTGATTATGAAAATCGGTAAAATACTTTTTGAGATATATCCAAAAATGCTAGGGGGAACTTACTTTTTTGGTTGAGTACATATATGTATAATATATATATATGTATAATATATATATATATTCAATAAGTCTATGAAGTATTTTATTATAGCGAATCAAGAACATCCTGCACGAATTTATGCTTCTCTCTTTATATATTGAATTGTCTATGCGTTTATTCGTTGATTCTCTTTTTATGTTACACTATGTACAGGACCGGGAAAGATGGCCCTGTGGTGGATAAATGGACAAAGAGCGGTGGTGGGAATATTCTACTTGACACCTTGCTGTGGAAAGAAATTACAGGTTTGGGAAAATGGGTCTGGAAACCCAAACTACCTTATGGATAAACGATGGGTTCTTGTTCATAATCAAGTGGTATACTGGAAGTCTGGAAAATATATTGAGACAAGAAATTTGACTGCTGTCACTGTAAAATTTTGCAGAATCCATATCCAAGGAAATCACTGGGTGCAACCTCTGTATATCTCTAAATTGCGTTAAAGAAGATCATTTATTCGCATGTTATGTAGCAATAGCCAAATTAAACAGCTATTTCTACTTCTACTGCAGCTCTACCACAACTTCTATAGCAACAACAACAAGAGCTACTACTACAACTATTTCTATTTCTATACTACTACTACTACTACTACTACTACTACTACTACTACTAATACTACTACGTACTAGTACTACTACTATACTAATACTATTACTGCTACTAGTACTACTACTATACTAATACTATTACTACTACTACTACTACTACTACTACTACTACTACTACCACTACTACTACTACTACTACTACTACTACTACTACTACTACTACGACTACTACTATACTACTGTAGTACAACTACTACAACTACAGTACTCTCCGCATAATCGGGTAGGCTCGGGCAGAGCGTTTCTTACCGGATTAAGCGGAATGAAGAACACGTCTTATTCACAATTGACACTCACAGTGTGTATTTACATGCATTGCACTCTGCACCAAACACCTACACTGTATGCTTAACACGCGTGCTTGCATGGCACATTATACATTGTACATACCTTACACTTGCTCAGTCACGGCAATAATTTACATTAATTTTATGGACAAATATGTCTTAAGAAAACTTTGTCGTCTGACTATAGACTCCTCGCTAACACGCAGGCGTTTCCCGAAATGAACACGTCTCTTTGCGTGCACTTGTTGGTCGGGTTACATTTCCAGAAGTGACTGGGGCAAAGCAAAATTATGGAGCTGGTGCATGGCCTGATTTTCGTTGCAAACTTCTCGTATTGTGAATGTTGTTGCGGAGCAAGGAAGGAGCGTAAGTGTGTTCAACTCCTGTCTATCTATATGCAATTGTGAGTGCCAGCCACAATAGTAATGTTCGTTTTCGTGTGGCAAATCGGTACGTGTACATGTGTTTTCATGTTTAATCACTCCCCAAATGATCGGTCTTCTTCGCCAATTAAGCAGAAATTTGACATGCATGATTTCTTTAAGTGTCTCATCTGCGATAAAATGTGGGTAGAAATTCGATTAGAAGAAAATTGTACCCATTTATGCGGAGAGGCAACCCGATTATCAAGTAATTTTAATGTGCATTGGAACTGACTCTGACATTACAACCCAATTAAACGGAGTACCCGCAGTTCCGAAGGCTTGTCAGTGCGCATTTTTTTTTTTTCATTTTCAGATGAACTTTTTGGAGGTGAATCTCACCTCCCTTGCTGAACGAACCTTTTTCACTTTTGGACTATCGAGCTTCCGGAATAACGATCATCAACTATTGCTACTTTCTTCTGCTACTTCTATTTCTAGTAGTCCCAGTAACTGGCGGTAGTATTGTATTCTTGTACATTCCCCCTAATAAGCCAGTTCGGAGTTAGTTCACGGGCACACTGGTCCGAATGACCTTTCTTTTTCAGTCGGTTATATCATGGACCTAATACACATGGACATTCATCGTATCGTTAATTAATTCATGCAACTGTACATCTCAAAAGCGCCACAAAGACATTTTTAGCATGCTTCACTGCTTTGATCCCATGATCGTCACCGACAGCAAGCCGGGAGAAGACCAAGACGGAGATTCGAGAAATCTA
The DNA here is from genome assembly GCA_033980235.1 of Diadema setosum. Lineage (NCBI taxonomy): Eukaryota > Metazoa > Echinodermata > Echinoidea > Diadematoida > Diadematidae > Diadema > Diadema setosum. The sequence goes on along the minus strand of CM067062.1, from coordinate 10,033,572 downwards.
AAACTATATGCGCAGAAGAAAATAACTCACAAAAATCAATTAAAGTGAATGTGCAGTTGTGGTGTATGTTAGGAAATCATACCTCAAACAATTTCGCTTGGGAGAAGCAGGCAGCTTTTGAAAGAAAGCTAACATTTTGGCAGAATGATTGTCATTTGTGATCTCAATATTTCACTTTTCTCCAACTTATTCCAGAGCAAAAAGGGACGGTAATGGTTGAGAACAGATATATCTTGCCATTAGGCAAGGTCTTATGCGTGTGCAAAAATGTGCGAATCAGCAAGTACCAATCTTTTGACACAAAATTTGTAATGATTTCAGGTTTGCTGCTCCTCATCATCTGTATCTATTCAAAGACATTTCCGTCTGAAAAAAGCACATCAGCGAAACAAGACTGAAATGAGGGAAATGATTCTTTTGTTAGTGACGATACATCATGATTACACAATCGTTATTGTCACTGATTGTCAAGACTCCTTAATGTACTCATTAAGATGCACATAATGAGGTGTCGGTGACGATCATTACATCAAAGAAAGACTGCCGTGAACTGGTGAATAGTCCATAGCCATGTTCAGACGTATTTCTAGTCGGTGTAAAATGTTATGGCGCAGCAATTAAGATTCAAATTTACACTTATCTTACCACGACCATTTTATTGTGTCCACACGACGGTCGTGGGAAGAAACCTCGACCAATTTACCACGGCTTTCGCGGGGATCACCGTGGAGGGTCGGTGTAACCAGGGAGGTGAGGTAGCGCAGCGCACGTCGACCATACGATTGTTGTTGTCTTTTACCAGCGCACAGCGGCATTTGTCTTCTCCATTCTTGTTGATGGACATTTCTGAGCGCTAGATTCTTCGTCGCGATCGACTAGATAAGCGCACGTGTACTCGCAAAATGTCAACATTTGCGATTTGACCCCGGAAGTTTTACCTAGGTCGTAAGTTATGTAAGTTCATAGATACTCCGAGGGCTTGTCCGCACGGGCAATTTACTCCGATCGGCTAGTCGTGGTAGCAAGATACTCCTGAGAAAACTCAGGAGTATCTTGGTCGGAGGAAGAGGTCGTGGTAAGTTCCTCCGACCGGAGGAAGTTACCACGACATTGTTCAGACGGGCACTACTCCGACCTTTTCTCCGAATTACTCCGACCAAGCTTCCTCCGACCCTTCCTCCGAAGTTAGTCCGAACAAAACTGCCCTCGTCTGAACACAGCTTGTGTTATATTAGGTCCATAGTGAATATATAAGGGCACTTCACTCGTGTTTTAGGGACATATTGCGTAAGCTTTACGTGACAAATATTATGGATTTCATTGAACCTGTCCAAATAAAGAATGAACTTGCGTAGACCAGATGACCAGAATGATCCGTCAATTACCACTTGGGAAAGCATCCATTCCATTATATTGCATTGAATGTATTGAAAATCTATGTATATTGATATTGCCAAATACCACTAGCTGCGTTCAGACGAAGGCAGTTTTGGTCGGAGTAACTTCGGAGGAAGAGTCGGAGGAAGCTTGGTCGGAGGAAGGTCGGAGGAAAGGTCGGAGTAGTGGCTGTCTGAACAAGGTTGTGGTAACTTCCTCTAGTCGGGGGAACTTACCACGACCTCTTCCTCTGACCAAGATACTCTTGAGTTTTCTCAGGAGTATCTCGCTACCACGACTAGCCGGTCGGAGTAAATTTCCCGTGCGGACAAGCCCTCGGAGTATCTATGAACTTACGTACCTTTCGACCTATAGGTAAAACTTCCGGGGTCAAACCACAATGTTGACATTTTTCGAGTACACGTGCGCGTGTAGTGCAATTCTAACCTATTCAATCGCGACGAAGCTAGCGCTCACAAAGTCTTATCAACAAAAATGGAGAAGACAAATGCCGCTGGTAAAAAACAATCGTATGGTCGACGTGCGCGGCGTTACCACTTCCGGAAGTTAACCGTCCCTCCGCGGTGATCCCCGCGAAGACCGTGGTAGATTGGTCGGAGTTTCTTCCCACGACCGTCGTGTAGACACAGGGTCGTGGTAAGATAAGTATTTATAAGTATTTGCTGCGCCATAAAATTTTACTCCGACTGGAAATACGTCTGAACATGGCTACTATTGCTGTCAGGTGGATTTGCTGGCAGCAGGAAGCATTTATAAGGATTACAGTATCACAGATGCTTATCTCCGTGAATATAAAAACCAACATGCTTGGTGGTACGAATGACCTTTCTTCTGTTCGTGCGCAAAGTGGAACTGCGAACTGCCTTGTAAAGAGGTTTGTAAAGAGGTTAATCGGAACGGCAGACCAAGTTTCATGTAAGATTGGTGTCATTCACTTACCCCTACCATTTTCATTGAAATCTTTCCAATTTCTGATTTTAAATTATGGAAATATCTTGAATACCATAATAAACTGTATATGAACAGGTTTCGTAGGTTTTTTGTTGCTTCATATTTTGTCTTAGATGGGTATTGTAGTAAACTAAGCTCTGTTGCCCTCTTATGGCCACATAAGTCGATTATGTTATCAGCCGAATTAGCATGTTCAGCTAATTAATATAATTATAACATGTTGTCAATGTCAACGCAAGAAACCTGAAAACAAAAAGGACAGCTTTTGAAGGGTTTTCTATGGAGATGAATCAATTTTAGTCTGATTTATGTATACATATTTCAAATGGTAGACGTTATGAGGATACAAATATGTGTTTCTGTGTGTGGGTGTATATGTGTGTGCGTGTGTGCGTGTGTATGTCTTGGCATATGCGCGAATTTGCATATTTGCTATAGATTGAATTGACATGAACACCGCCTTCACGTCATAGCTGTGATCTTTCTGGTGAATATTAAAGAGTAACGAAACATTACTATGTTTTAAAGAATGTTTAAGACGTGTTTGTAATGATAATAGAAAGTAATGTAATTACCGGGTGTATTGTAAAGTGTGGTAAAAGTTGTATAGACCTAATTGGTGCATTTTCAGATCTTTCTAAAATATTTCCCTTTGCCATGATTATGCTTTCACAGAAATCAAGTTATTATGGTATGAAAGGTTTCACCTCACAATGAAATAGCTATCTCCAAAGTCGTAAGCAATAGTACAGTCATGATCAAAGATCAGTCTTCTCCAATTCAGAACATTAGTGTCGGTATACCATATAAGGCTGTGTTTAAAGGTTAATTACTTTGTGTACATTGTACATAAATGACATGCGTAACTGAGTTAAAAAAAAATATCTTGGCTATCCAAGTGTTTATCATATTCATTATCGGAATTATTCATTGTATTCTGTAATTTTTATTGTGCATTTTTCTATTGGTATTTACCTGGTAGGGACCAGTCTTTAAAGGCATTTAGGCCTATTCTTGATATCTTCTTTTCCCTATTTATATAGAACATAAAATGGAGGTCCAGTGTGTGAGAGAGTCACAACTTATGCACGTAAAAGATTCCGCTTCATTCATTCATCCCAAAGAGCAGGGTGTTTAACCCGGTGGAGTGGTCTGAGCTATCCGCCTCACATCCAACTAGACCCCATGGAAGACCAGCTTATAGCACAGCTGAATATGGGCTATCCAGTCATCTTCTCAAATGGGAAATGAACAAACACACAATCTTCCGCTTTGAACATTCATGTATCTTACAAAATGTACGTTGCACATCGTCAAATGTCATTTACCTTGTTTGTTGCTGTTGTTAACTCACTATGTGAAGAAATTAATTGCAGAATAAAATACAATTATGCTCGACACCTCTAACAACTGTTTCAAATGGTTTTGAATGGCCGTTGACAAATTCAACCTTCGGGCTTTACCCAGTTTCTGTATATCACTTACATTAAATAAGAAAAAGGAGGTTTATTTTTACGATCTTATTGTTTTACGTTACCATTTGATATCTTGAATAGCAAGTCCATCGTTAGAGTGTATTGAGCATGCAGTAATATTACTAGAACACGGTAATCAGTGTAAGTTTTGGGGAAAATCGGACAATCTGTTCAAAAGTTATGAATTTTTAAAGTATCTGAATGCGCAGTAGCTCATTGATTGTGTATGATGTCACATGTATGGAAAACATAAAGAGAATTTTACAAAGTTTTTTTTTTCTTTGGAAAAAAACCCCGCACATTAATTTGATTTGTCACTGACGTATGTTAAGGGTAATATTCTTCCCCTTATAATATACCTTCTGATAGAGGCAAGTCAAGTGGGTTTTTTTTTTAATGCGAAAAATGTGAAAATATGTTGAATTTTCTTATACTTTCTTTATATCCTTCTACACATATAATGTCACAATACAAGCAGCTGCTGTATTAGTCTTCTCATCCAGCAGTGACTTTTGAACAGATTGCCCGATTTTCCTCAAACTCTCACTGATAATATGTTCTATACTAATATCGTTGCATTCACTCAATCCACATATCTATAAATGAAGACGGACTTGCCCTTTAACCATCCAACCAGATAGATTAAACACGGCTATCATTCCTTTGTGAAAAATATTAGGCCTACGTAATCAAGTTTAGAATTGCATGCTCTTTGACATCTCATAGAGTGGTTTCTGAATACGTCGCACCGTTGAGGACCAGCAGATTTTGACATAAGACACGATTCCCATAGACACCTGCACGAGTATACTCGGGACTTGGCTTCAACGGGTTAACAAGTTAAAAAATGGCGTTAACCCTTTTTTTTTTCCTCGATCAAATTCTTCAAAATTAATGAAGAGCTTGCTTTCGAAAGGCGTCATCCATCATTTTCAATGGATTTACCGCCTTTTGGAAGCAAGCTCTTCAAATATAATATTATGACACCAGAATGTGTATTAAACCATTATTCAGTGCTGCGCATGTGACTTCACAGTGGCCCTGACGTAACAGCAATACACCAAATATCAGTCTCTTGAACTCTTTGCACATGTTCAAACCGTCAGCAGCCGTTAATCTGTGCAAACATGGCAGGGGTCTGTCGCAGATTAAACCCGTGCATTTTTGACATTGCCTCGCACCGTTTGCTTGCACATCAGCCAAACTGGGATACTCAGCTTTACTCATGATCATTCCCTTCATTTCCATATATTCTATTTTCCCTTTTCCAAGAAGGAATGCCACCGAGAGTCATAAAGATATCATCCTAATGTGTTGGCTGAAATGATAGACTAAACATTTTTTTGCTGTTTCTGTGTGTTTCAAATTCTCCTTATGCTTCTTCCAGCGTGGTCGGCTTCTTCAGGTCTTAAAAAGAAAACGTTGGTTCTGGAGCATTCATGGGTAGACGGCATATTCGGTAGATGAGGACGAGAAGGCGATCTGCTGATCATATGTTATGCAGTCGCCTGTAAATCTGCACATTGTTCTGTCTGAATCTTCAATGCATGTACGTCGCTGATGATTATGCTATTGCCATTTTTGCGCTCCGGATGAGACCGGTAGGCCTACTATACTCCATATTAAAGGGATGCAAACTGATATACGTCCGTCCTTTAACCCTTACTGTACTGGGGTACTGGTATTTGACTCCATGAAAATACTGGGGGGGGGGGGGTGGAGCCTGGGAGGCCCCCCATTGATCTCGAAAACGCAATGTCTGATGAACTTGAAAATTTGCATGCTGATAGATCTTTGCGTGCTGAATCTGATGGTGTAATTTATTTTAATCAATTATGCAAATTTTTTCCATAATTAGCTAATTAATTATTCATAATGCGTATCTTATGCATTTGTACAAAAGTACAAAAGTACAAAATTACATGAAAATTGTGTAATAATGAAGAATAATGTTTCCCAAATGTGAAATAAATCAATTCTTATCTATTTTTATAAGTACAGCAGATTTGCATAAACTATTAGTATGCAAATTTACTACTTATGAATTTTTGCATACTTTTGAAATGTATGACGTACTAAAATGAAACTGGAAGTAAAATTATCCTTTTACAGGACCAATGGGCACTACCATACTTTTCAACTGTATTCTAATGTCCCTGATATTGTAAACTTGAAGTATAATTTATGCAAATTTAAGTAAATTTATGATTTTTAAAATAAAAATTAGCTTATATGTGATTTTGCGTGCAAAATATAAGAAAAATCAATGAATACAAAAAGTATAGAAATATGAGAAAAAGCAAAAAAGTTATTTGCCATATTCATAAAACATTTTTGAAATTAACTTTACAGAATCATGATTTTTGTCTCAAAAAGTGAAAATATCACTGTTATTCTTTTGTTTTTCCAATGTTTTTATTTGTTTTGTTTTTATTTGTTTACATTTGTTATGTATTTTATTGTTTTCTAAGAGTGCCCAGTAAATCATGTGGAAGGATAAGAGTTATTTGAATCATCTATGTGGATAAAAACTCAATTTCCCCTCAGAGAGAAAAAAAAAAACGAGAAAAAAACAACTTTTTTGTTATGTTTTGTATTGTTTTTATTTCTTATGTTTTCTATTGTTTTATATTCCTTATGTATATCATTGTTTCTAAAATTTGCCCAATTTATTTCAGAACAATATAGAAGCATGAACCAAGTGGAAAACCAATTCCTAAGCAAAATTTATAAGTAATGCAAGCCATGGGCCCCGTTGCTAGAAACTTTGCGTTTAAACGCAACTTGCAACTGATTGTCACTGGCCAATCAAAATCATTGTTGCATGCATGTCTTCTTAATAGGGCAGACCCTGAGCCAATCAGAATTGTTGTTTCAAAATGAGCAATTATTTGCAATTGATTGCAACTTTCTTGCAACGGGGCCCTGGTCTATTGACAGTATGTAACTGTACACAAATATAATGATGCAGCGATTAGCCGTTTTAATGACATGCGCATACTAATTGGCCCATAACACCACCTAGGTAGGTCCGATATGGACAATGTGGTATCAAAATGTGCGCGAGACTTCAGGGGAAAAAGTCATGAAGCGAGAATCCGAAATTCCCAGCGGTCGCGATGCAATCGTCAAAAGTATGGAGGGGAGGGGGCCTCCCAGGCCTCCCCCCAGGTGCGGTTAGGGTTAAACCATCGTTTCCCTACTGCCAGTCGCGCGTACACTTTACCTTCAAAGGACTGTTTCATTCACATTTTGCATTCACAGTTTGACGTGGAGAAATGTTTTCTTCGTGTTTTTTTTCGAGTATAGATTTGACGATTAATGTCATCTATATTCCATTTTTCATTACTAAATGGCACAAAAATGTTCTTGAAAACAATTAAACCCCTGCCTGTCTATACATTCTGGTTTCGTCACACCAGGGAGGTGAGACGACGATACAAAACGCCCATCATGATTCCCATGAACTCCTCGTCTTGGAATCGCCTCTGAAGACATGGGCGGACGACATACTCGCCAGAACTACGAAAGAAATACGTCAAGATAACTACCCTGGATCGACATTTTTCATGAACATACACACACCCATACACACTCACACACACACACACACACACACACACACACACACACACACACACACACACACACACACACACACTCACACTCACAACAGCAATAATAGACGCAGTATGTATGTCCTAACTGCCCATTTAGCTCGGCGCACAAGCTGACTCTTATTTGGATAGGCTTTTAGCGCATTTCAGTGATCATACGGAATGTGGAGTGATTTCACACTTGTGAAAGGAAATCGATGCTTTATTAAAACTATGTGAAACGCATTTCTAGGAGTATTTGGATTTACGAAGCGTTCCCTACCTAAGTGTTTCCGAGAAGTCAAGCTTCTATTCCAATATGTTTGGAGGGTCATTTTACATTCTTGAACTTAGAATCACAAATATTCGAGAACATGTCCCGACTACCATTGGCAAACGTTATTTGTACATTTTGTTGGAGTGAAACGGCTTGAAACCTGTTCTCAGACTTGAAAATAATGTATGACACACGTAATTTAAACAGAAACTTGCTTTTAAACGCGTTCAAAACGAGTTCTTATCTGAAAGTGTGAAAGCATTGAAATCTAAATGGCGGACAATCTAAACGGCATGTTGAGTCAAGGAGGACAAACGAGTTACATGGAGTCGTCCAATGGGCTAAGTCTTAAAATAGACGTCAGACAGAACACGTGTTACCTATAAGTATCATCTAGTTGGGAATTCACAGTAATGTCATCGAAGATAACGTCCCGCAGCTGTATCGTCCTGTGTCGAAATGCCGCCCTTAAAGGAGACCTCCGGATGATTTTCAGACTTTTACATTTGAACAACTATAAATCAGTTAAACTGAGTACAGAGTTTCAGAATTTATAGTGATTGAGATGAGGAATGAGAATGTTTTCAAAATTTGTAACAAATTGCAATGAACAAGGATGATGACATGGCAGCCTCACCATAGGAATGCATGAGTTGGGGCTCACGGAAGCAGAACAAAAGAAGAAGGCATGCATAGATTCTTCACAGGTGAACTTGTTGAGCAAGTGGTATTGTAATGGAATTGCACTGCTACATTTCTGAAATATATGAGGCTCTGATGTCATCAACACTGTTCAGTGTAATTTGTTTAAGATTTTCAATTTATTTGTTTCTCTGCTCAAGGACCACAACAAATTCCACGAATCTATACATGGAGCTTTTGATTTATGTACTACATGATGTTAAATTATGAAAATCGTCCGGAATGTCCCTTTAAAGGTTTGGAACTCATAGCGATATAAAAAAATCTTTCCATCTTCCTATCGACTGCATCCCAAGCATCTCCAGTTCATAAGTGAGACAGGGACCTGCATCATTTTTTTCGTGTCTCACATTTTAATAAGCTGTGATGGAATAAAAAAAAAAGCACAAATAATGCGATTATTCAAGCATATAATTGGAACTCCGTGAACATGGTGAGAAATTAAGCGATTTTAAGTTTGAAGAGGTTTCTGACAGTGTAGAAATCCTGTCATTCATTTTGAAATAGGCCGACCACCACAATGGTCTTATGATTTTTTTTTTTTTTTTACAGCATTTAAGTGAAGAAAGGAGCGATTCTCATAAACGTGCATAAACTCTCTCACATATATTAGATGGAACAACAAGCTTCCTTTGTAAATGTTTTTTACTGGTATCCTGAAGACATTCATGCGACGGTTTGGTACCATGATCGACAGGACGCTGATATCAAGTAAACTCCCGTGAGAACGTTTTGTGCCGAAGATTTAATCTAGTAGTGCCCTCTAGCGTTGGCATGAAAGATTAAACTCAACCTGACAACTGGATTTCGGCATCTGCTGCCGCAATATGCAACATTTCCTAGACATTTCCAAGAATTTTAAAGATAGTCTCTTACCATAATAAGGGAGAGAGTGTTGGTAATTTTTAGTTTTGTCAGGGCAATAGTTTTTAGTGGGATCTGGAAAGGAGGAGTAGTAGGCCTACATTGTGAGGTAGATGATCAGGAATACTTGTTAATTTTGTTCGAGACAACCAAACAAGCCTCGATAAAGTTTCTGTATAGTCTTGCAAAGGAACTTCATCATAATTTTACAATTGATTGTTAAGCATCTTGCATTTGAGCTTTACTTTCACCACAAACTATTGTCTATTTCGATTGTAGAATTAAAAACTAATCACAATTTTGACTACACATGTTAGAAATGAAGTTCAAGCTCTTGGAAACAATAATGTTGGACACAATGTAGCTAAATCAAAATGTTTGCAATTTTAAGGTAAAGTCACGAAATTTGGTAGACACAGAGTTGTCGAGGGCGTTGGAGTTGCAAATGAACGTATGGTTGGGGTACAAATTATATATGTCCCCTCTTGGGCTTCTGGTGTCTGGGGATGAATGAAAGTGTAGGCCTACTTAAATAAGGAGTAGCGGTATAAGTTTTGATATAAGTGATAAGAACAGAACTTGAATTGTTATAACCTCAAGTTTTATCATTAGTATAGTTACAGAAGCGATAGCATTTGACTTATGCCTATTATAACAGTAGTCGAAGCGTCATCAGCAAAATTTGAAAATAAAGGAGCACGTCCATACGTTCGACTTTAAGCAGCAATAATGATGATAATGGTAATGATAAAAGTAATAATGATGAAAGTAAAAATAATAGTAATTATAATGAAAATGAAAATAATAATGATAAGGATAACAAAGAAATGAAAATATTATCTGTATATTTCAATTTCAATTTCAATTTATTTTCATATTTCTCGATGAAAAATTACATCAAATATAACAAAATTAAATGAAATGCATCTATGTATATAACATAGACGTAAGTATTGCTGATTGTTGTAATGATGTTATTGCCATTCATGGTGATGTAATGGTGATAACTGTCGACAATAATGCCACACCAAAGTCTGTTTTCACTTTTTTTTTTCTTTTTCTTTCCGGATGAGTCACACTTGATGCATGCATTCAGTAGAAAACGCAAGGCACAAACAAACAAAATAATTGAGTGAAAAAAAGCGGGAAATTTACACCTAACACAATATGGTCACGTGCTGTGACATGGTTTTCATCATCAGTGACGGAGAAATACACAAAAACGCTGACGGCATTTTAGAAAAAAAGATAATACACTGAAAACCGTCTTTCTTAGTACTATAAGCAGTGTGTTCATAGGTGACATAGAATGCCTTTGTGTGCTGTATTTTGATTTCTTTGACGCAAAAAAAAAAAGTAAGACCGATAAGATCACTCAAAGACTATTGTCCCTCCTAAATGATAAACACAACTAAATTCACGAGATACATATGTGTAGAGATACTTTATAACCTTACATCTTTTATGATAATCCGTTTAGATAAAAAATGTTGACTATACTAAAAAAAACAACAACACCCAAAACAAAACAAAACAAAACGTTTAAGAAGTGGCGACAGTAAGGAGCACTACCTGTTCACACTAAGGTGTGAACCACGACTGCATTATATAGGTAAATCTTAAACGTATACTCAGAGAAATCCTACAATATCTTTATTGTTAAAATGTGATTTGTCTGGTTACATTTACACCCTCTCTATGGCTTAAGGTTATTAAGTCATGTCAGTGCGTTCAAATTAAATTTGTCTGCGTTCCAAGTCAGCAACTCAAAATCTTATAGTCTTATGCTTCTTATACATCTCAGTTAAAGACTACGGACAATGACGGAAGTGCTTTTGCGATTTAGTGTGTGCTTGATTGTTTGTTTGTTTTTGTTTGTGTGTTTGTGTGTGTGTGTGCGTCTGTGTGTGTTTGTTTGTGTGTGTGTGAAAATTAACAGAACATAAAGTTATGTTTACCTTGATTTACCTTGATTTAACTTGATGTTTGGCATAAAGTATACTGGACTTATTTGCCCCTCTGCATCATCCTGAGACTTGCTGCTATTTGCACTACTATTCGCATGCGTAGGGCAGGAGCATTATGAGATTTTCATATCCGGGTCATAACATTGACACCGTAGATGCGCAACTGTGTGAAATCTCTAAATAAAATTGCTTAGGCTTTATAATTATCTCTATGCATGTTAAGCCATAAACATAATTGTAAGAAATTATGACGTGTTTATACGCAGTCTAAGCCGACATAAAACAGATACAATGTGCTGTCGAGTGCCATCCTACTTCAATTTTGCACTTTGAAATTTGAACTTTGTCCTTTTCTCAAATACAAATATCGTATAACAATCATAAGGTATGAAGTACATAAAAAACAAACAAACAAAAAAACAAAGAGACCTACACGGGAAGCATGGCTCGTATATACCTTGCTGGAAAGAACACAATGTCCCTCGGTATGAACAAAACAAATGTGAAACACGATGCCAAAACACTTTGAAATCTCTTCACATTGTTATATTCAAGCATTAAAAAAACTTGAAGTGAGCACATCGTGGATCATTAATTGACAGTGTGAAACAGAACATTATTATGTGAACACTGTGAAAATTCACCGATATAGTGTGAAATCATCTTCACACTTTAACTTCGAGCGTCTTCACATAGCTGACTCTCTCTCTCTCTCTCTCTCTCTCTCTCTCTCAAAACCCCCGAAACAACAGCAACAAATACAGAAATCCAGAAGACAAGAAAATTGACTTATACGAGCAATTAACAGCAACCATAATACTGAAAGTTGGTAACTACTGAAACACAGTCAAATCATATAACAATGATTATAACTACATGTATTTACATAAGGAGTCACGTGTTGTAATCATGTGAAGCTGTGGTGTATTTTTAAAAGGCAAAACTAAAACAACAACAGCATCCCCCTTCAAGTTAAGAATGGTCTATAGTGCACCATTACCCACTCCGTTGTGGACGTAATAATATACTGTCCGACCTCTCCTATCCGGACATGTCAGGACCCGGCGCTCATCCGGATAAGGGATTTGGCCGGATATGAGAGACTCAATGTTTAATACACGCAGCTGCCTACCCAATGATAGGATGTAACCCATTGAAAGTATAGCCTATACACTGACATTTTTTCTTTGCTAGAATACATGTTGTTTCGATGAAACGTTGATGTGAATGTATGTTAATTATGTTGGGAGTAATATGTAATTCATGTGAATTTGTGTGGAATTTTGTCCGAGTCATGACGATATCGCGTCCGGATAGAAAGAGATCCAGATAAAGGGAGGCAAGATAGGAGAGATATCGGACTGTATGTTATCAGGTAGTGTGTTAAATGTGAGGTATCGACGCATGCATGCATCACACAGGTCGTACCACTGCCTTTACCAGGACGAATTGTCATGTATGCCTCTGACAAAATTATTCTCTGCATGTCCACCGGTGATGTTTAGTTAGGCACTCGAGGAGGGAACAGCCCGCGCGTGAGCAATATCGCAAAGTCGCACGCGTCTGGCGATCAAACAGTTTGCGACCGCGTGTTCCCGCTGGCCCGTGATATTGCGTTTCACTTTGGCATTTAAAAGCCAGATTGATATCCTTGGCTTTGCTGTTTCACGCCAAATATGGTCGAAGGTTTGAATTTCTTGGAGCATATTTGTTCTGCTCAAATGTGACAACCCTGAATACACAACTTTTATGAGCAGCATTCCAGACTGGCGTTGAACTCATTACATTCTCCGTATGTAGAAGCATGAATGCGCCGCTCCGACATCGTTCTTTTTTTTTACAAATCTTAGATTTGCAATTCTGGCCATTTCTCCTTGTGAGACTGTCAGTTATAGGCCTATATTAAACTTCGCAGATCCGCCATCTTTATTCAATTGTTCATCTCATCAGGCACGGTGTCAAAACAACAGTGTTGTCCAATCTTGACAGGAGCAACTACTGGAATCGACGTTACAAACTGGACATAGTGTGTCCTTCATGAGGAAAAAGAAAAGAATATGTAGCTGGGTATGAAAAAATTATGAAAGTTAAAGTAAAGCCATGTCTGGCAAATTCTCAAGTAATTTCTTGTGCTTCTTAAGTAGTTGTTGGTATACACAACCGTGATCATAGTTATGCAGAAAATGACCGTATATGCCATCTGTGTTTTGACATACGTATACAAATGAAAGCGAACGTTTGTACACGTCTGTAAACCTGTGTGTATCAAGCCAGCTTTGCATGGCTATAAGAAACGACAAACCGAAGACAAGTTGGTGAGGTCAACAATATCAGAGCACAGCAGCGTGCTGGACTCGGGATACTAGTGCTCAGGTGGTCGTTAAAATTACTCACTTCCGTGAAAGATGTCCACCCATCTTGGGTTTCCTCCTTCAAAGTGCGCTGACACTGATCGCCATCTGCCAACAAAACGCACGAACTCCACACACACAAACACACAGACACACACACACACACACACACACACACACACACACATATGACATGAATCCATACATATTAACACAGGTACACACACGCACTCACATGCACGCACACACCGCGACACATGCATAAAAAAGACCACTCGCCCCATAGCTTCTAATTGATATTGGCTCCCTGACCGGAATACGGGTTTGACACACTCCCCGGGGACCACCTGCTCACGTATCAGCGGTACATGCATGGAGTGGCGTGACGAAGAAGTGTGTGCATTAATTATCCTAATCGTCCTAAGGGAACTTGATGCTGCGTTCTAAAGGCAAAACATTCTTCCTCATAAACGGAGCGCGTAAACAGTAATGACCCGTTACTTAAAAAGATAATCAATAACACACACAAAGACAGACAGACAGACACAAAAACAACCCCCTCATGACGGACGATATCTTTTGTTTGTTTTCCTCTAGAGAATATTTGAGAACAAGATCGATGGATAAATCAGCTGCTGGGATTGACATAGATTAAAAAAAAAAATACTATTGCTGCAAAGACCAAGATACATTGTTTGACTGACTGGAAATATCTTCCTTCATCACAGTGTGACTGCGCAAACGCGAAAAATAAAATGACAAATCTCCTGTCAATAGTAAGAGTGAACGGGCTTGGCATTCTGGTGGTTATGAAACCAAGACGTCTATTTCACAGATTGCCATTTTTCAGAAGCACTTTCTCCACGACTTTGCCGAAGAAATTACAATTTGGGCCATTATCCTACATATTGTCCTATTAGACTTTTCTCGAGGATTGGTTGTGTTTCGTAGTATACGTGAATGACTTGGAATGGTTTGGATAAGAGATGACCTAAAAGTTACAAAACAATGTGCAGAAATAACCAAGAAAGCAAACCAAACGCTTAGCATGGTAAAACTCTCCTTTAAATACAGAAGTCCAGAAATAATCATGCAACTCTATAAGTCGCTGATTAGGCCCCATCTTGACTATTGTATCCAAGTGTGGAGACCACTCTTAAAAAAGGACATCAAACTATTAGAAGGAGTGCAAAGAAGAACTACCAAACTCATCCCAAGCATAAAACACCTTCCATATGAATAAAGACTCCAGAAATCTCCACCTAACTACTCTAAAAGATAGACGCAGAAGAGCAGACTTAATCCAAACCTACAGAATATTCAACAACATAGACAGAATCAACCCAACAGGAATCTTCCAACTTGCAACACACCAGGGCACAAGAGGACACCAACTCAAAATCCAGAAGCAACACATGAGAGTTGACGCTGGGAAGTATTCGTTCAGCCAAAGGGTAATTCAAGATTGGAACAATATCCCCCAGCAGTTCATGCAGCATCAATAAACGGCTTCAAAACAGAATTAAGTTTATCAATAGGTTACTAAGGGCGAATAGCCCCTCACCCTAGCCGCACCACATTGGTACTCTACCAAGACGGATGCGGCGCTTCAGTAAGTTCAGTAAGTTCACTCTTCCAGAAAATTCTAGAGCCATGGCCTTTGATTGTTGCTACTTTTTCTGTCATGTTTTCAATTACGAAGTGCTTAAGAAGCTCTTTTAATAGCTTAAAGTAAATATCTTCTCTAAAATTTTAGCGTTACTCCTTTTTTCAGATATAAGAAAGAACTCAATGAATACCGGAAAACTCATTGCAGTGTTTTATGTTACAAACATCGTCTTGAACGGAGTATTTTCTCATATGTATAGCACATCGGGCTCCTATAGCAGATGCCTAGAATATCCCAAAGGGCTGACAACACGTCATCCATGTGATCGCTGGTTTATTATTGTGTTGGTTTTCTGTTTTTCTTGAAGAAGGATTTAGGCTGCATACTAGAAGCCATATTGATATTCGAAAGGAAATTCCAGCGTTGGTATGTGAATGACCGGAACAATGTGGGAAGAAACTAAGATCGGTTACACACGAGAGAAAATTCGTAACTTGAATCATCATTGTAATGATGATTGCAATTCGTCTTTAGAATTATCGGACCTTACACACGAAAACTCGAAAACTGTGATTAGAATTCGAATTCTCGAGCTAAGGCGCTACGTAATCCTTGGTGACTTGTCAATCAAAACGTACGATCGAGTGCATGCATGCGGCGCGCGTATTATCTACGGAAGTGTTTGAAAGGTCACGTAAGCTCCGCCCCTCAAAAGATGTTTTGGAGGTCAAGCATTACACACGCAAATTTCGCACCGTAATTTGAGTGAAACTTCACTGGAATTCACCTCCGGACTAGAATTTGAATTCGTGACTGTGATTAGCATTCGTGATTCTAATTTGCTTCCACACGTACTAAAAATTTGTCATTAGAATTATTTTTCACTGGAATCATCATTCAAATGACGAATTTTTGACCGTGTGTAACCGCTCTTAGATCTTAACATTACGTGATATTGAAGTGCGGGAATCCGGTCATTACCATTATTATCCTGCTCAACATTACCCAGTAATACTCATGATTTGACGGCATTCCCAGTCTTCTTGTTTGAATGTGATTCATATTTTCCCCATTATTCGAAAAGAGATGGCAAAAACCACACAGAATGACTATCCTAAATCCTTCGTCTAGAGTTCCCTTGGATTAAGATGATGGATGCACGGATCGTTCACAATAGGAGTAGCCCTCGCTGCAAGGGTAAATGGCTTGGAGAGGAGAAGGGGAAGGTCATTTGGATGGGATGGGGTGAGTCCATTGGAGGGGAGGGGGAGGGGAGGGCAGTTAAGGATATAAGTATAAGTGATACAAACCAGAACGTGGTGGTATTAAAGAGAGCGATACTCGCCGGAAAGATAGGAAAAAGGTCCGGTTCATTCCTCTGCAGACGAAAACAGTGAACACAAACATGAATTAAGGAAAAAGAAAGGAAGAACAAAGACAGCGAAACAGTGTTGTGCAGTGGTAAAAGGTCTGGATTCATTGGCAAGGACTAAGCGAATGCGACTTTATCTCACCTAATGCGAAAGACTTTAGATGAACTTTAAAGTTGTGTTCAACCTTTAATGGCGTTAATTCACAAGGACAGGTTTTAATTCTATTCCAAAGATTATGTACAATGCGCATGTGCAAAATACAAATATTTCATGCCACTTTTTCGTCAATGGAGTAAATTCTTATCAGCTGCATAATGGTGGACAGAAGCTACATCTGCCTTTGTGAAAACGTGTCAACATCAGTCTCGACCCTTGGCCACAAATTGGTGTCTGACAGTGGCTTTATAATAACAATGTTTGGCACATGAGAAACGGGTTAACGCTGTCCTGGATGAGAAATAAGACCTTATTGATATGTGACTCTTAAACTTTTCAACTTTCAGGCATCGTCGGGGCTTTGCCGTTTCCATGGAGACCGTGGTTTGCGGTGGTGGTGTTTTCGTTGCGGCACCATTAAATTTCACCCACCGCTATTTTTCCAAACGAGAGATTCAAAATATCTTCGACTGGTCGAGAGGATGATTTCTATAAAAATGTCCTTATATACTTCAGATACACGTTCTCTTTAGCCTTTAGGTACTTAGCATGTTGTCATGCATGATTTTGTATAGCGATTTGATTATTTAGTATCATAGGGTAACGAATTTTGATAACATTGAAGGAATTATCCGATTTTTCAGGCAGACCGATGATCTGGAAACATCATCGTCCGTTACAATTCAGTATAGGGGGTCTGAGTTTTTTTTTTATTGTCATGTCTCGCATGCTGCCATTTTGCTCCCTGTATGCTAACTCCCATATTTACGCAAATGCTGAAAGGCAGCATGCATAAAAATAAAGACGAAGGAGCACTAGTCCTTTTTTTTTGTCAGTTTAACAACACAAAGCATTTGCCTTTCATTCTCTCTCTGCTAAACGTAAGAAAAAACCGATGTCGTCTGCACATCAAGCCATGTCACATTGCAGCCTCAGGCAATCATAATCAATGTCTGCATATGGAAATTCATAACACCCCCCCCCCCCCCATCCTCCATCCTTTCCCATGCAGCTCGACTTCCATCCTGGCTGGCCAGAAGGAGACGAATAAGAGCTAGCAGTAGAAAGCAGCAAATTTCAAACACTAAAATGGCACGTCAGTGCTATCGATTTTCCCTCCCTCTATCTCTTATCCCCCTTCCGCCCTCCGCAGCTGGCGCTAACTTCCCCCCTCTCCCACCCACCCCCTTCCCAACATGATGGTCCTCCCCTCCGCTCGCCCAGAGTGATGAATTCCGTAATTTGTATTATCATAACAGTGCACTTTGCCCAATCCATCTCTGACTAACGCGCCATTAGGTAAAGAGGGATAAGTGACAGCACTTTCGAGACTGTCACAGGATCGGTTGAAGAGAGGATGAAGAGAAGGAGGAAGATGGGTTGAAAGAGGGAGGAAGATATAGAGAAAGAGGAGTGGGTGGACGGTGAGGAAAAGAGGAAAAGAAGAAGAGAAGAAGAGCCGAGAGAGGAAAATGTCAACGTTGCATGTTCCGTGCTCTGAATCTCTTCAAGGGACGTCGACATTCTTCCACATATACTTTTTTTTTTTCTACAGCAGTCTGTGCTTTCATTTTTTTTTTACGTCGCTGTGAGCTTTGATTAAACAACTCCGTACTCCCGACTTTGCCTGCATAATAATGTCCTCTCGCGAAGGAGACGTGTAACATCACGTGGAATCTGTCTAATTTTAAATAAGTTGTTCGATTTGTTTGTTTGTTGGTTTGTTTATTTATTTTCCATTTCACATAGAAATATACACAGAAAACTTGAATCAAACATGAATAACCAAAGATTACAAAATGGATGTTGCTGTCAGGAAGACAATTGCCACCAACAATAAAACAGCCCTGGATTGATAAGTAAATATTATTTATGTATATTTCTATTCATTGATTTTATTAATGAGACCACTGCCAGATTGGTGTAGGCCCTACTTGTAATGCCAGGAGCCAAGTCGGATTTTCAAGTGTGTGTGTTTGCTCTCGACTGAGCATGCAGCGCATCAACTGTGCGCTATACGACTGTATCTGACTTACGCTTGCTTGCCAGCTTGTCATGCACGCGTTCTACCACTCGGAGAGACCGCAAAGTCGTATTATGAGTCTCCCCATGAGAATCATTAAGCCTTCTTACAGAGGCTAAACAATAGCAACATGCCTAAGGGAAACCAGAAGGGAAAATAAATACAAGCGAAACTCTCGGCATCGATAAAGAATACGCCTGACAACCGAATGACTGACAGTTGTGATGCTTCGGATGACCGCGATGAGTTGAAATGCTCTCCACAAGGTCACGTGGTATTCATTTACGGAGAGAAAAAGAGCAGAAAAACGCCAGGCTCGGCGACGTATAGGCTCACTCCACGCTAATGACAACCGGCGTTGTACGCCATTCACCTTCTCAACCTCTAAAATTCAGCGCACACCTCACATTTCACCGTCAGATCTTTCCATGTTTATACAGTCAGTGGACTCCCGTTTTAACGAACACGTTTATAATGAAATTCCGGTCCCAACGTAGTAAAAATTCAGACCGCAACATCATCCGCTCTATGTTTTTATCGTTTATTTGTTCGATTATAACGAGATTTTAATACAACAAAAGAAATGGCCGTTCCCGAGGACTTCGTTATAACGAGAGTCCACTGTACCAAATTTAAAAACCCAGAGTATTTTCGACGCCTGTCAAGTCTGCGCAATCCCTCAGAGTTTATTTACCTCAGCATGGATATTGTGATTCCAACCTAGAGAAAGACGAAAGTGAGAGGGGAAGAGAGTAGTCAGACAGAGCGACATCTAAATGCTAAAATAGCTACTCGTTCTTTTGCTGTTTTTTAAGTCCTCTGCGAACTCTTAGCTTGAATATTCAACTTGGATATTCAAGGAGCTGCCTAAATCTGCGTTGTCTCCGTTTGTAAATTCGTGTATGTGAATAACATTTTAATATTCGTTTGTATTGATATGCGTGTCTGTCCCGGGTGTTTGTATTTTAGTATGTTTTATGCATCATTGGAGCCTTCATTTTCGTCAAAAGGGTATGATACACACAATACAAAGCAACTTCAAGTATCTTTTTATAGATTTATCAATCTGGCATTACAGTCGAATTGTAAGTGTGTGCTGATTACATTCTCAACTATATATATATGAAGAGTTTGTTTGCAAAAACCGATAAGTCCATATTTGTCAAATGGAGATATTTGCCATTAAAGGTCTAGAAAAATAAAGAGAATAATAAGAAAATTTGTGCTTCTTTTGACCATAACTTCAAAAATATACCTTTATATGTAGTGACCAATATATCATTTGAAAGGTATTATTTTGTACTTTATGACAGAGACCGTACTTCAAAATCTTCAAAAATGGACTTATCGGTTTTTGCAAACAAACTCTTCATATATATATATATATATTCTTTCTGTTGGTTCTGTTAATCATTGGAATGTCATTAGAATTTGTATTCAGCATACGAACTGCCCAGAAAGAAATTTTGCCAGTGATTGACAAATTGCCCTTCGGCGACGTTGATACGCACCGATTATTCACTATTTCAGTAGTAGCTATTAAAAAAAAAAACCTCCTGACTGCTAAACAACCATCGTATCCACCAGATTAGGGTGATGAAGGGACTTGTCACTCAGTTGCACTAAAAATAACTCGACGCAAGAATTTACTAAGCTGAAATATTGCAATATCAAACAAATATATATATATTTCTATCTTTCGTTTCATTATTAGGCCTACCATTTCTGGCTTCATTTAATATACACGCGGAAAGACTGCTTTCATCAGACAGAAGTATTTTTCTTTTTTTATGTGTGTTAAATTCTTTGCAATAGAAGTACATGACATGCTTTTACATTGCACAGGCATTTCTTCTCCTTGACAACAAATTGTGGGTCTTTTCTCTCTCTCTCTCTCTGTGAAGAAGATAAAGTACAGTGTAAAGCAACCGTGCGACGAGCCAATTACTCACACACAGTCTACAAGCCCATCGTCAAGAGAAGCTATTACTATGGTTAGCTATTAAGGACACAAACTGCCGAATAATCTTCTTGTCTTCTTGTCTTGAAGAAGTACAACACACTTACACGTACACATCCACACACACACACAAACACACACACACACACACACACACACACACACACTCACACTCACACACACACACACACACACACACACACCAAGAGTCTGCATGCCAAAACAAATCATGATCGGTCGATTCCTTTTGAATAGATGACGGAAACTCACTCATGACGACTGCTTGCTCATAGCGAAAATCCTCATCCTCTCACAGTGTATAATATACCGATTGTGCCAATGAATGACCGATATTGCCTAGAGATATCGATCGATCATGGGGTTTCGTCTCACGTCGTGTGGTCGAGGTAGTGTGTGAAGATATCATGACCTCATAGTCTACTACGAACAGAGCGGAAGTGCAGAAAATACAGGGAAATTACGAGCATTATCCTGTGGTTACTCACTAACGAAGAAAGTTGTTTAAAAAGGTTAATTCTACAATTTATAAGCATCTTGGCAGGTGATACATATTAGCGGACTTTGTCGTGTTTGTAGTGATAAAGAATTGATTTTGGAAATGTTTTTATGTCATTGCCAATATCAACGTTCATATTTTGACATACTGCAACGGGGCAAAAGTAATCATTATGGAATCATCACTGTCATCCAAAATGAATTCAATGTTGTCTCAGTCGCATTATTGTCCTTTTCAGAACAGAGCTACAGGGAATTGCTTTCTCCTGCCCACCATCTTATAACGACATGTACGATTTCCTCAAAATAAAATCGTGCACTGTTTAATCAGATACAAATTTCCCACCAGTGAAACAAGCCGTATACACAGTCTAAATCGTGATAAAGAAACCTATCGATATCAACATTCATGATTTCCATTGTCTACACGGTAACAGAGCGATCAGAAGCAAGCGGAACATCGGAGGATGCATGATAAAAGTGAGTTTGGGATTTTACTGTCTCATGATTCTCGTACATTATACTGTAGTCCAAACTCAGATTTTGTCCCTGGTGATTTGAGCAAAAGGTGAATCCAAAATCTGGATATTGGTGTGATAGTAGTAATAGTATTTGGCAAAGCGGAAATCAAAATGCAATCGACTCCATGTAGAGGAAACGCGCAAATGTTCATCATTTATCAAGGGCTCAGTCTCGACGGATTAATAGTCCCATCTGTATACCTGTACCAACTACGGATGCGCCTGCACTTAAACAAGACAGTTATCGAGTGGCATCCGGGGTGGGTGAATACTTAGTATTGGTATTCTTGCCGATATGACAAGGGGAAACATTTAGGTACTGCTTATCAGCAGTGCAGAGAAAAAGCATATAAAGACATTGGGACCAATTTAGGGGAAATCAAAACCCAGATATAAATGTGGATTGAGTGAAAGCAGATAGCAATATATCAGTGAAAGTTTGAGGAAAATTGGACAATTGATGAAAACGTTATGAATTCTTAAAGTTTCAGTGTCGTCATTGCTGGATGAGAAGACTTCTGCAGCTTATGACGCCAATTTGGAAAAAAAATACAAAGAAAATATGAATAGTATTCCACAAAATGTCATTTTTCATGAAAAGTACACATTCGATCAACTTATAATTGCCACTGACTATGTTGAGGGTAATACTATTCCTCTTGCTTTCTGAAAGAGGTAAGTTACGTGCTATTTTGATATGCAAGAAGAGCGGAAGTTTATGTTGAATTTTCCTTATACCTTCTATACATTGTTGTCCATAGTGACGTCATGAAATTTATAGTACATGGACTTCAGATGGGGGTAAGGGAGAGAGATATAATGTTTGGGGCGAGGTAAGATGTACTACTGTTGGTTAATCTTTCCTTTTGTAGTCCATTCCTGTGTTGTTCATTTGTCACTTTCAATAATACAATTATTTTTTTTTAAACTTATGTACTATGTCATATTGTATTTTACTTCCTATTTATATGTACGTGCTTTGTAGAGCAGTTTATTAAACTGAATGCGCCTACCCTGTCATTTATTTTAAGACATGAATAAATAAAATAAAGGAAGGAAATAGTAATCTGCTCGTCTAGCGATGACGGCACCAAAACTTTTCCTATAACTTTTGACTTGATTATCCTTTTTTTCTCAACCATTTACTGATGTGTTCTACTGCTTTCACTCACTCCATTTATTTTGGCTTTGGTTCCCATTAACAATGTTTTAAGTTTGACGAATCTGAGCTGCATGGTAACCAGTGTCTCAGGTATTTTGTAGACTGAAGCTATAGAAAATGGAGGTTGAATGCTCCAAAAAGTGAGAATCAGTGTGATCACTTTTATCATACTGAATCTTTGCTTCAAGAAGTAAACAAACATCGAATTATTACGATATTTTGACGAAGAGGAGAAATGAAACTTAGATTGTATGTGATATGCAAGCGTTGATACAACTAGTCACAAATAGCTCGCCACGTACCGATGAATTGGCACCATGCATGTCGTAAAACTGCGTGAAACTGTTTGAGTGTGTTGTGTATGTTTAAAGTTTTTCATTTTTTGTGTAATTTTAGGTAGGATTAAGGTCCTTTAACTCGGTAATCAAATTTGGCGATTAATAGCAAAAGATCCCAGCAAATTTTACGGCGCACGTTCGCTTATCGGGCACCTGGTTACTAAACTCGCTATAGCTGCTTGTCTGTATACACAGACGACTTAACGCTCTCTGCGCATCGCGGGCTTTCCATTGCGCAAGGGAATTACTGCTCGTAATGGAGCACTAATAACTGTAATTGAAACTTAACGCACGCAGAGCAGGCATTCAAATCTACATGTTATCGGTAACCGAATCAGCAACGCCGAGCACGGAAATAAATTGTTCGAATTTGGCAGGCAGCGGTTAATCGCGGCGATTGATTGGAAAAGCACGTGCAAGATTGTGAAAGAGATGTAGGTGACCTTTTTTTTTGGGGGGGGGGGGGGTGAAGAAGACAAATCGCTGTGTGCGTGAAAGTGTTACCAATATTGTGTGGGTTTGTGCATACGTGCAGTATGCGTGCGTTTGTGTACATGCATGTCTGTGTAGAACTACAGCACTTTAGTGTATCTCCGCACTTCCGTGCCCTTTTGAAAACGTTTTAGTCACTTTCTATAACCACTATGCCCACAAAACTGACCACGGTCATGATCATTCAACGAGATAAATACAGAGTTGCCAATCGTTGCTTTGTTCATGTTTCTGTCACTGACACTACATGTATTTAGGTCATCATGAAGTGAGACGTAACGCATCCCAACGGACTTATTATATGGTAAAGTTACGATTGCATAGGGTGGTAAATATTCTTTAAGAAAACCGACTGTCAAACATTCTGCAGGATAGTCCCAAGATGAATACTGGACAGACCGGTCAGGAGAACAACATTCCACACGAAACAGCCTGAATTTGATTTATGCCAACTCCTTTCTGACACAGTTCTTTTCATAACTTTGCTCAACAGAGAGTATAACGTCCACACATATTCTTTAAAGAGCAACTATACGACATAATTTTAACAAATTGGAAATTTAGTGCTTTTTGTGAGCTATTCATTTTGAAACTGAAATGTATTCTCAATTGTAATGTGTTACCTGATATAATTTTCAGAATAAAGTCATATTTGTCTGTTATATAGGACTGCATGATCGAACGCGTCTTGATGAAATGCTATGGAAGACAAAAAAAAAAAAAATCTGCTAGTGCCCGAATTCTGACTTTGATACTTCAGGATTACAATCCCATTATTGTGTATATTTGTCGAAAGAAACATTCCTTTCTATGTTTGGCCACAGTAGGGTAAGTCGACCACTAATGTGCGATACGGTTGCTGTTGCTAACTGTTTGTAAGTGAACGTCACTGTTTGAAAGTTTTCAAATGATATTTATTTTTCAATTCAATTGTATTCCTTTCATACAGTATATTCGCAGCATTTCTTTGCTTATTTACACTATTTCATATAAAAAGGTATCTTAAAGCGTTCACATACCACACACACACAAAAAAATACACGTATACGCACAATCTCACCCTACATTCATATCTAAGCAAGATTACCGGTACACACATAACTCATGCGTATATAGCAATATTACATACACACGCACACTTTTGTGCCAAGCGGGTTTTAGGGAAATTGCACACTCCCAGGCTCACACGCACACATTCTTCTGCTGCATACAGATTTTCTCCAATATTTCACACACAGGAAAGGACGGAAAAATACACAGCGAGATTTAGACCACACTCACTCACTCACACAGATGTTGGCAAGATTAATGCATGTGGAGCAATAACTGGAAGCGATTCCAACTGCTTGAGATAGTTGCCACAAATTCTCGGCGTCTTGCTCGCGGGAGGGCTCATAACAGCTCGCGTTTCACGGACGCCTTCTTTTTCCAGGTCAACCAATCACGTGTCACACACGTTATACGACGTACGCATCTTTTGGGTGCTCACGATCCGTCGTTAGATGTTATCGATTCAAAAACCGTACGGCTCGATAAACCTTTTCGATATTGAAATTATATGCGCGGATCGAGATATACAGGCACAACAGAGGAATAGCAGTTCATATTGCTCGGAAACACCTGCAGAACCGCTTCGATCATTCCATGATCGATCGGTGAGGAAATAAAAGGGTGTGCTACAATGGATATCAACATGAGATCCTGTTTGTCGGTGAGGAATACCATACGTCAGCAGCGGCCATCGTTGTGATTTTGCTTCGTTTTCCAAAATGTGTTAAGTACCTTATTAAATGTTGTGTCCTCATAATGACAAAATGGTCTCATTTTGCAAAGCGCTAATAAAAAGTAAAAAAGAGAATCAAATATATATCGATATAAAAAAGTTTTTTTTGAAAAAAAAAACCCTTAAAAGGCAGCTTTACGAGGCACATTGTCATTCCCTCCACGCATATATTGTATTGGACAGTTTTTCGATGATGTGTTGGATCAATAGATGCCGCTTGAATGATGAAAAGAAAGAGGAATGATAATACCATTTCGCGTTGGTGAAAATCAAATTTAGACATGATACATCACAAAATAAGGATCTGTCATTTGACGATGACTTGACTTTACCAGGGCAACATATTGGTTGAAAGCATAACAAACTACCGCCACGAAACACAATATAAACACGATTCCATCTTTGTAAGATATATTGTAGAAATAGAAGGAAGCAGTGTGACAGATATAATGACCTATCTTTTTAATGACGGCGGCAAACGGAGAAAAAAAAAAACAGAATGAGGCCGTACTCTCTCATCAATCATCTGCTGCTTTAATCATAAACATTTTGGAAGTCATTTAGATATGCCATTCGGAAGGGGATTTGACGAAACAGCCCGCAACAGCGTCGCGCGGGAAACGAAATATCCCCGAGGGAACTCTTGTCCTACTCCTCCTCCTGTCTCTTCCGTCCCACAACAGTGAAAATGGAAGAGGAGGAGGAGAAGAAGAAGGAAAAAGTAGGATAACTGTGAAGACCCTCCGTCAAAAAGCAGACTTTTGACGTCAACTTTGCCCTTCGAATGTTGCCACCGAGAATGTTGCAATAATATCGAGTTCGTGTCGGGGTTCTTATATCTCCAGCGTATATAGGGTGTAAAGCACTGGTTGCTGTAAGTCGCTGATGAATTTTCCCCGCAGGGTTGTTGATGCGGGAGAGTGAAGCGATCCGCCAGTATGAACATCTTATGGTTACTGTATATAGTGTTATCGCCTTGGCTATATATAATACTGCCTGTGATCGACCTGACATCGCACGGAGAGCCTGCTGCATTGAAGAAGAGCTTGAAGAATTTAAAAGACAGAAACAAGATATTAATGGAACATGACAAGGTAGTGATCCCTTCATACACACATAGCATTAATGTTCCCCATCCCTTAATCTTGAAATCTGATTGGTTGATACATGGAATTATGTTGCCGACTATACCTGCAAAAAACAAAACAACAACAACTACAAGAGCTATGCCTCGGGCATAGCTCGTTTATGGCCCATTTTTTTTTTTTCCAGTCTGTTCAGTCAGCTGCATTGTCTTTCCTGTTAATAATGTTTCCTTGTGCCGATAGGTACTCACACTGAGATTACTACTGAGCAGCATACTGGCGTACTGCTCGCGTGCTATATAGACGATGAACTTCAGAGCCACATCTAAACATGATAACTATGTGAGAATAAAGCATGTTACTTTTTCACAGGAATCAGTATACCAATGATTATTCGAGCCAGGGTCAGTCATAAGGGTCATACATCGTATTGCAGTATACATCTTATTATTATGGTTGCATGAATTTCATTAGTGAATGCGTATGGTAGGGGAGGATCCAGGAATTCCGTTAAGAGGGGGCGCCTTTACAAAATTAAAGAGAAGACACACGCACCCCCTCCCCTCCATTTTTCTTTTTATTTCTTTTGTTTTAACAAAAAATAAAGGGGGGGGGGGAGCGCGCCCGGTGAGCCCCCGCCTGGATCCGCCACTGTATGTTTATGCGATTAATCTTGCATTGTGATTGGCTAAAATAATTGTTATAAAGGATTTTGCAAAGCGACTTCTTTCCTAGTCTGCAAGATTCACATACACAATGTACTTAAAGGCACAATTTACCATTTGCAGATGAAACAAAAACCCAGCATTAGTGCTTTAAAATAAAGATCTTAAATGTGAGTTAGGGATAGAAACAACCACTGTAAAAATTTGAATCGGTACAATCGATGTTAAGTATTGTTAAGTATACAAAATGTGAACAATAGTTATAACAAAAATGTTTCCAGACTAAACCGTCTACAGTTACGGTTTATTGAGAAAAATGCAGATATTTCCTTATAGTTTAGGCTTTACTTCGAACATTTTATATGACAGGATGTTTTGTGGTACAACAGACCTATACATATGCATCGAATGTCATATCTTGAAAAAAAAAATCACTGTTCCCAAAGGTGAAAAGGACCTTTAAGAGGTGACGTACAATATGGCGCACACAAGGTATACAGGGCTTCTCAACGCCCGTAAACGCCTGTTCTTTGAAAAGGAGACATTGTTGAGATGTAAACTATTGTACAGAACTGCGTATAACTTTATAACATCCATGAGCGAGACAGTGAAAGAAAGAGTATGGGAGAGAGTGAGAGAGGAAAAAATAAGTGATTGGGGAGCAGAAACTTGTGATTATACTGATGTAATTTGATTCTACTCCCTTTTTTGTCTCCACGGACAAGTACAGAAAATGTAAAAATGGTTAAAACACATTGTTGCAAAGCTTAATTGACGAGCGGCACATCTTCCTTTGAGTTGTTCCTTCTTTACCCCTTTTTTGTTCTCATTTTGATGCCCCGCGCGTTTGCAATTTTGCCTGTTTGGAATTGGAAATGAATTCAGCACGGTCCTACTTTGCTCTTGGTGTATTGCCGAGGTGGTGAAAGAAGAATGCAATAATATGGAGCTATCCATTAAACAACGTGTCCTTGGAGAACTGTGAGTTTGTACCGTGAAGTCTCCTTACGTTCGTTGCTCAAATCCCGCCGGCTAGCTTTTCTTTAATTGTCGTTCCGTATCTAGCACGTGGTCCCCAGACGGTGCATGTATCATCAGCCAGAACCCACGCCGTCCGCGGGCCATGGTGTGTGTCTTTGCGCCACTCCCCCCTCGGGAACGAATGGCAGATAGCATAATAGAAGGAGAAGGTGAATGGAGAGGGGAGAGGGGGAGGAAGGGGCTATTGAGGGGTTGAGGGAGGGTTGGGGTGAGGAGGGGAGTGGATGATCATATCAGGGAACGATTACTTGAAAGAGTGTGCGAATTTTGGATATTTCACTGTTTTCCTTTCAGGTCCTTTTTATTTTCAATGTTTTACCTGTTGTGACTTTAAATGTCTGTTATCTAGTTCTGTACTGTACGGCTAATTACCAAAGATTTGATTGACTGATATATTGGAAAGAGACATAATTCTGTCAGAGAGAGAAAAAAACATACAAAATCGTCACTTGTAATACAGATATGTTTTGTATTAAGTAATATCTGGTCTGCACCATTCAACTAAGCCAACCCTTGGATAAACGAGCAGCGGTTTTGACAATTAAATCTTCTTCAGCTCAGGCGTGATGGAGCGTTTTTCTATCTCGACACAGAATCATGGAATTCTCGTTGTCTTATCCCATCCGTGTTCCCTCGTGAAGCCATCCCCCCTCTAGGCATTTACTGACCGGGGGCGAATGGCTTTCTCATCTGAAAATCTAGATCCGAACTGCTTATTGACTCACCGCTCCTTCGTTCCCCGCACAGGATTTACATAGCAAACAGATTATCATCTCTAATCCGATGACTTCAAACCGTAATGAGGCAAGAGCGAAATCACGCGCCAATGTTGTCGTTATCCGACTTCCTCTTCCCTACTTCATCGTGTGCGCTAAATCCCCTCTTTTTTATTCTGTGCTGGACAGATTTTTCTATTCTTCCTGTTTTTCTTTCAGCGCAAAGCCCCGTGCTGCACGGGATAAATGAAAGACATACCTGGAGTGATCATCTGCTGATGGCTGGTGACCTTCTCTCGGGGTTTCAAGGGACTAACATAAGATTCTTTGCCCGGCTTCAAGCAGGGGGGGGGGGGGGTAGGGCAAGGTTGAGAAGAGATTGGATGAGGTTGGAGAATTCTATCGAAGAGATCGGAACTTAATGTAAACTGAAAGATTTATGAGATTAAACAAAGCGGAAATAAAGGCACGGCGCCGTGGGGGTATAGATTTAGAATGACCCAGAAACTTTTTTGTGCGTTTCTTATCTTCGCCTCCCTGTTGGTCTTTTTAAACCGTGCTCGAATTTTCTTTAACAGTAAGATAAATATTTGACCGAGAGCGGCAATGTCTGTTTTTCTTGTCTAATTCTCTGTATTCGGTCTCTTTCTCGAATTCGTGCGAGCATGAAAAATGAGGGTAGAGGGTTTGTTTAGTTAGCTCCAATTTAATCTATATTCGTGGGAAATCGACGAAACTATAAGGTAAAGCAGAATAGATAGATGAGAGAAAGAGAGAGAAAGAAAGAAAGAAAGAAAGAGAGATAGAGGAGAAAGAGTAAGGAACAGAGAGGGAGAAAGAGTTTTAGCAAAAAATATAATATCATATTCCACAGAACATAGAAAAAATAGAAGATGAATGACATATATATGCCAAAGATGATATGCAATTCTACATTAGTGGAACTACATTTGCCTAGATATAAAGGCAAATACTCCAAATGAAGTAGGGGGAAAAATAGAGGAAAAAATGGTAAATTTTTGGAATTGAATAAATGCGCGGAATAAAAGAATCAACCTTCGAAGACGGATGAAAACTTATACATTAAAGTATTCCAGAATTGGCTTCGGAATTTCTTACATAGCTAACTAATGACGTCAGCAGCGACGTCACGCTCATGATCTTCACGTCTTGCGCATGATCTTAATTGACATTTTCGAATCGCCTGTGGATCTGCCGTTATAAGCTGATACGTACTTGCGGGAAAGCTTGGAACGACACATTTGATACCTACATGACATGCAACGCCTCTTTGTTCTCAAAGTTTACTCAGGGTCCTCAGCAGATTGCATAGAATTAAATTAACAGAATCTGGGAGGCAATTACACTTCTGTTGTCTCTGGTAATGAGATTATTTTTACTATCTCTTTAATTCATATGCGTATCGCAAATGACTTTTCAATACGTACTGGCAAAAGGTATATAGAATGAGTAGTGGAACACAATGAGAAAAAGCGTGTATTTTTTCCAATCAATATGTATTAACATTATAATGGAGGTTATTAACATTATAATGGAGGTTGATTTAATTTGCTGAGTTGTAATGTGTTTATTTACGCGGTCAAAGCGCTGAGAATCGTTTTTAATCTATTCATGTTTTTATGCGTACACCAAGGAACTGTTCTGGTAAAATAAGCATATAATGCTCGTTTCATTGGTCACTTTTCAATAATGGAAGCAAGCACTTCAACGTCTAACTCGGCCATGTTGTCGTTGGGGTACCATAAAAAGGACACACTGTTCTTATCAACATTAGATGTGAAACTATTATCTCATATAGAGCATTATAAGGACAGATTGTTCCTATCAACGTTAGATGTGAGACTACTCTACTAGTATCTAAATATGTTTATGCATTTCTCTACTAAAGATGCATTGCTCCTATCAACGTAGATGTGAAACTACTGTATGTAATCACATCGAGTAAGAACACATTGTTCCTATATATCAACGGTAGATGTGAAACTACTGTATCTCATATAGAGTATTATAAGGACAGATTGTTCCTATCATTGTTAGATGTGAAACTACTATATCTAAATATGTTTATACATTTCTCTACTAAGGACACATTGTTCCTATCAACGTTAGATGTGAAACTACTGTATCTAATCACATCGAGTAAGAACACATTGTTCCTATCAACATTAGATGTGAAACTACTGTATCTAAATATAAGACTCGTATGACCACATCCCAAACACGCGCTCACACACACACACACACACACACACACACACACACACACATATATATATATATATATATATATATATATGTATATATATATATATACATATACAATTGAGTAAATAATAGTCCACGTGTTGGTACAATAATATCTAAAATAGAACAGAAGTCAAACTTATAGTGTCAATACAACAGTTTATTTTTTACACACAAATTTTCGAGCTCCTCGCCCTTTATAAGGACTTGTTCTTGATTCTATTCTATTTTCCCATTGTATTGTATTATATTGTATTGTATGCTATTCTGTTCTATTCTGTTATATTCTAGTACTGTTCTATTTTTTCTATATATACGTATATATGTTAAGTTTAATTTTTTTTATACCACAGTTCAAGTCTCATGTTAACGTAGAAATACGCAAAGACTTTGATACGTATCAAAAGTCATACCGCTAGTAGTTTAAGAGTCATATTGCTAACCTATTCTTATCAAATCGCAGCACACAAAAGTATACACACATCAGAAAGTTTAGATTATACATTCTCATACACGAAAGCATTTAAAATTTTGGCATGAAAGAGCAATTCTACAAACTGCATGTCAACATTCATCACGTTGCCTGATAAAGTAATTACTGTATACAAAAATGAAATGAAAGAAAAACATGACTAGATTAGGTTTTACGTGTGGATGAAGTGTGACAAATTATTATTTTTTTTTTTTTTAGAAGCCAAAGTTTGATATCTCTTAATTTTCTCCATATTTCAATGTAAAAAGTTTTGAGGTGGATATTTATCGGTTCTCATACATACTACATGAGAAGGGTGCATTGAATTAAGTTATTTCCCAGCACGCTTGACTACCTTTAGACATCAGAGCCTATTCTCAACACACGGTGAACTTCAAATGTGATCTTTCTATAATTATGTGTGTAGTTTTTGAAATTAAGTGAGTCAGATGAGATCGCTGGACAATCTTAACTTGTCCAAATTATCCATTTGATGTTTCACATCAGATAATTTCATGACAGACGATTTGCAAATAAAGACAGAAAAAGCTGGAAAGATACACATCGTTTTATACACACACTCGCAAATATCCCGTGCATTTTTTTTTTAATACGGGCACGCACGCGATAAGGTATCCACGTAATACAAGCAGACGCTTAGAATTAAATTTATCTCAATAGCCTGAACACAACTGCCTCTTGGATTATTATCATGCACAGTAAGGAGGATACCATGTCCCTTGTAAAGAAATTTTACGTTGTATCCATGTAGCATTGATGCCTTTCTTTTCTTATCTCCTTCACTATACAGAGCAAGACGATGGGGGGGGGGGGGGGGGGGAGAATACTTATCTTCGTACGATAGCAGGTTGAATGTCACATGATTCGCGTGCAAGCAATAAAAATCCACATTAAAGAGATGTCATTACGTCCAGATCGACGTACCTGATATCTACATTACTTTCCGCTGCTGCTGGTAATGTTCTCACTGTTAATAAATTTCGGTTTGCTATCGATTGCTATCTGGGCAAACGGGTAGTCTAATTTGACTCAAGCGTGACAGGGCGTGAGTGATTAATGCCGATACTAATTTCACGCGTCACTCGTCCAACTAGCGTCGATCGTGAAATCGTGAAATCGTCGTCGCAAATTTATCTCTTTATCTCTTTCCCATCCAGGCAGCGTTTCACACGTGGTTGGCCATCTTGGGCTGGCTTGGCAAGGTGTGAAAAAAATGATATATTGAATAAATTCGTTTTCATTGCGTGATAATTTCACCTGCCATGCAAAAGCTGCTGGCATCACGCTCATCGTTAATAATCCAAATGTAGTAATTGAAACGCCTGAGCGTCTATGTTTACATCTCCAGAGCACGACTTACAAAGTCAACATGTTTTTTCTCTGTTTCTACCAAGCCCTGATTCAATGTCGCGCCTGATTGAGGCTCTTATTTAAAGCTGCAGTCTCATGATGGTTCAAGAAAATGTCAAAATTCCTGACGGAGTTTAACTATGCGGCGACGCTACAAAGGGAAAGTAATTTGGCACTTTATAGCGGCCTTGTGGTTAGCACAGGTATGTTGCATGGTATGCAGCTGAGCAAAACTCCGGTCAACTTGGCGATAGTCTTACAAGTCAGCTACCCCTCTCACCCCCCCCCCCCAGATAAAAACCACACCAAACAAATCATATTTTCACTGTTTAAAAGATTAAATTTGACAGTTTCAAACAAACCAGGCAGAGGAAACAAGAATGACTTATTCATTTAAATTCACTCAGTGTCTTTAAGTGAAAAATTGAAAAAGAATTGAATGAAAAAAAAGAAGAAAAACTGCAATCTGAATCGGAGCCTAAATAATAACGCAAACAAAGTTTTGGGTAACACATCTCTACAAGGGAGGTTAATATTAGTTGCGATTATTTTCAAAATATTTTGAAAGCCTAGGCAACATTCTTGCCACTTTGTTGGAGGTACAGTGTTGGGAAATTCAAGTATCAATCTTAGTAATAAAAAAAACTACGCATATTGTCTCTCTAAATATACAATGAACTGTCTTCTCCTTGACTTTGTTACCAATCTCTATTAAGGAAAAAGAGAACAGCATTTGATGTCAAGCCGTCTTAAGAGATCATCATAATGAAAAATTGGTTGTGTTACCATTTATCAAAAACTCTCAATAATCTCTTTCGACTTGTTTATGCCACCGATTTTCTGTGTTCCTAATACCTATTCCAAAAGCGACAAAACCTTGCTCTTAACGGTTAATGCCAGTCGTATAACAGAATAACAAACAAGCACAGTTACTGCAGACGCTCCATCAAAATTTTTTATTCCACCATAGATTACATGACAGCCGATCAACCAGAGCAACTCTACCAAACCAGCAACGAATCCTTAAATCCAGATTCCTTATGTCAACGGCACACAAAGTTAACTGGATGATGGTTGTGTAATAATGTGTGCTATTACGGACTGCGTGCACTTGTAAGTAATCCATGGTTTACAGTATTTGCACACGCGTTGTTTGGTTCTTTTATCTATTTTCAGATTTAAATCAAATCTAGATTCCCATGCGGTACAATGACATTTACCGCATAAACACAGAACATGATGCGCACAGATCTTTGTCGACTGAACCCGACTTTTTTTTTTATGGGGGGGGGGGGTGAAAATATTATGATTGACAGCAAGAAAATGAAACGAAAACAAGACCCTAGCGACAGTGTATTTTAAAATGCACATGTCTGCTCCTGGTTCACCATCTCGCTCAGCTCGTCTTCATATAGTTACATTACAAAGTTTGAATACGACAGCCAGTAATAAGGCGCGTGATACAGTTTCCTTGAAGGAAACACGTTCCGTACACAAGAGACGCGTTGGACTGCGGAAAGAGAGAAGGTCTTTCTTTGCCTTTATTCTTTTCTTGGTTGCTCTTTTTTTAGTGACCAGGTCTCTAAGGAGATGCTCCTCGTCTACACCTCTAACTGCCAATCACCATTTTCTTTTTTATTCCCATCTCGTCAATGTTTTATTTTCTCCCGTCGGTTTGTGTTTGTTCAGTCTTCGAGTCTTTGATTCTCTTTTATAGTACACCTCGTCTTTTATTGCTTTGGTGGTTTCCAGCATCCCCCTCCCCTTCCTTACATTATGTCACAAAAGAACAATATTGTGCGACTTATGGATGTTGACGCATGTTCCCTCGGTCCTTTGCAAAGGTAAAGACTGCTTCATGCAATGCATAGATGAACAGGAAATTATGATCAGACGCTGTCTAGTTTGTTTATACTTGCGTTTCCTCCCAATATAGACCGATGTCTTATTCCTTTCTTTCGCTCATCACTGCATATTTTGATTGGCATGTGGTGCAAGATGAAAACTAATATTCACATTACTATGAGTTTTTTTTCCTTAACAACAATCTAGACGAAAAGGATGGATTTACATTTGACTGTTGTTATCGCCTTTAAATATATAAAGCTGTTAATTATTCTGAAATTGTTGTGGTCTGGGGAGCGGGAAGGAATAAATGAGAAACAAAAAGAAACTGGAAGTACTATAATAAAGAGAAAATAGCAGCAAAAGAGAGAAAGCATAATTGTGCCATAATATGATTGCCTTCGTATAGTGTCAAATGCGGTTAAAATATGACAGAACTACAAGTGCATTAAAAAAATCCATAAAAAGCAAGAAGAGTTTCTGAAGCAAGAAATCAGGGAACATAAATGAGACATAAAACACAATAAGAGAATAAAAAAATAAAGAAAGAAAAAAGGAGAGCATAAAGGAGGAATTATGATAAAAACTCGCACGGTAAGAAAAAAATTAGAAAACCAACAGATCATAAAATTTAGGTGACATTACTTTTCACATTCCTCCAGGCACTATATTGTTTAAAGAGACTAAAAAAAAGAGAGAGAGAGAAATAAATTACCCTTTGCTTCTCTCCGCCATGACAAACATTGAAGCACTTCGACTTCACTTCTACAACGTCTGATTCTGCCGCGTTCATCATTTGGAATATTTTTATCTGACATTTTGAGCATCTGATATCTCCACTTTTAAGAATACCTTTCTTTGAAATGACCACATCTCACTCTAAAAACTGTGACATTTTTATTAACGGCATTCAACCTGTCACATTTAAACCTCTGTCTTTCATATCACTGGTATAATTGTATCTGTCATATCTATCTCTGACATCATGTAGAGCGGACTTTCCGAAGTTCTTCTTGTCGTTATACCAATAACAGAACTGGTCCTTGATTCCCCCAAGAGATATTAATACAGGATTTAAATACTTTGGTTCGTGGTAGCTGGATTATTCAGCATTCTACTTCTTGACATAGCGAAATGGGAATGAATGTGAAAAAGGTCTGTCATGAAGTTAACAGAGTTTTGGTCGAGATCTCGTTCAGATTTATTCTTAGCTTTTTCCATGGCACTCACCATTATCCGACAATCGCAAGCAGAGTGAGCTGACTGTGATCACCTCAGCGCATGACCTCTTGAAATTTGCAAACGTGATACTATATAGTTACTATTTATGAGTTAGGAGACGGCTAGCTGTGCGCCATTCCTGAATATTCAGTACTAACTTAACCCTTCCCCTTTCTTTTAGACTAGAGAGTTCTCTAGTTTATAGATACCCATGTACTAGTACGATGTTTAGATAATGATTATGACGTAGATTGGACGTTTTTATGTGTGTGAATGACCGTATACGTCGTATACGTCGTACGTGGAAACTTGATGATTTGAGCATCGTTTCGATATGTAACACGCATTTTGGCCTGAATGCTGTCATGTCTGCGCAAAGTTTGCATAGCTCAAGCGATAGATCATTACAATGATGTAGTAGTTATGAGAGTATAAACGAGGCATGAGGAATGTTTTATCTGGTTGGTTGCATATCAGAACGTCGTATATCCTTACGTCGTATGAATATGCAATAACTCGGTGTGTCTGAAAGCGGTAAAATTGAGTTAATCATTTCGACCTACGGATTTGCTAAATTGTTAATCTAACAGCGCTAAGTTCGGAATTTAGACTCCTGAAATAGACCTCTGCTGACTGGAGATTTCAGTAATTCAAAGGCATGAGTTAAGAAATTTCATAAAATGGTGACATCGATCCGATTCAAATGATTGGCTGAGAGAAATCACGTGACCAGTCTTTCATATATTTTTCTCGCATGCCCAGCAGGCATTAGTTTTTACTCATGACCGGTGCTAACAACCGCTCAGAGATGTATTGCTCAAATACGTGGCTGTGTTCATTCAGGTGGCTTGCCGAAATCTACAGAAGTCTTGATAAGTCCGCCACTGGGGATTTGGCCACGATGTTTCGAAAACTGATGATATACCTTCGTAAATTTATTTTTCTGTCGAAGGTATCTTTGGTCGAGTTGTCTCATTACCTTTTAATTTCCAGGGTAACGATCGTCTGCGCTCGGCTGCATCACCTATATCTCATTGTGTGCAGTTTCGCAGTCGAATTACTTACCCTGGAGTTGGTGCTGCTGGCCTGGGAATTTTCCGATAATGGCTGCCGCGGAATATATATAGATCACTTACGAGTAGAACGAGTAGATGGAGCTGATACTACTAGTAACAAGAAAAGTACGGGTATCAAGTTTGGATTCCACAAGTATAAAACATTTCTCAGCCTGAAACAACTGGAGCTTCTATGTCATTCTTTTATAAAAGAAATAATGCACATTACTTAGTTGTGCGTTTAATAGTAAGAATTATCCACCAATTTTAACTTTGGGACAGTTCAAAACAAACTCGATCGGCTTCGCCTCGTGTTTATGTTTCAGACTGTTCCCAAATTACTACCGGGAGGATAATTCTTATTAACACCCTCTGTAACGTGAATTGATGGGTCTCTAGATAAAGGCCCTCCCGCTGGTGACTTGTCGCTTGACGACACTCTGCTCCCTTCTCTTCCAATGATTAGTGAGAGGGTCTTTAACAAAGGCTAACTTTTTTCGTGCTCGGTAGCGCGAGAATAAAGTATTCGATTTCGAGCTCGCGCTTTCGGTTATGGTTGCGTATAGGTTCGTTCTCACGTTCAGCAAACATGAGGGAGGGGCTGCCACTTATCTCGAAAAAAATGAAGAAAAAAGCCTTTTGTTAGAAGAGAAAGTCTCCTGTTCCCCCCCCCCCCCCCCATTTCTTTGGCGAACGCGAACATTGGCAGAAATCTTGCATGCAATCAGGTGTGAGCAATACGCAATTTAACAATGTGATACAATACCAGCCAGCCAGCATGAGAGTCCCAGTGTGAAACACAAACTGTGGCTGGTATAATAACAACGTCTCACACCCTCCCTCTCTCATTCTATGTCTTTCATTTTATTTCGGTCATTATGCTAAACCATCCGCAGCAGGAGTGCTTGTATCAATACAATCCCGTTGTTTCTTTCATCTCATTTCTCATGTGTGTGTGTGTGTGTGTGCGTGTGTGTGTGTGTGTGTGTGTGTGTGTGTGCATGAGCGCGCGTTGAATTTTTGATTGGATTTTTGTGAGAATGATCATACGGCCCCTAACATGCAAATGAAAATCGATACGTTCTTTTAATTCACTGCACATTTCTTCTCCCTGTTAGTGCAAAATTTACATGTTATTTTTGTTCTTTAGAGGTAAAGATGTTATATGTTCACTTTGTTCATATTATAACTGTATTATGCTTTGTTGTAACTTCAATATTCTAGAGGCCTCTTGTGTGATGTTTCATATCCAACTTCATTGCATGCTGCTTAAAGAAGTGCATTTTATTTCATTTATGAGTCTCTACTATTCTGTTTTCCTGACGAAATAATGTCTGAAGAACAATCGTCAACTTACGCAAGCCACAGGCTATTTAAAATCTGTATTGCTTAGGGGATGTTTTCAAAATGCAACTTCATTTGGACGTGACGCAAACTTTGCGTCTTAGCAACGATGCCATCGTGTGTCAATTATGAGTTTAATGCGACATTAAGACTTATGAAAGTCCTCTTTCTGGATCAATGGTCAATTTAAGATGATAACGAATTCACTTAAAGTAATTAGTCTTCCGAGTGAAAAAAAAAACCCCACACAATTTGATTTTCTTTTCAAAAGCATAATGATGGTTACGACGTTCAATTATCACAGTTCAAGAATGGTACCTTTTCAGTTGAAACTAGTTCAGTTCAGTCTATTTCTGCATTCCGCTTTAAACACAAACAAAATTTGATAGCTGTCATAGATTTAATGAATTGTACCAACACAGTAATACACATTATGGACTTCGATCGTATGAAGAAAGCATATATTTTTACATATGTCTTTATACATGCTACCTTAGAAATGTTTAAGAATCATTTCAATTTATTTTGTCCAAATGTTTAGCAAAATGTGAGGATATGTTTTCAGTCAACCCATGAAAGCCACCGCAAATGAAAATAGAAAACACGGCACGATGTACTACAGGTACGCTATTGCGGCTTGTATATAGTGTATAATGGGTGCGGCTAGCGTGACTATTATAACGATGTATTATTTCCCCGACGGCTATACGCCGAGATTGAAATTTATACGACATTAATGACCGGAGCGACAGAGCCGAAACTCGGGGGAACAGTCAACATTTATCATCAAGCAAGGGAGCGCCAGCAGGGAAGCTTCAAAAGCCGCTCCGTGGCTCTTAGAGCGTGAGTAATTTCTTCGGAGGGTTTACTTTGAAGAGGCGTTGTAAGGTCACGTGAGGAGGGGGACAGGGAGGATGGGGAGGGGGGGGGGGTGATGAATACGGATAGCGCCCTTCTCCGGGAAACCTATTAGAGCCAAGCCGGCCACGCTGGGTTCATATAAATACGTGATGATTATCGTGATGTCTCCATAGGCGAAAGAGAGAGAGAAAAAAATGTTTTGATATGAACCGCTACCATTTTATTAAGAATAGAAATTGATCCATGCGAAAGAATGATTTTAACATGCTCAACTCTTCATTAATTTTGAATGCATGCATGTTTCTTTGGACGAAATTTGCTTTCAACCATTTCTTTTTTGTTTGTTTGTTTGTTTATGGATTTCACTGTACTACAGATGATGGGGGTTAGCCCACCAGTGTCCGCAGATCTGAAGATGAATCTTATGTACACCAAAATAATGAGCAGTGGGGAGTTCCATCAATTTTGTCACAGCTGTGTCTTTTACCAAATTCATGAAATTCTTGAAACCCCTAAAGTTCAGAACCATAAGTGTTTGAAAGCAAGTTCCATCCAAAGAAACATGTTTGCATGTATCTTTTACTTCTATTTTTTCCTTCGCAAAAAATCTTCTGAAGGTGCCGATATCTGATTATGAAAAACGAGATGACTTTGTGTTATGAAATGAACAAGAAAAAGAAATATTACGTGAATACAATTATTGACGCTTTACTCCACAAAAGTAATAATGCGAGCGAGACGTTGATGATTGAATGAAGTTGATGATTCGCTGTATATTTCCATCTTGACTCTATTTGTCCCATACACTCTGCCATATGGTCCAGTCTTTTCTTAGCTCATCAACAATGGTACTTTGCTAGTATTAATGCAGAAATCATCGTCTTGTCAATCCTATTATGAAATCGACCACTCACACATAAACAACAACAACAACAACTACAAATATACGTTATATGTTATCATATTATATATGTTCTACACATACTATGTGTATAGAATCGAATATGTATAGCTGCTAAAAATAAGTTTCCTTACTACATATCACAATTCATTCTCCTGATGTAAATACTAGATGAATTTTCATGTTTTGTATTTAGACAATTACGTTGTATAAGTAGTAAGGCCTATGCAAGTTTTTGTCGGAAATGAGGATGAATAAAATTAAAGGACACTAACAAAGTCAGAAAAAAAATAAAGCCAATTGCCAATTTGAATATAAATGACCTTTCATCTTTTGAAATGCTTAGCCAATTTAAGGATTATTTATAAAATTTGGGATTAGAGGGCTTTGATAACGCTCTAACTAAAAAAAAACAACAGGGTACAATAAAATATGTATGACTCGCTTCATTTGGAGGGTATTTTTCTGTAACATTATTAAGTAGTAAACAACGAATAGCAGAAAAAAAAATGAAATGAACAAAAAAAAAACACACAACAGCAATCCACAAAAAATGTGGTGTTTGCAATTAATAGGGTAACGAGACAGTAGAGAATAAAAAGTGACAAGATACCTTGTTAAAAATGGGACACTGCCTCAATAGATTTCGTGCAGTGGGAGGCCGGTTTACCACTGCAATCAGGTTTTAGGATAATTTATTCTTCCGCTGGGCATGCCGGGTACGAGAATGACAAGCTGATATACAGTCACATGTAGTTATTCTCAATTTATTTCTGTACTTTGAATCCAGTTTGCAAGCATTAAGCCAGCCTCTGGCGAGCTTAGATACAGTTTGCCAAGAACAACATTGTTATCAAGATACGCATAATATATGAAAATGATCATTAGTTAACCGGGCCGGTTGACTTTCACGATCATGGCATGCTGAGTTGTGTTGCCAAATTTCGGTTTAAAAAAAAAGTGTTCGTAGATGATTTGCTGGCCAACTAATAAACTATGCAGGTATGAACGATTTGTTTTAGTTCACATTTGCTTCACAATCCTTTTAGATTTTCTATAGACCATTTAAAAAGTCTTCACTAAAAAAATAAGAAGTTAGATTATTGATTCCTACTCTTCAAATACGAGACAAAAGTATAAAATGGGTTTATATCAATAATCAGTGGTAATCGAGAGTTAATGTAAGACCCTTAAGACCCTTAACACTGAATTTAGTTTTAAAATCAGTGATTATATTGGCTGAATATTGAGGCCACGATGATATTGAAGGAAAATGCAAAATGAACTCAGTGCATGTATCAATTTTTTTTTTTGTGTGTGTCATACTCCCGGCAGCTAAGTGGCTAAATCACCACACTTCTGCTTCATACTTAAATTGAGCGATTTTAAAATATGTACCGCGAAGTAGGTGATAGAAGACTATTTCCGTTTGGTGATATTTTTAATAAAGGGGCACCATAAAAGGACTTGCTTTCAAGCACCTGCGTGTCTTCCAAGAAGTGAATGTAAAACTGTTTTCGTAGTCTGCGAATTGAAAATTGTAAATCTCATCATCAGTCAACATATAAAGGGGATAGATCGAATTGACTAAATGTCAGTACATGTATATACTTCGCAAACTAAAAATGGATCTGTGCCGCCTGGAACAAAACTCGTCTG
The DNA here is from genome assembly GCA_033980235.1 of Diadema setosum. Classification (NCBI taxonomy): domain Eukaryota; kingdom Metazoa; phylum Echinodermata; class Echinoidea; order Diadematoida; family Diadematidae; genus Diadema; species Diadema setosum. The sequence goes on along the minus strand of CM067062.1, from coordinate 9,991,557 downwards.
TCAAATTTGCATTTCTTTCCCGCCATGGAGATGCTTATGTGAATGCGCTTGAGGCTGAAAATTGACGTATCACCGCGTTTTTCGCCCTAATGTCTTAATATCTCTTAATACATCAATCTGTTGCGGCTGCGTTTTTTTTTTTTCCGATGGCGAGCACATCCGTTTGCCTTAAGTGATGTCACAGAAGAAACCAATGACCGTTGGTTTACCTTCTACTACGTCCTTGCCCTTATTTTTTTGTTTTGTTGTAAATTTCTACGAGAAACCACGAATTCCATTCCTTGTTGCATTATGTGTCAGAGAACTGGCTGATCACAGTATGTCCAGGGAAGAATGTCCGAAATATTGTCCTTATTATTAACCCCTTCCCACAGGACAGAGAAAAAAGCAAACACAATTAAAACGATTATTTTTACACTGCTTCTTACTCTCCGTTTACATGGGCATTGGTGTCATAAATCTCTTTCAAAGCAGTTTTACATGAGATTTTCAGAAAAGTGTAAGAAAATCACGAAAAAAAAAAACCAACCACACACAACAGCTTAGCAATATAAGCCAGCGCACGGATAAATCGCCTATACTATCACCTATCCCTGTATTATTGCACACGGTCTATACATCACGACCGGGCGTCGAGGGGCTCTCGCGCGGGAAATTGCCCGGAGGGCACGGGGTTCTCACAAATTGCGTAGCTTCCTGTGTAGGGGGACCGTCGTGAGATTAGGGAAACCTGCGGGCGTAATATGTTTTAGGGTTCATCTGCGGATTTCTTGCTGTTCTTGATCGCCCCCTTGCAGGAAGCCGTGTATAGTGTCTCTCCACGGACAGAGGAATTGCCTTCTTCCCTTTTAGATCATTTTGTTTTGGTTTGGTCCCTTCTTGCTTTATTACTTCAAGGTCAGAGTCCTCAAAAGTATTTGCCGGAAATGAGAACGCATCGACAGTTTGACGTCGTCTAATAAAAGTAGCCAGAGCAGGATACGTATAGGGGCATGGGTAGGGCAGCTCCATCACGCTGGAATGAGGGGAAAGGTTTTTAGACCAGTTAAGGTGAAAATGTTCGGACACAAACTTCTTAAAATAGAAAAAAAAATCAATAAATCTATTTGACATCTCAAAGTAATAGAAGAAAAGAATAACACACAATCTATTGTTTCTTATTACCAAACCGTTGCGTTGTATATTCTTTCATGAATACCAAGAACAAAAAGTAATTGATCAAAATTGAAAATCGAAATTCATGTTACGGAATTTACAGTGGGAAATCCAAATCAAATTATGATAACAACAAGCAAGCCTATATCATCAGTCGAACGTCAGCATCAACCATCTGCTGCATCAACCAGAAGCAAACCGTCCCGCAAGAAACAATTTTTGATCCACTTAGCGAGTGACTACCTATTCAGTTTACTTGTTTCTGCTAAATGCATTTCAGTATCAAATTACAACTTGCATTGGAAAAAGTGTAAAATTCTTATACTCCAATTAGAATGTAACATAGTATACGTAGGATGTCCAAACATAACGCCATTATATTGTCAACATACTCATGATTTTAGTTTCCATGTTAATTTTTGTTTTCAATATTTTGCATTCAAAATTAGGCTGAGCAACTCCTGTACTATGCTTCTACTACTCGACGGACTCGAAATTGGAACTAAATTGGGAAGGTCACGATTCTAATGTTTTTCAATAGCGAAATTGATTCTCTGGTGGAACAAATTGTACTTAAATCGTTTGTACTACCACTTCGATTTTATGCACGAACTTTCACGTTTCTACTTACCTTTCTTTTTTTTTCCCCTATCCAATCTGATTTGCCTTATGTATACGTTTTTTCTTCAACTGCATGACATATCGCGAGTCCCTTTTTCATCTTTTTTTTTTCATGTTGCCGCCGTCCCATAGTGCTTGCCCCCTTCCTGACATGGTAATGCATGTGGCATTTATTTTGTAGTGTCCATGACATTCCGACAGGCAAATAGTCCATCCATTATAACTCTCTCCCTCTCCCCCTTCTCTCTCACGCTACTCTCGTCCTAGCTGTCTCTCTCGCATTCCCCCTCCCCTACCCCCCTCTCTCAACTCTCTCTTTCTTCACCCGCAATTTTTCTTCATCTTCCCGTTGATAATTCTCTCTTTTTCTACCCTTCTCTTTCTCTTCCCGTCTTGTTAAAGGGATTGTATAGTTTTGGCTGAGATGGGGCATCAGGTTTCCCACTTTTTGTGAATTAATGAGAAATCTCTTGCAAAATATGAAATGACATACATGTTATAAGAGGAATTTAAATTTTATTTGATGAAATTGGGTTTTGAAATGGTCGAAATACCCAAACACAAATCAAACACAAGGAAGTTCTGATAAAAGGTGGGGCCCACCTTGATAGCACCACTTTGTTTTGCTTTGCATTTGATATCTCTGTTATTTCAAAACCGGTTTTCATCAGAAGTTTTAAATCCTCTAAGAATTGTATTCTCTTCAATATTTCATACGTGTATATTGTTTCTAATTATCTCGCAGTAAGTTAAAGTCTTAATCCCCCATCTCAACCAAAATCGTACCATCCCTTTAAATAGTTCCTTCGTTCGTCTGTTTTTCTCTCTCTCTCCACGCCTCTCTTTCCTTGACACCCTCTCCCCCTCTCTCTCCCTCCCTTGTATACCCGTACTTCTGCCTGTCTCCTCCCCTTTCTCCTTCGATCTGTCTCCGTATGTTTGTCTACCCGTTTTCCTCTCACTTCACTCCCCATAATTTCTATCTGCAGTGCCATCTTTGTTCTCTCCTTTTCTCCCCTATTTTCTCTCTGTCTCCGTGTGTGTGTGTGTGTGTGTGTGAGTTTTCCCCTCTCTATCTATCTGCCTATCTCAAAATCTCTCTCTCTCTCTCGCGTGTGTCATATCTTGACCAGCACTTGGATTGTCCCCTGAGGCATGTCGCCGCGAGTGTGGAAGGAGGGGGGGGGGGGGGGGGGAGCAGCCACGTAAAAATGATAATTGGTGGATATCACCTTAATGAAATTGAGATGCTCTGATTGAATGCTGAGTGAATTCGGGCGGAAGCGGCCCGTGTCAATCTGTTTTGGTAACGACAAAAAAAATCAAACCAAAAACAACACAAACACAAACACACACCCACCCACACATGCACACAACCCACACACTTAAAGCTCATTCCAAAACAGGAGCGTACGTTAAGCTCTATACGTATAGACAGGGATAGCTTCAATATTGACCACAGTGCTAAGCAGTGTTATATCTCCGAGTAAATCCTTCGAGTGGACGCAGGCCGGTAAATTAGCTAAAGGGTCATCTTGTCACGAACTGGTTGGCCAGAGTGCAGACAGACATACTTCTTGTCCAGTGACTTGTCCACAGTGTGTCCATATGAAGCCCCGGTAGCGCTGGAAATTGATTGATATTTTTTCCCTCTGCAAGATGACAAGTGAAACATATCCTAACACAACGAGTACTATTACCTTATAATCTGTACATTGTGTGTTAAAAAATGCTACTCTTGCTACTGTTAAGTCTTTCATTTTTGTTAATATCATTGGTTTATTACCCCTTCATGAAATACATAATCTCGCATATCATGTTGGCTTTAGCCATGACATCTGAAATCCAACTGATTTATTTACTCGTTTACTTCCTGATACATGACTACATTTAAAGCATTATTTCACTCTGAGTTCTTCTCCAGGTGACCTGAATTGCTGAAAACGGGGCTAGCAATAGTAGAAATTAAGTAATGATGACAAAACAACAACATAAAATCATGGTGTCTCCGCGTCTGATTGCATGAGCTCATTGGCACAATTAATCAACGAAGTTCTGTAGATGGCAAGGGCACGTGAAAACGCCTTATTAAAAAGAAGTGACTTCACCCCCCCCCCCCCCGTTTTTCACCCACTAAAAAGAGATAGGGAAAAACACATAAATGCCACCAAAAACAAAACAAAACAAAACAAAAAACACATTTGACGGATATTTAGAAAGTACAGTCAAGTGCAAGTGTATCCAGGATTTCCCCCTTCTATGAGACCATAGGACCCCCCCCCCCTTTGTCTCTGTCTGCCTCCGATCCCCTTCATCCAATGCATGAAAAAAAAAAAACTTTCTCCTGCTCCTGATACAGATTCAATAAACCGGTTTCTGCCGTTGCTGTTATTGTTATTTTTATAATGCAAACAAATTTCTGTTCGCTATCGGAAGAAATTGACTTCGTTACCCACTTATGGATATTTAAGCTGATTCGCCTCATAACATACAGCATTTTTCCCCCGAGGCACATGGAACCCATCTACTAGCAAATGTGGAGTTCATAGCTCATTACTTTTAAGTTTATAGAATTACTTTAGTACTAATGAAATTGACACAATGTTTCGCGTGATAGGGCTTATCTGGGAACATGCAGTCATGCTTTGGATGTCATCATAGAGAGTTCACCTTTTTTTTTTCATCCGCTGTACATGGTTTCCAACGAGACTATACTAAGGGAGTACAAAGCCTGCTCAATTTGTGTTCACTAATGTAATCAACCTAAAAAGGGCAATCTGACCTTTATTGACTCCACTTTACGTTTAGAAGAGCTGAGAGAATGTCGCCGTCAAGGAATGAAAAAAAAAATCTAATAAAAAGTTACAAGCAAACATACGAAGAGAACATGATTAAAACAGGCTGCAGACACAAGTATTACCACCACAAAACTCATGGTTGATCGACAGATTTATATATATATATATATTTATATCATATAATATATATGTTATATAATGTAACGAGTTAGGAAAAGATTGTCATGTGAATATTTCAAACTTTTCCTCCTACAAACCATCAAACATTAATGCTATCTTGCAGATGGTGTTTTGTTCTGTCAATCAATTTAAGACGTACTGAAACACTTTGCTTTAGCTCGCTTGTGACGGCATTAAACATGGACCCCTTACGTGAGAATATTGCTGCTGAAACTTAAAATTTTCACCCTACAACATTAAAAAAAAATAGAAACATATGATTACACAGATATCAGGGGCGGATCCAGGAATTCCATAAAGGGGAGGTGCCTTGACAAAATTAAAGGGGGCGCGAACTCGCCCCAATTTTTTTTTGTTTTAACAAAAAGATAATAAATAAAGAGGGGGCGCACGCCCAGTGAGCCCCCCTCTTGATACGTCACTGGATATTGCTATCACTTCCGTGTAACCTTGCCTACCTTCCATAAACAACCTTTCTAAAAAAAAAAAAAAAAAAGAAAGAGAGAGGGAAGAAAACTCTAATATAAATGCATTTACTCATACATCATTATTTGACCATGGTGACGTCAAAGGACTGTTCTAGGGCACGAGTAATCTCCTTTAATACCTTTCAATCTCAAATATTTCATTCGCCCTCAGAGCCGGTCATCACTTCTTGTGAAAGCGTGAAACCCGGCTCCTCAGCCGGACAGCTCTTACAGGCGATGTGGCGCGAAGGTAAATCCCACGCAAATATACACCGTCTGTCCCGTGTAAACACTTGATCGCTCAGCGGTTTATGCCGCGCTTAATTAGGGCAGCTCGCAAAGGAGTTGGAGCAACGGCAGAGTTCTCGCGGGCGATTCTCGAAGGGCAGCGGGAAACATCCCAAAATGATGCAATAGGATGGGTTCGCCCTGGAAAGAATGATACAACTATGCTTTAGCTTTAACGTCCAGTTTTGTGTTTTATTTTGTGCGTTTTCTTTATGTGGTTGCCACAGGCAATGGAACATTTTAAAAAAAAATCTTATTTCGGAACAGTATGTTTTAATTAGAATATGTTCACATCTAATGAAGATAACACGTGTAGAATTGTATAGCAACTAATGCATAATATCTGAACTGCACTCAAAGCTGATGAAGTTAATGATGAAGTGAGTAAACTAGATTTTGCAGTAAATTGCGTCTCTCAAAATTTGTCTCTCACTCTCTTTCATCTCTATAGGCCTACATGTCACAAATAGCTCACTGGTAAGTCCTTTCTCTGTTACTCGAAGCGTCGTTTACGTCACTGATGATGTATTTCCGGTGAAACAAGGCCACTGTTCGTGATGACAAAGTTTTCTACTGACGTTACACGATTCGTAACGGCGTCAAACAGAACGTGCACTCAAGTTCAGTGCGATTACCACCTTTCCATCCTGTAAACAGGTCAGTACAACACGCGGACAGCTGCATGCCCACGATGATAACAGCGCAAAGTGCACCCGGCTGCTTATGCGACCACTATCCTTTTCCCGGTTCCCACGGAGTTTCATTCCCATACAGTGCAATCAACTCCACACTCATACGCCATGTACCCATTCCCTCACACACTACTCTGTGTGTTAACGGTTGTGTAAGATGTGTGTGTGTGTGTGTGTGTGTGTGTGTGTGTGTGTGCAGACAGTGGAAATGTGATTACGTGGATTAGCCTCTATACCTTCATAAATGGGGAATCTTTAGTTGCAATCCTGCCCTACGCGTGTATTCTTGGACTATATAATTGTGTGTTCAAAATCCATTTTGAGAAATATATGGTTTTCTGGCTGTAAGTATTATGATACTGGCAATTAAGGGTATTTCCTGGAAAAGCCAAATATATCATCGATGCATGATTGAAATAGTCGCTTTTTCATTTTTCGTTTTTAAACTTTGATAGACATAACAATTCTGTTCATCTCTTGTGTGCTTCACGCTATATTTCTAAACGCTGTATGGTGGTGTCAAAGACACCTAAAGGCCTACAAGGGGCACATGCACTACACCATTTCATAGACGACACACACACGCCCACACAAACACACACACATTACTTTAGCACACAGATTCATTTACAAGCACACACATAATATATACACACGTCAACAATCACTACTTCATCAAGAACAACCTATAATGTTTTTTTTTTCTACCTTAAGCAGAATTTAACTAGTATCAATTTGAGGGAAAACGGGCAATTCTCATCTCTCTGCACGGCTGCCCTGCGGTCGGGAATGAAAGATAGCACTTAATTGGGTCAACGGTCCTTTGCAAATAGCCTGTGAGTGAGCCCCCATTGATTTATGGCGGGGAGTTGTTTCGAAACACGTTTCGCTTCGCCTATCGCTCGTTACGGGCGCGAGTGTTTCGCGCGGGGCGTCGGGGGTCAGCGGCTTGGGAGGACTTAAATGGCACCCCTGTGTACTTTTCCTCCTCACCCCTTGCGCATTAAAGTAGAACTTCTTAAATATTGAATGTTGACACCACCGATGGACGGAAAAGATGAAGAAGGGGGAGGGGAGAAAGGGTACGTGGACGGAATGACGTCGTCCGTGAAAATATCCCTGCAGATCGGCATGCCCTTTTCCTCGGACTCTGGCTATTATATGACTGGCACAACAATCTCTAATGCCAATAAAGCCTGCCAAATACTCACAAATACTTATAAAATCCAGGATTCCGTATTTGTATTATTATCAATGCCAGATGATTAGGAAATCAAACTACTCAGTTTGGCGATTTTGCGTTCCAATTCCATTCTTCTCTCTCTCTCTCTCTTTTAAAGTACTGTGATCTTAGCATTTGTTCTCTCAAAAATAGTTTCTCTCTTCTCCTATATATATATATATTTTTTTTGAAACAAGGAAGGAAAAAAATATATATATAAAAGGAAGGAAAAAATATATATATGTATATATATATATATATATATATATATATATATATGTGTGTGTGTGTGTGTGTGTGTGTGTGTGTGTGTGTGTGTGTGTGTCTATGCAATATTTGTAGCTGCATGTTCTTTCTCTTCGTCTTTCTCGAGCGTGTTGACCAACCCCTCCTGACAAGATAGCATTGCCATGGAGACATTAAACCCTTTGCCTCGCCTTCCCCATGTTCCCCTTGGGAATCTTTGAGTGCGCATTTCAACAGTATGATGAGAAACAGTATCCAAAGACATAATGCACCTATTTGGATTACTCTGACATTGAAATGCATTGATTCATCGACAAAGATAAGAAAAAATATAAACAAAGATAACAAAGATAAGAAAATTTCAAAGGTCGTAGAAATGTTCCAATAGTATTTGGTGAAGTCTGAACCAAATTTGCACATGTGCCACAACGCGATATCTGAATGAGATGTAACGAACGTATTGCCTAAAGACTACAGACAAAGCCCTTACAATGCTATAAAACCCTAAAAGCAAGGAACTAAAATTGCTTTCATTTGCAGTGGCCAAATTCATAATTCGGATGTTGGACCGAAACCTTGTTGCTATAGGTTATACACCAATGGCATTTCCGCTGTGTCCTGTTTCAGGGACTGTCAAACTAAAAGGGTACCCGGATGTATTTGATGAATGGGTACGTCCCAAGACGATTCTTAGGCACGTCCACTGCAACCTCTGCTGCGGACGTTATCTTGGCGCCTGGGTTTATTCATGATAGATGCCCCATTCGACGTGCAGCCACCGCCTTTAACTTGGATGTACCCGCGCGAGACAGTGTGTGTACTTGTTTCTTCTTTTTGCTCTTGATTGAATTTGTTAGCAGCACCTTTTACACAATCATGAAGGTCGGAATCAGTTTGTTGTTGTTTTATGTGGTATTTCTTTTTCATTCTTTTTTTTTTTTAATGGGTTTTCGATAGTCATGCTATTCTCAGTCACAAGCACGGATCAATTTGATAGTGCCTATCAGACCTTTATTCTTGAAAGAGTATAGACATGCATGCTGCGGGTAATCAGATTTTGAATATCACTCATGCTCGTCGGCATAATGTAATTTATATTATTCTCTTCTTAATTGTACTACAGTATCTTGATACGATGTGTTGATATTCCTCTTGAATTATGACCTGCTTGTATTATTTGTTGGTTCTGCATTGAGATTCTCTTCGTTTATCCTCGTACTCAACAAGCGAATTAAAAAAAAATATTGAAAAGTACGCTTTGATTTCTATATGGAAAGAGTCAAAGGCAGTCAGGCACAGGCGCAGAAAACTGCGCCTGTCGAAAAGCGCCGATTTCTGCTATCATGAATATTATAATGACAATACCCATCATGCCACGCGATGCTCGTAGTGTAAAAGGCATGGAGAAAATTTAGGTGATGAAGACACCTAATCGATATTAATTTCGTACGAAAATTCTAACCTTGACACTTTTCTGATATTTCCTCTGTAGTAAGCCAAATACCTAATCTTGCATAATAATCATTTCTAGGGGAATACAACCTTGACAGTTGGCGTAATTCTGGTCAGAATACATAATTAGGTAAATGTTTTTTGAATGACCACCGGTTTGCCCTCTTTTTAGCCTTGTGCAACAGGTGTTGGCTAGTGTAACAGAAATGTACTCCTTCCTATCAGACCTTCCTCTCTCCCTTCTCCTCTCTCATCTCCTCTCGTGGCTTCTTTCCCTTTCTCTCCCCCAGCACAGCCACCTTCCATCTCTCAACGCATCATCTCTTTCCCCCTCTCTCTTCTCTGTGGTACTCTCCCCGGCAGGTTGGGTTCTTATCTCTGTTGAGTAAACATAGGGCAGCAGTTTAAAACAAGGAAAGTGTTGTGAAAGTGCGGCCAGGCTGGGGCCTACCTCGTACCTCCCTGGTCTTGAACTGACCATGGGCAAAGCACAGAGGCAGGGGCTATGCGATAGGTATTGCAGTTTTAGATTAGATTCCAGAGAGACAGAGTTATACAAGAGAGCACATAGTTAAACATGAGTTATCAGAGTTAATTGCAGATGATTCTGCAATGGAAGCAGAACAGCGTAACATCGTCACAGCAAGGTAATCCCAATGACTCCTTCTTCATTCTCAATCTCACTAGCCTATTTCTTGATTTATAAATGAGCTATGGTCAGTGAGGAGAGACCTATATAGCGCATGGTGTTTGCTGGTGAGAGCGTGTGGCTCTGGATGTGCCTGATGCATGCTGTATTTCGATATAATTATGGTGATACAGTGCAGTATACACATACATACTATCGTGTTTTGGCAATTTGTCTTGCATCGCAGTACTTAGTGCACTGCAAATCAGTAAAAAGCAGTAACGGGCGCCTGGTACACAGACGATATCAATGGAACCGACTGTTCGCGGAAACTACGAGAATCGATTGTAGCGGGCACACTTGCTCGTCGCTCGGGCGGATAACCCCAAAGTAGCAGTTTTCTGCGCCTGGCGGGAGGCGCAGTTTTCTGCGCCTGTGCCTGACTGAAAGGCACGAGACGTTTATACCCGTATCCCGTATATGATGCGCACACACACGCGCACACATACACAAGGACAAATAAAAGACCCATGCATCAATTTTCTGTGTAACCCAGTTCCTTTTACCCCTTCTTCGTTTAGATTCGCTCCTCATGATATACAGTTCAAATTACATGTACAGTAATATCATAGCAACGTTTCCACTATTGTTCCGGCTCTGCGACGCTGACAGCACTGGAAAGTTTTCTCTCCTCCTTCAAATACCGCATCACCTCAGAGCTACTCAGACGGGAGTTCAAATACACATTCCCCCCGCTGGCTATTATTGTAAGACGAAGAAGTAGAACGCATCGCCGAAGTTGGCTATTTACCTTTCAATCACCAATGCGCCCAAGTAAAAAAAAAAAAAGAAAAAAAAAGAAGAAGATAAAAACCATTTTGAATCGATCGTCTTTCTGGGAATCGTTCTGGAAGGAACCAATGCGGAGATTTCGAATATTTTCCTCAATCCTTCTTCAAACACCTGTTACGTCACACCGGGCATCGCTACGAATTCCTATAGGGCCCCGGTGGAAGCGAATGAAAATCAACTTGTAAAACAGCTCACATGTTCCATGCCGCCGTGAGCTGCATTTTTTACAGCCAAAGTGCATCCTACCCCTCTTGCTCATTTACACCTGAAAAATAATCTCGTTCATCGGCCATCCGCGGAGGCTGACCCAGACACGGACATATTTCGATATGAAAGAAACCCAACTACGAATATGACGGCTTGCATGAATACCTCAGTGATAATTTTCACGTTGGCATATGGACTGATGCGGAGTTAGATAGGCTGAAAGTTGTCTGAAAAGTGTGAATTTTTTCTCATCGTTGAAAATGATCAATCATCTGAATTCAAAGTGTATTTAATCAAACTCACATCGGCATTTCCCTCCTTTCTTTTATTTCAATTTCTTTTTGTTGTGTTGTGGGGAGACGAAGTTCCTTTACGAGTTTCGGCTGTTTTTTTTTTTTTTTGAATAGATATCGTTTAAAACGTATTGTGCGATGCCGCATAAACATGAATGTTGGTTTTTGATGAATGAGGTAACAAACATTATCAACTTCGAACCTATAACATTGTAGAACACAGGAAATTATGGTATTTTATACTCATAGAAGTTTCACTTCCTCAGAGGCAAGCACATACTCACATTGGCAGAGGTGATGATTTCGTCACCACACAAGTCTCTCATTGAACGGCACGAAAATCCAGGGAAAAAAAAAAACCCATGAATCCCCACGATATGGGGTCTTTAATACCTTTGCCTCTTCAAATCTGCATGTTGTCGGTAAAAACAACTGGAAATTCCATAAATTTCTATTTTTGTGTGTGATTTAGATGACATTTATATATCTTTGTTTAATTGATTTTACAATAATATATCTAACTTCATCGTTAAAGTATTCCTGGTAGTGGCTCTCTGTGGAAACCAGTGCCTACCATTTTGGTGAGATTAGGATATACTTTCAGTTTGGCTACTTAATGAAGTAATCAAACGCTGCCCTATGTGACGGGTGGCGATTTGTAATTATTTTACCCACGAAATAAGACTATAATGTTCGTTTATCTTTTGTATGTGATCCGGGTCAGACGGTAGTTGGGAATTCATGAAACTAACCACTTTTAAAAATTTGTTCGCAGCTGGTGACTGATACAAAAGCAAACTTGCATTCCCACTCCAGAGCACGTCCATCATGCCTTCTACCCACCTCTCTCCTCTCTCTCCTATTCTTTGCAGCCGTCTTCTCTCTCCATCTCTCACTCACCCTCTGTCTATGTATCTCTTCCTCTCTCTCTCATTATATCTATCTCACTTTTATCTCTCTTTTTCTCCTGAATATCTCTCCCTATCTTTTTTCACAATCTCTCTTTCTTCTCTGCTAAATCTCTCAAGTACGTTTCTCACAATCTCACATTTCCACCCCAACTATCTCTCCATCTCTCCCTCTGTCTATGTATATCTTCCTCTCTCTCATTATATCTATCTCATTTTTTTCTTTTTTATTCTCTCCAAGGTATCTTTCCCTATCTTTTTCACAATTTCTCTTTCTTCTCTGCCAAATCTCACAAGTACGCTTCTCACAATCTCACATTTCCACCCCAACTATCTCTCCATCTCTCCCTCTGTCTATGTATCTCTTCCTCTCTCTCATTATATCTATCTCATTTTTTTCTTTTTTATTCTCTCCAAGGTGTCTTTCCCTATCTTTTTCACAATTTCTCTTTCTTCTCTGCCAAATCTTACAAGTAGTCTTCTCGCAATCTCACATTTCCACCCAACTACTTCTCCCTCTCCCTCCCTCTATCTCTCTCTCTCTCTCTCTCACGATGTGTTTGTCTCTCCCTCTGTATATATATCTCTTCCTTTTTCTCGTAGCAGATACTGGTATCATATTCTCCGTCTCATCGTCCAATGTTCTCTCATGATTAACTCTCCTTGTCCTAATAATCTCTCTGTCTTTTCTGCTAAACCTATATCTATATGTTTCTCACAATCTCTCTCTTACCAATTACATCATTTCCATCCCACTATCTCTCGCTCTCTCTCTCTCTCTCACAATATATTTCTCTTTCTCCCAATATGTCTGTCTCTCATTATATCTCTTTCCCCTCTGCTCACTCCTTCTATCTACCAGCATATATTTCGCTAACTGTCTCTCTCTCATTCTCCCAATGTGTTTGTCTCTCACCATCTCCCCCTCTATCTATCACCCAATATTTTTTTTCTCTCTCTCTTTCCCTCTCTCATTCTTTTAGTTTCCAAGCAATCACCGTGCCTTACATTACCTTTATTAAGTCTGTCGTTCTTTCTGGCTAACTCTCATTTTCCCCCCATATATTCTCCCGGATTTCTCACACTACTTTATAATAGTTATAGATCTTCCGAATAATCATTGTATGCTTCCATTGATGGTGTTTAAAAATGATAATACTTCTTTCATGTTTCCTCAATCTCTTCCCCTCTTATTTTCACTGCCTCCGCCCATTCTATCTATCTATCTATCTATCTATCAATCTACCTACCTACCTATTTGTCATATATATGCAATTGGTGTGTGTGTTCTGAACAGCGTGTCTATTCTTGTCTTGTCTTTAATTCGCATCTTTCACCGTATCAGTTAAACTCCCTTCCTAAGTCCATATGTGTGTATGCATGCTGTCTCTGTGTGTGTGTGTCTGTGTGTGTGTGGGGGTGGAAGGGTGGGTGTGTTTGTTACCTAGTGATCCCTGTCTTCCCGCTCTCTTTGCTGTACAACTTTTCTACGGTGGAAAGATTTTTGTCCGTGTGTTTGCAAAAGCCTTATAGGGAATGTAAACAGAAAGGGCAGGGAATCTGCCGTTCTGCACATTGGCTGAGGCTAGTATTTCAGCGATGAAATGGTTGCCTAGAAAAAGAGTCACGTGACATTACACAATGAACAAAGCGGAATACAGTAAGGCGATGCTGCGTGGTTTTAAGTTGGTGGCTCATAGTGTGTGTGTGTGGGGGGGGGGGTTGTATGTGCATTTGTATTCGTGCACGTGGTTTGTGCGTGTGTGTGCGTGTGTGCGTGTGTGCGTGTGTGTGTGTGTGCTCCCTGCATTCCTTCTTGTTCGGCATCACCTACTATAATACTCTAACTTCTACCCCCTTCCCCCACACACTAATTGTCTTCCCAAGCCTTCCCAAAGCTGCTGATATGAAATCGGCATTTACTTCCTCGCTATACAATGTTAAACTCCGATAATAAAAGCTCTCAAAGAACTATGGCTAGAGGCAATGTGCTCTCGTTTCGCTAAGACTTGTAGTTTAATTGAAGTGATATTTCCACATGAAAATTTAATGCCAGGCAGATATATTGCATTACATCCCGTACTCAATTCGTTCACCTACCTCAGTAGCTTCCCCTATATATTTTTATTAGCTGATTTATGCTTATGTCGCAGAAAGTTACGAAGGTGACTTTGTGAGAAAAAGGGTTAAGTAGTCTCCTTTTTTTCCCTTAATGATGACTGTACTTAGAAACTAGCAATATATCTTAGAACGAAAGGACAATTACGTAAAAAAAGGGAAAAATGCCCAGAGTTATCGCCCGAGAGCTGAAACGAGTTCTAATGATCTATCAGCTTCCCTTGAAACGTGTAATCAGAGTGAAACAGGTGGTTCTGTCCTACCAGACAATCAGGGGTCCCTCAGATTTCACGTCGTCCCGGCGACCATCCGAGGTCAGTTTTTCAGCGTTATTACATCAGCAGCGTCTATAGAAGTTGAATACTCCCTCTCTCTCTCCGTTGCTTCCCCCTCTCCTTTTATTTCTCTGGCAAGCGGAAAGCTCGTCCCAGATTCTTGATATCACACGTCTGTTACTTTACGAATATAATCTTATTCACCACTTCGGTTGTCATCATCAGACTCGACGATTGAATTACTGATGCGAATCAGATGGAAAGAATTTGGTTACGACCATTCCATTAACCCAGTCTCACTCAGGGGAACCGGATTTCGACGAGTCAATCGTGCGTGCATGTATACTGACAAAGCCACTGTGAGAGTCAGTGGGTTATTCTCTGGGAGTCTCAAGTCAGTCTGTGCTTTTAATTGAGTCTTGCAAAAGGAGCTTAAAAGAACCGGGTGAAAGAATCGATTAACCGGCCGGACATGTCAGTCTGCGATCAGGCCGGCGATGGGGATTTTAATCACACGACGCCGCATGATGGAACGCTTCCATGAGAATATGCCTCGACTTTTGTAAAAGACCACACACAGATACTTGAAGGCGACTGGAATGTAGCACTCTGGATGCAAAATGATTTCATTCAAATTTTTGTCAGATTGGTTGAATTGAATTGAATTGAACTAAAAAATGTTGTTGTTGTTGTTGTTGTTGTTTTTAATCTGACTAGCGACCAAAGGTCAAAGGGCACTGATACACATGCGCAAAAAAAAGAAGAATGTATACATTGACATAAAAAGAACAATTTCATATGACTGTCAAAAAAAATTAAAATTCCGCACAAATAACACAATTATTTAGGGGAAATATGTACCAAAGAAAACAAAAAGCTTCAGCGCTATTTCGTGTCTTTGTCGTCACTTGTAACACTTGACTGATTTGTCATTATCTCCGACCTTTTAAAGTGATATATCTGCAGAAATATTTTACAAGAAACTTCAACTAACTCGAAAGTATTCGCGCAACACTGTCACATGCCTGTCGAAGGAAACGACGAATTTCTTGTTATTCTGCTGGAACTTGTTTTCTTTATTAAACTTGTATTGTTTTGTTCTCGAGAACATGCACCCCTTGTGGAGACAGAACAAGGATTACACAAACTAAAAAAAAAGTCAAATAGGAAGAAGGAAAGTTCAAAGAAGGATAGAAATAAGATCAGAGAGAAAGACATATGGAGGAACTGCTTTACCATTTTATTTCAATTCAAACACAACGGCGGAAGTATCCGACGAGGAAAAACACCGGAAAGTAATCCATTATAGTGTTTACCGTCAAAGTTGAATCGGCATTTTTGTACTCTGTCGTTACATAATTGAAATCTCTGTCTATAGTTGGAAGCAAAAATAATAATTTTGACCGAGTATTGTCCTCAGGGAGTCGGCGACTTTTTCCTCGCAGACGCCAAGGAAGAAAAGTGCGTTGAGATGGAAAACAGCGACCATGGGACTGTTTTTTCTCTCTCTAAGAGTAGCTAAAATATGAAAAGTCAGATTGATCTATTTTTAAGGTCTCTTTTCATGATCCAATCTGACCTGAAAGGATACAAACATCTGTCCTTATTCCCCACAGGGATACACAACAAAACACAACACAACATGTTATTCAAGGGACGAAATCTTCGAAAACGCATGCATAATATGAGCCGACTTTGAAAACAAACAAGCGCCAAAAAGTTTTAAAAAGAACCCAAAAATTTCACTGAAGTTCGCACGTCATTAAATCAACACGAGGCGAAACCCACGGGAAGCCAAGCTCAGAGAGATTAAAGCCTCAGATATTAATGTATAAATACGAAAGGTCAATGAGCCGATAACACGATGTCAGTCTTATATCACAATATCTTACAGCAAACAAAGTTCATCATAACTCCCTTTGCTGCACAAAATAGTACAAAGTAATCATTAGCTGGGGACACTCTTTAAATGAGAAAATAATGACGAGGACTTTTTTTTTTAATTTGAGCAACACGACATGGTTGAAAGGAGCAACGATATTGTTGTTGCTGTTATTATTATCATCATATGTCTGTGGGCGCTATGAATATTGCATCTCGGATAAAATTCTTGACATTCGTTAGGAGGTTCCGAGTTCGAATCCCGTCAAGCGCTTTTGCGTATACGCCAATACTTGATGCTTGATAGTGTAATCCAGGCTCTTGCAGGTCCTAGAAGCTATACTGGGATATTTATAGATGAAATGTTTTAACCCGTCCATGTCCCTCTTCTCGACCCATGCAGGTGTATGATTGGGTACCTGGCAATGCTGGAGTAATAACAGTGTCAGGGCCTTCTGGTAGAGAGGAGGCAACACTGAAGAGGCTACCATTTAAAGGGCCCCTGAAATCCAAATGCATGTTGATTTGTGTTGATTTATGATACCCTCAACATCACTTTTGCGGTGAAAAACGGATATCTAGAAGCATTCCATATATTCTTAACTATTTTTTCTCCTATTTTTCCTCAGACTACTTGGGAACGCCCAGAAAAATCCTTCCAAACCAATATTCCTGTTGTGACCTCATCTGTCAATTATTGCTAAAGTACCGATATGTTTAACAAGAGACATTGGAATCAATGCACCTTCCCCTCCACTCAGCATAACTTGCATGTTCCCTCGCCATGTCTTTTGTTAGTCACATTAATATCACAGAAACATAACAAACATAACATCACACAAAAAAAGAGAAGACCACATTATCACCATTAATATCATCATTACTATTGTGATCGTGATATTAATTATTACTGTTATTATCATAATTATTTTGTCATTGTTATCTTTATTATTATAATTATCATCATCATCATGACTGTGATCATTTATCTTTTCACCTTCATATTTCATGTAGAAACATTGTCAGTAAACTCTATTTCATTCATCCAACATTTTCACATCTAATAAAGACGTAGACATTAAAAGAAAGGTTGGTACGATACAGAAGCACACGAAAAAAAAAAAAAAAACTCACTCACAAACACACTGAAGAAAATCCGGTAAATGGGGGGGGGGGGGTGCAGTTAAGATAAAAAAAAAAAACACATGTCTTTATTAGGCTGATTCTGCATGAGATTAACAACTGAAATCACCATGTTTATGCATCACATAAACTATGGGATTGTGAAGATGAAGAGAAAAATAAAAATGGAAAACTATGATTGTAGTGAGATAATTATAACAATTAATCACATGTACATGTAACACAGTCTTTATGTAGAGGGAGCGAAGGACAATCTTTTCTATAAATTATGACTTTATAATTTCTGCCAAATCAATCAAATATTCGAAGATAGGATAACAAAGTATATCAGAGAAAAAAAAAAGCAGGGAGAAGTCGCAGAAGGCAATATCCAATCAATTTGAAACGGCACTGTTGAAATGAACTCTTTACAAAAAAATAAAGTCGTCACCTCATTGTACGTTAAACGTGCCATCCGTGTGAAACAGTTTAGCTGAACCTTTTATCATAACAAATTTTCATGACCTCACGTTGTTTTTTTATATATATCTGTTTTAATGTCTGTTATCATTCTATCAGAACGTGAAACATAACAACAGGGAAACTTTATAACAATAAAATGCAGCGCGCATTCACGCACGTACAAAAACTCTGCAATGTTCTCGGATAGTTACAGGTTGTATTGTTTTTCACCCCCATTGTGGTGTGTGTGTGTGTGTGTGTGTGCGCGTGTGTGCTATTTTTTCCGTTCAGTAAACACGTGATACCCGTTTCACATGCTCGCACGCTCCTTCTCTATATCCACTATCACCGCCGTCGAAACGACTCATGAAGAAACTGTGTCTTGAAGCTGCCACGGATATCTGGCAAAGACACAGGCAATCCCATGAAATTACGGTAACAGCAACAGCGGCTCCCGCTCGGGGAGCTTTGGTGTAACGTTTCGCTTTGACATATCCATTTCGAGCCCTTTGCGACAATGTCCATTCTGATTATGCACAATCTCTCCCTCCCTCCCCCTACCCTCCCCCCCCCCCCCCGCCCGTCTTCTTTTTCCTATCAAAATGTCAGAGACAAGAAATAGTCTCTGTTTGACATTTTTGTCCCTGATGGTGGTGAAGAGACATGACATTTTACGGACATCTTCATCATGACCGTCTGTCAGATATGACTTCTGATCTCACTTTGAATAATATGTTGTGGACTGTTATCAATAAGTTTCCTAACTTACTCAGAGTCATTCGTTTCGTTACTACATTCATTTAATATGAAAGAACGTATATGTCAAAGTAGTCCTTATATGTGTGATAGGTATTTGCTACTTTTAAAATCTTTCCTTAATCATCACTGATCATTGTTTATGAAATCAAATTAAAACCAACCATTTATAAGGATAATTGTTAAGTATTCAAGTTCAAATTAGTCAGTTTAAGGGGATAGGAGGTAGAATTGTGATTTCACATAGAGTGAACATGCAGGTGGCACACCGTCTAATTGTTGACAAGTTATAAGTGTGTAAGTTACCACCATGCTTCTGATCAATACTCGTGCTACACTCAAAAGCAGCAATGTGCATCGATGTTCATCTGAGCTATACTAGACGCTCTTATTACGTTATTTGACCACAATTTTGGAGTTTCGCAACGCCAGACATTATTTTGACCTTATACTTCATAGGATGGGGTTGCTCTTCAAGCTCCTCTCAGCGTTGCTTAACGAATTGATACGAAAAACACAAAAAGCACAGCTTTTGCGTTGAGCTGTTTTTTTTTTTTTTTTTTTTGGGGGGGGGGGGGCTCTGCAGTGAAAAGATATTGATTGCATCATTAACATGTATACTTGGGGGAAAAGAAATGTCATTAGTATATGTTTATGTGCATATCGCTTCGTTTGATGCACAATATTCTCGTATGAATTGTCGAAATTCCCATTGACCATCATGAAAGCTTATATTCTAGTTTATGTATATGAGGATGATTAAAAAAAGAACAATAAATCAAACTGAATCAAAGAGAGACAAATTGTTGGTGTCTCCACGTGAAATGTAACTGGCGGGTCTGCAGTTACTCTCTACGATGATTTCGACTTTTTGAGTTTTTCCTCATCACAAAATTGGTAAAATTGAAATAGGCCGATCGCATCTTAAAACGTACACGGAGAGGTGTTACTAGTATTCCCGTCGCCATGGCAACTGAAATGGCTCCCTAGATGATACTTCTTCGAACGTAGATTGTTGCTATTTTACGACTGTTGATGTTTTCGTTCTTCCGCCAAATGACATGGCAGCTCAGGTGACCACTATTGACGAACAACGAAAGCCATTTGTGTTTGTGTGTGTGTTTGTTTGTGTGTGTGTGTGTGTTTGGAGGGATGTGTGTGTGTGCATTTGTGACTGAGTGTGTGGGTGGGTGAATATGTTTGCGTGTTAGTTCAAAGACACCCAGAGGTGATTTATCGTCAGAGCTAATATCCCACTGGTCCACTGGAGAGAAGAAAAACATGACAACGTTTTTGGATCGGATTACACGCATCACAGCCACTGAAGTAGGTTTGTTTGCTTGATTTCACGTTTGTATTCATTCTTATTTCCAGCATCAAGTTGCCAGCCTAAGTAGCTGACCCAAAGGTATACAAAATTATGCACACCTAGATTCATTGTTTTGTGTTCGTATTACACGTGCAGGAAATGATATAAGAGCTCGTTTATCATTGATCATTTCAGTTGAACGTTTCCTTGTCGTCCGCTTTGTTTTGAAGTATCGTTTCTGGTGTCTCCCTGCATTTTCTTTTATACTGCTATTCCGAAAGGAACTAGTAACAAAACGGAAATGGTACGTTTCCTTTTATTCGTACCACACTTTCTGGTAATTTTTGCTGAGTCTGTCCAAACTTTCACTCGGACGAGCATTCTCAATGCGCCGCAACCGATCCATCATAAACCTCTTTACTTGAAACCTGCACCTAAAACACTCCTGTCTTGTGGTGTTTCTTTTCATCCTTTTCCTGTTGATTTTTGCCTTATCTCTCCATCTGACCTTTTAGAAGTGAAACCTCACAGCACACCATTAGTCTCTTGGGACAGTGGTTTCACAATTTCTATATCATATGAAAAAATGAGCGAGAGAGAAAGGAAACACCGATAGAAAAACAGAGGAAAAGAGTAATGTATACCTATTCACTGAGGCAGAGTCATGGTAAAAGGGTTTTCAGAATAGGCCGAGAAGCGAGAAGTGGAAAAAGAATGCATCTTTTACTGAAGAGAACGCGGTAGAGTAAAATTGGTATACTTGGCGTCACTGAGCTGCCACGTTAACCGACATCAGTGGCACCTTGGTCGTCTGTGGGTGTCGTCTGGGGGCGGTTGGTATGCATGGCCGTGGGATGCGGTTTTTAACGGCGGGAAACAGCCGCAATGCATGTGGTAGCAGGCATTTTTTTTTCATCTTGGGGTTTGCTGAGAAGAACTCGATCGTACAGGCGACCCACAAAATGTGCAACATAAAACTTTGACCGGGTTTCGATGGTCAGCTCGGCACAAATACCCAGGGGTAAGGGGTATACGCCATGAACAATTCGACGGGCACATAAGGTAAAGAGGAAAAAAGGGGAAAAGAAAGACGGAGAAAAATGTTACTTCTAGAGGACAAAAACAGGATAAAGGCATATTCGGTTACCCCCTTATTCTGTCCCTTATTGTCATTTTTTTTTTTGTCCTTTCTATTCAACCATGTGTTGTCCTTTTTGGTCAAATGACATTTAAGATAGTTGAATCTTTTTAAGGCGATAGTGAATAAGTTCTTACTATAACACATGGGCCGATTATCCTGAGGCCGAACCAGGTGACGAAAGACTCGCCTGTGTGTATTTTGTTAGGATTTATATTTTTCCTTTTCCTTTTTTATGTAAGTCGATGAGCTACGAATGTTCTTTGTTTTTGCATATACACCAGAACAAGTTATTAATTTTCTTTCTTTCGTTCTATCTGTTTTTCTTTTTTTTTGGGGGGGGGGGTGGGTGGGTGGGGAGGGTAAAAACGACACAGGTTGGCGTGTGCCATGGATATGGCGGTTCACAGGGCCAAAGGCTGTGAATAACCCCTGAGATCGGGCTCACGGCGTGATAAGGTGGAAAACATACTGTTGGCCATCTGATTTTCGACAACGGGTTCGAATCTTTTTCGTTGCTTTACATCCTTTAACTAGACAAGGCGTATTAGCCAAGGTGTCAATCTCACATCCAAACATTGAAACAGGTTTGAAAGTGTATACCTAGCAGAGGATAAAACACTTTGGAAAATATGAAACCAGAATAAAACCAGCAAAGTCTCATTTTTCATTTATTTGACAAGTTTGATGTTTTAATAAAGATGATACCTTCACTCAGGATGGCCAGCAGTTGTAGTCCATGAATTCTTTTTCTCTCCATAAAACAGAAGTGCCTTCGGCAGAGGTTTCCCGTTGAGCCCTCTGGAGCGACGTGTGCCAGTTCTCACTGGCAATATAGGACACAAATCACTCAGTGGGCGGTTGATAAACTTCAGGCCTCGCATGGAATTTGCTTCGATTTCTCCCTAGCGATATTTCCTAACGTCATTTTCCCCGCGTATAAACCACGCCGTATACTATACCGCACACTACTCCATGTACTACCTGGCAGGGAACGAAATATTAATGAAAAGAGTTAATTTTCGGTAACCCTATACACCTCTCGCATTCATCGCCCCGATCGATAGCTATCGTACGCTTTCCGTACATCTTTCTTCGCATGGGCTCCAGTTACGAAATAAGTGCACATGAACCCCGCCGTCGAATACATGTTGCAAATTCGCTCACCGTCTCTCCTCGACTATCCTTTTCCTTCTCACTTTCTCCAATATACTTGCTATTTTTTTCCTTTAGTCTCTCACTCACTCTTTCTTTTTCCCTCTCTGGATGAACTCTTAACTTTTTTCTTTCCTTTTTTTTTTTCTGATCGCGAGCTAGATAACACGCCTATCTTCGGTGCCAGAGGAGTTGTATTACTACTGACAGACTCTAGTGCATATCTGATTAATTTGATTTGACTTTATAATGCAATCTTTCTTCTCAAGCGATCTGTGTGGGTTTTTTTTTTCAAACCATCGCAACGCCTAATTTGCTTTTGAACATGGAAGTCCAAGAAAATCATTTTTCTCGTCGTAACATTGTTTTGATATGACATATTGTCATGAAATTTGTCAGGTGTTTTATATACATATACGTATATAACACGCACACACACACACACACACTCAAATGTATATAATTATATACACATAGATACTATTATATATGCATAATATCAATATCAGTATATGCGTATATGTGAGTGTTTGTGTATGAGTGTGATTATGCCTATTATGTCTGTGCGTAAGTATGTAGTCATCATCAGTTTAATGATGGAAGACATACAAAATTTCAATTTCAGTTCAATAGAAATAGAAACCAATGACATTTATGATGAGACAAACAGAGCCAGGAATTTGCCCGGAGGAAAAAAGGCAAGGAGAGACAGACAAACAGAAAGACAGACAGACAGACAGACAGAGACAGAGAGACAGAGACAGAAAGTGTACAAGGGAGATGTAGAGCAAGACACACACACAAAAAACCCAACAACAACAACACAAAAATCATTGGGAACATCTTAAATGTGGGAGATATTATGAAATGCACTTCACGTATATCATGTACGTTTTCATATTTACCACTAGAACAATAGAGGTCGCAACAACCCGTCCGCAGCTGATTTGACCATAATAAAAATATCTAAAACAGATCTTTAACTTGATATGGACGAGCTGATTTTTGCTGTAAACTTGGGACTATTTTTCAACGGGTTAAGTTTTTTTTTTTTTTTTTGGGGGGGGGGGGGGGGCCGGGGGTGTTAACAGTAAAGTTAAAATAAAGGTCGCAACAAGATAATAACAGTCGTCAATTTTGTGCGCATAATATGTGATCCATCATTATAAGAATGTTACATCAGATCTTTGTATTAATTACAGTAAATCTAAGTTGTTACACACTAAATTGATCGTTTTGTTTTTTAAATTTACATCACCATCTCAAAATGATTGACGTCCATCGGTAAGTCTTTTTTCACGTGCCATGATTTTATCGACATTATAACGTGGGCGGAGAATCGCCGTCAAAATTATAGCTCCCCGTGATGGCGCGGAAGTTATTCCCAGAGCCATTTCGCTTGAAGTGTGACGTGCCGTGCAAACGAGGTGTGATCCTGCTGATAAGATGATTCACTTTGCGCTTCGAGGCGTGAATGATATCAATCTCTACACAAATATTATTATACGATCACCATCCTCATGACCGACAATATAATCACTGCTTCCGACAAACTTACTACTGCCCTGTTTAGAAAGGAAAAAGAAAGAGAGACAGAATTATGTTCTTTTCTTTTAATACTAGTAAACCCTTTGGCGTTATTACGATATCACAGGTATTGAATACTGTCACAGGTATTGAATGATTCCTGATTTGTGGGTCTAGGGGTACATCGGAAGGAACCATCCTGATTTGTGGGTCTAGGCGTACATAGGAAGGAACCATCCTGATTTGTGGGTCTAGGCGTACATAGGAAGGAAGCCCTTCTCTGAACCCGATGCCTCATCGGCTTTTTAAAACTAGATTAATGGACAGTGTGTGAGGTACAAAGGTACTGTCCTCTCTCTTTCTCTCTCTCTCTCTCTCCTTCGCGAAAACTAGGCCAAAGTCAGCCCGACTTCAAGTAGTAGTGAATTAAAGGGAAAGGCGTTGCTTCTATTAGATTCGTTTAAAAAAAAGCTATAATGATGATAATAAAAAGAAATCCAAAGCACAAAAATGATTATGCCAGACTAGACTATAGTGTAGTTTGTGTACAAAATAGTTTATGTGTTTCCAATGTGTGTGTGTATATACTGGGCATTTCAAAAAGCATTTCCAACTTTTGATTCTTAATAATGCAAAAACTATATATCAGATAACACTGTCATTAATATGAGTGATAGCTGAATAGTGTACAATTTTGTTGGAGGTGGTTTAAATATGAAAGCATAAATCAGTTTCATGAAATCCATGATTAATTTCACAGTTAGGTTCCAGATTTTGCTCTATTTTCAGCCCTCTGTACAAAACTTTCACCTTGCACAGGGGTCAATGGGTGTGTATGGGAGTGTGTGGTTAATACCCTGACAATGGTCCTGAACAATGGCTAGGGTTTGAATGATTCATTATTCATTTATGAGAAATTCCACCAGCACAACTAGTCTTTATTCAGCCTCTGGCAGTATCTGTGTAAAGTCAAACGCCTGTCGTTTACTGTCGTTGAGTCGCGACAGTGCTCTCCCTACTTCTGAAAAACGAAATTACAATGAATACCTTCTGCTCTGTCGTAAACATGGTGAAAGGAAGCAAAGAAAATCAATGAGAGTATACACTTGTGTATATGGAGCCTTAAATAAATCTACTGTGAAACAAATCGCCCCAATGAAAAATGCTGCTGAACTCTTTACCAAAAATGATCTCTTTTTATCGAAAAAGTGAAAAATTTGTTAGGCTAGAAGTAGACAGTTGTATTAAAATGAAGAACTTTAGATCATTTATGCTTATTTATATCCCAAATTTAGTGATATGTGAAGCAAAATTTGAAAATGATTGCCAGCTGTAATGAAATGTGGTGTTTGCAAGCACATGGAAACATGTGCTTACTTTTTCCATGTGCATGCATTTTACCCTTTAACATGCATGAATTCAGACTAGCAGTGCCCAGGGCAATCCACATGAATTATTGATTAAGCATTCATGTGCCTGGGACTGCGAGACTGACGCCTAGTCAACAGGTGGTTCAGGCATGTCCATTGTTAAGGGCCATTGTCAGCACACACTCACATACACATCATTGGTTCCTGTGCAAAGTTCAATTTTTGTAAAGAGGATTAAAATTTGACCCAAATCTGAAACCTTACTTCAAAATCAATCTTAGATTTAATAAAACTGATGTATGCTTTCACATTCAAATTACCTCCAACAAAATTGTACATTATTCAGCTATTACTCCTATCAATGACAGTTTTATCGGGTGAGTAGTTTTTGAACTATTAATGATCAATAGTCTGTTACAGCACATCACACACCGATGCGCCTCATCGTATACATCCCGTGTATACGATGTGCACTGCACTTCCCGTTGCGCCATGATAGGCCGCTATTACGTAATGTCACACATTGTGAATGGATTCTGATTTTGGAATAGATGACCAACAGCTAGTCAACCACACAAGCCAGTACTTCACTATCAATGAATTTAACAGTCAATTTTTTTATTCAATAAGGCAAATCAGATTTGTGCTAATTTCAGTTTAATTCACATTAATTCAAGAAGCTTAACTAAAAATTTTGATACGTTTGAACTATTTTTAAGTTCCCTCAATGATTTTCCATTTTCCGTTCTAGGAGTTACCGAAACATGGTTGCACACCAATTCCCCGGACCTATTTGGCATTGAAAATTATAATTTTATTCGTAATGACAGAAAGCATGGCATAGGAGGTGGGGTTGCCATGTACGTTAATAATCAAATTGAATTTAAAATTCGAACTGATTTGTGTATTCAGGGAGCAGAAAGTTTATTTATTGAAATCTTAAATGATAATGAGAAAGATATTATAGTTGGTACCATTTTTACCGTCCTCCACAAAATGACGTTCAATGTTTTATTGACAACTTCGACCAATGTGCTAACGAAATTCTTGGAGAAAGAAAATCCATTTTTTTTTTATGGGAGATTACAATATAGATTTATTACAACCCACCCATTTCCATGACATATTACTTTCCAACTCATTGCATCCCCACATCAAGAAACCTACCAGAATAAATAACACCACCCATAGTAAAACATTAATAGATAATATACTGTCTAATGTTATAACTGAAACCTGTATGAACGGTATTCTTTATTCAGATATGTCTGATCATTTACCGATTTTTATGATTAATGATAAATCTGTAACAACTCCAATACGCCGCCAACCCAAACAATATTTGATAATGTATCGAAATGAAACGCCACAAAATATTGATTCATTGAATCAAGACTTATTCGAAGAACAATGGAATGACGTCTTTGAACTCCAAAATGTTAATTCTTCCTACGAAATTTTCTTACAAAAACTATTAGATTATTATGATAAACATATTCCTTTAACTCCCAAATCAAATGGAAGGAAAAGAGCTCGGCAACCCTGGATTACTCAAGGTCTTATACATTCCATTCTTACTCGAAACCGTCTTTATAAAATATCTCTGAGGAAACCTACTCCTGAAAACGTGAAAAGGTATAAAACATATAGAAACAAATTAGCTACCTTGATTCGAGTTTCACGTAAATCATATATTTCAAATAAACTCGAATCTAATAAGGATGATAAAAGTGCTCTTTGGCGGATTGTTAATGAAATACTCAAAAAGAAACATACGGAATGTCCTGATAGCATTACTCATAATGATAATGTTATTACCAATCCTGACCAAATTGCAAATATTTTTAACAATTTCTTTGTTACTGTTGGTCCTTCTCTAGCAGCATCTATTCCCATAAATGATGTCAAAAAACATAAAGATTACTTACCTGAAAGTAATCAAAATTCTTTGTTTTTTACTCCAATTAATGAATCGGAAATTATTGATATTGTTCGATCTCTGAAATGTAGTAAATCCTGTGGGCCTGATAACTTAAGGGTGAATTTCTTGAAAGAAATAATTTACCCCTTAGCAGCCCCTCTCAACCATTATATTCAATTTATCCCTACTTAACGGTAAGTTTCCAGACTCATTCAAAATCGCCAAAGTTATCCCCATTTATAAAAGAGAAGATCCATCAATGGTGAAAAATTATAGACCCATCTCATTGTTACCTGCAATATCGAAAATTTTAGGAAAAGTAGTTTATAAGCGTCTCTCCTTGTTTATGATTGAAAATGAAATATTAACTGTGAATCAATTTGGTTTTAGGAAGGATTTTCTACTGATTATGCTATAATCAAATCTGTTGATAATATTATTGATGCGCTTATTAAAAAGGAGCACATAATTGGAGTCTTTATGGATCTTAGTAAAGCATTCGACACTATTGATCATGACATTTTACTTGAAAATTACATAATTATGGCGTGAGAGGGATTACTTTGTCGTGGTTTAGAAGTTATCTAAGTCATCGAAAACAATATGTTGCATTTAAATCCAGTCACTCATCATATCTGAACGTGTCTTGTGGTGTACCTCAGGGATCTATCCTCAGGCCCCTACTTTTTTAGATTTATATTAATGATACTATCAATTCCTCTCCTTGTTTAAACGTCATCTTATTTGCAGATGACGCCAACGATTTTTATTCGCACAAGGATATTGTAACACTGGTTGATACATTAAATATGGTTGTATGGAATTAAGTAACATTTCGAAATGGTTTAGAAGTAATAAGCTTTCATTGAATATTGATAAAACATGTTTTATACATTTTCATACGCTTCAATCCCAACCCACACTTCCTCAAAGTATTTCTATTGATGATATAAACATTGCTGAGAAACATTCAACCAAGTTCCTAGGAGTGACCCTAGATAGCAATCTAACTTGGAATGCTCATGTCCAGAATATAATAATAGCAATATCTAAAGCAACTGGTGTTTTAAGGAGAATAAAATACTTAATCAATGATCAACTTTAATGATGTTAAACAACACCTTATTTCTACCATATGTAATGTACTGCAATATTGTATGGGGCAACTGTAGCAAAACCAAATTGAACACAATTTTTCTTCTCCAGAAAAAGGCTCTTCGTATATGCACACATTCAAATTTTTTGGCTCACACTGATCCCATATTTTATCGCCTAAAAATTCTAAAGGCCTATGATATACATTTATACCTAACTGTCATATTTATGTATAAACACATTCGAAATTTATTACCATTTTTCCATAATGCCCTAGTAACCAATGACCATATTCACCCATACCCTACCCGTCGTTCCCATGATTTTCATTTAAGTAATCCAAAGCTTTTACTTGCTCAAAAGTCGATTAGACATGACGGTCCGGATACATGGAACACTCTTCCTGAGGAGTTGAAACAGTGTGCCTCCTTGTTTTCATTTATAGCAAACTTAAAGAAGCATATTTTACTACAGTATACTTAAAACACGAATTAAGCACGAATAATTTATATGACTCATGTTGGTCTCCCGATAGCAACATCTTATGTCGTTCCCTCTTCCAGCAAACCAATTTTATTATTCTGAATTCCAGCCTATCTGCCCCTGTGCACTTTCAAGCACTTGCACGCACATTCACCACCATCACACATCAGAGTTTATTTTCCCCTGCTATCTTCGCAGCAGAATTTGTATTGTCACGAATTTAATACGTCCCTACCTTTTCCTCGGGCCGGCCATCTTTTCAAGCAATACTTACAATGGCGGCCCTCTGCATTATCGCTTCTTAAATATAATATTGTTATTGTAACATAGACATGGATACTGTAATATCATATCATTAATTTCCTTTTATATCTTTTTTTATGCAAGTCAAACGACTCTGTTTCAAATATACTTTGTATGTTTCCCATGTTCATGATTATGTAATTTATGTATATATTGATTTGCAGAAAATAAAACACAAAGGTGGGAAATGTTTTTTAAAAACCTAGTATATGTATCTATGTATGTATATACATATATATACAGGTATATATTATATATGGTGTGTGTGTGAGTGTGTGTGTGTGTGTGTGTGTGTGTGTGTGTACAATTATATATATTGCGTTTGAGCTCAAGCGTGTACACAATACATTTGTACTAAGTATTCAAATACAGCTGTATTACGCATTTACGTTATTATCAACCTGTGTTGTAATGGAAAAGGACAAAAAAGACGACAATACAATGACTAAAACTGCCTGCCATTACACTCTCATGTCATTTCGCCAAATACCGTCCCGGTTTTTTTTTTTCCAGGTATTCTATTTCAGAATATATCTTCTTCGGAGGCAGAGTTCTCTTCCTCTGTGAGAAAAAGAAAGAAATAATAAGAAGAAGGAGGAGGAGAAAACGGACTTCTCCCCATAGCCGCACTTTAAATGTCCCCTCATATCAGTTGTCAAGACTGTCATTGTCTCTTGCTGCCTTGTTACATTGTTGATTCTACTGGGACCGTGTGTTTTGCGCGAGAAGGAACAACAGCGTACCCACACCTTTGGAGGAATAGATACGATTTTCCGGCTATTTTAACACAACATGACGTCAGAACATTCCAAACTCTAGCTTATATTCTAATAATTATGTGTACAATACGTATATGCTTATAGATGAGTCTGAATACATGCGTATATATAACCATATAAACAGTATGCGTAGGCTTATGTGTATATCTGTGTGTGTGCATGATTGTAAAGGTTTATGAGAGAAGAAAACTGAATGTAGGCTAATTGGATTTGGAAAAGGGAGAACCTTTTTGCGTGAGTATCTGCCTTAGGGTTCGAAGCGGGAGCAGGATATAGGAAGAAAAAGGGGAAAGGGGGAAAAAGATCGACGAATAAGGACCACCTTCTTTTTTTAAGATTTATGAGATTCTTCAGATTGAACTGACATTGATGGGAGGACTGGGGGATAGTGGTCTCATTCTCGTGAATTCTTGTTCACTGTGTGTGCACAACAGTGGTACATCAAAGACGCACATACATGCAATTAGACAGGCAGCATATTGATTTACTGCACTATACTAGTACGTACACTATGTATCATTAAGATTTCGTTAATCCTGGAAAAGGAGCTTCAGAATTCGTATGTTGAGTGTGTACGCGTCCGCTTAAGCTTGAGTGTGTCTGAGTATTACAGTTTTAAAATCCAAGAGTGAGTTTACAATTTTTGGCTGTTCGCTTTTAATTTGATATGGAATTATGATGCAACGTTGATTTCAGTCTGTTGTCAAACATTTTTCGACGTTATGGCTGCTTATGATGGCTGCATAGACATGCGAAGTTTGCTCCTGTGCTCCTGTTCACAGCAAACTATATCAGAATTCGGATCTTCCCTGGCACACTGGTAATTCCTTGTTTACCAGCGGGAAAAGAATAAAATGCAGGAAAGGCGTTTTATCCCCGGAAGAACTCGCCTTAAATTTCCGGGTTGCTATGAAAGAAATTCCAGCAAAACTTTATCTAATTCTCCATGCAGCATCGCCTGTGGTGCAGACATTATGAAAACTGTTTTCGGATATCTCTGATGGCATAGGTAAGAGTAAACCATGACAGCGAAATCTCTCTACTATAGCAAATTATTTCCTAACTCTTTAAAAGTGGAAGAGATCTGGTGTCGGATATGACCTGCCTTCCTTGATTAGATGGCTTAGGGACGGTGCACCATCCCCTCCCCCCAAGCTACATTCTTAAAAGAAGAAATGAAATCTAGATCAAAGCAATTGACATCTGCGTGGGGATTCTCCCACATTTTATCCGTTTTATTTTTTTGTGTGTGTGTCTCCCTCCCTTCCTTCATTCCCGTTACTTAATCAATAATGTTTACACATGAGTGGGGGTTTTCCCTACAAAAATCACTCGTTTTTCCTTTTTAGTTTTTGGCCCTCTCCCGCCCCTCACTAGATTATTTGGATGTCTCTACATTGACACGGTTAAAGCAGTTATAAACTTATGGAATTCCCCGTACGATTTCGTATGGCTGGAAACGAATAAGATCAATCGAATAGTATTGTAGGACCTAGCTATGTCTTTTTCATTCGCGTTTTCACTCCATTACACAGCAAAATAAGCCACAGCAGATGTTAGTCAAAAATGTTATGGTTCATCCACTCGTTCGTTTTCTTTGGTTAATTTTCTTCTGCTTTATTTCTTTTTCCAGACACTGTCAGAGGCGACTGGTTCTATACAGGGATTCCTTTGCGCGTGATTTCCAACACTGTACAATTGAGTCTTCTCCGCTTTATTGCAGGTTTACACGTTTCCATGTGTTTGTCATCCGAGTGTTTTGAGTATGCTGTCCACTTGGGTAGATTTGGCTTTGATAGGCAGAAAACCGTCTTGTCTCACCATACTCGACTTGTAAGAAAATTGATCCTGGCAGATGTTTCATGGTAAAAGGACCTGTGAAATGTAATATTGAATTGCGATACGATTGAAGCCATACATGAAAAGAGTAGGCGAGACAGAGTTGCAGCAAAACAGTGATATTGTCAGCTGTTTCTCCTCGATCATGACGTGATTTATCCCGTCCAAGTTTATCACTATGGTTACGTATAGAGCTCGCTGTGAAACGTTTATTTCACTGTTTTAGTTCACACTTGACGAGTCCTATGAAATCGTTTTGCTCGTCAATTGAAATACAGGGCTTTGACTCGGCAGACCGGGACAAGCGATCGGCGAGCGACGACTGAAATAAAGATCGTAAGATTCTCGTTGGCACTTCTCTGCTTGGATTACAGTTACGACCCTCCGTACGCGTCGATGAAGAAACGTCAAAGTAAAATTAAGAAAGAAAACCGTGTCAAAGTTTTGCGGACACACCCTCAGTTACAAACAATGGGACATTCCTCTCCTGAGACCTTGTCTTACTCCTGGTTGCCATGGTTACAGACACTCAGACTCGCACATCTTCACATGATTTTTTTTTTCATTGCAAGTATGAAGTTCGTGTCAGGAAAATGAAGGAAACGTAGTTTGATTTATTGATTTTTGTTGTTTTTCCCGTGTAAGTCATGGGCATGCATGTTAAAGTCCATGAGGTGGGGTTTGCTGCGTTTGTGTGTGCCTGTGTCCAACTGCCGCAAACCATGAAGTGAGTAAGGTTGACATGGGTGTGAACAACACTTGCTGCTGTGAGATACGAAGAGTTAAATATAATGCACATCTCAGGAAGAGGAAACCCGCTGTTGGCTGAGCAGTCGGGGTTTTCCGGAAGACTTTTTTTTTAATAGATTATCAACTTTCAGCTCATGTGAAAACTTTTCTAGGCCTCAGGAATGACATGGTATAGATGATGATTTAATGAGAGGGAGGAAGAACATAATATAATAATTCCCACAAAGTGTCTGTATTGCTATTGACGTGATTGAGGGAGATTACATGTCCCAAGAAGAGGTCTTAGCACTTGTAAGCTCTGATATTGCGTTTTAAGTCCTAAGATTAGAACATCTGCGTATTCCAGACAACAAGAGCCCTCTATTGTTACATTAGAGAATACTCACATGTCTCGAGAATAATGTCGAGTCTAACGTAGGAATTGCCTTTAGGTACTATCCTTGGCTTGAAATGTTTTATATTTGTTTGGAGTTAAACTGTTGTTGTTGCATTGTTTGGTATTGTTGATCATCTGTTTCACCACACGCGAAATGTTCTACCAAGGGCAGTTGTGGCAAGGAAAGATTAAAAAAAAAAAAGTTCTGCCCATTGCGAATGCTGAAGAAAGGTTTCATTATTTAGCCTACTTAAGTTGACCTATGCTGATTGACATTTAACCGTGACCAAACAACACAGCTGAAATGGAGGGCAATGTTTTCTAGACTATTTCTATCCCCAGATAACAGACACGGGGTTTTTAAAGTTTGAGGCTGTTTGCTCAACCATGTTATCCTATAAGGGAAGCTATGTTATAATGTAGGTATGGGTTGCATCTGATACGCGGTGATAGATGTTCCTTAATACAGCGTAGAGGTAGCGTGATGTGAAAAAAAAACAACAACTTTGGTATAAACTGACACCCTTTATTTTATTGCAGCCCCTCTTTTCTCTTTCTTTTTGTTCTTCTATTTCTTTTTTGCATATTGCATCCCCTTTGGAGTGACCATTTTCGTATTTTGTTGCATCTTGACAAAGCTGGGACACCCGCAGTCGTTGGGCATGATAAGTGGCCTGAAAAGGCAGAAATATTATCCCCCTAAACGAGGAGAGTGAACCATCATCGTGTTACAGGAGGGGAAAAAATCGATGGTAAAGAAGAACAACGCTGGAAATTTTCTCGATCAATCATTGGAGAAATTCCAAAGACGGTTGCACTGTCATTCAACCAGGAGTACCAGATCGCACCGATTACGGGGAGGAAGTGTAAGAAGATACCTTTACCAAACTATTGACAGAAGTGACCGACGTATTTAACTAAAGCTCTCCTTTTCATCACAAACAATCCCAATAGCACTGGCAATATGGAATGCAGATTGTTTGCTTATTTCATTTTTCGTCTGAGAAGATGGCTGGATAGCCCATATTCAGCTGCACCAGCTGGTCTTTCAACGGGTCCAGTTGGATGTGAGGCTGGACCACTTCACTGGGTTATGCGGACACCCCGCTCTTTGCGGTGAATAAATGAGGTGGGATCATTAACCACGTGCATGAGTTGTGACTCTGTCACACACGTGACCTGCATTTTATGTCCTGTCCGAGGGACAGAGTGTTTTGCCTTTTACTAGAGGGAACGATATGATTACGCACAACATTTTCAAGCACGTTAATATGGTTTTCTGTAACTACACAGCGAAAGCGTAAGCTTATCATCACGAAACTAAGTGTCATAGAAGGAAATCTTCGGATGTTGCATCACGTCGTAAACAGTAACATCATAGGCTCGGTTTTTTTTTCATAGCTGTATCCATTTTGCTTGACATCGTAAAATCAATAGATCATGAATATCAGCATTAATTTTGTGTATGTCAAGAGGACAGGACAATTTACGCTTGATTTCGACTGAATGGTATCACAGGAAGCCACGGAAAAGAACATGATGAAAACGCTGTGAGACTTACGATCAGACAAGATTATACAATTGTATTTCAAGTTTGCCTTTTCGCGTTAGAATGCGTGAACACCTGCAGATGTAATGCTGATTTGCCATAAACAAATATGTTTGAAATCCACTCATCAAGTCAACCCGATCATGGACATGGTCTGGATTTTGTCATGGAAGGAAAAGTTAGCTCATCAACTTAAAATTGCTTGGCTTCTTCGAGCCCATTGTCATGACAATTCAGTCACTTGTTACTTCCATACTTTGGCTCGCACTGTTGGTCCTCTTAACTCCTGCGGTGTTATGGGCTGCGTGCTGGCTCGGTCTATTGCGTCCAACCTGCACCGAAGACGCTTGGAAGTTTGGTCCCAGCTAAGTAGAACCTGCTAACCTTGTCCTGTGTCAGCACAAAATCCACAATTCCTCGTCATCTACCATCCCGTCGTCACAGCCGTTGGGGCGCCACCATGTAAAACCTGCCGACCAGCTTCCAACCTTCCCCTCACTTTCTTCCTTTCTCTCACGACGTCGTTCATAGGGCCCCGCCCACAGTGCTCCGCAAGGAAGAGACAAAAACCCGTTTTCTTTTTTCAAAAAGGACACTACACAGAAGTCCCATCCCTGAGAGCGACACAACTCACCCACAAAACAGATCCACACATCACTTCCTAACTATAAGAGCTGAGTAAAAAGCAAAGTGGTTGAACTTTGCAAAGACTTTGCAAAGAAAAACGATTGGATATTAGGTTACTTTCGCCTGCTTAAACTTAACAACATACGTAGTCGCGGTGTTGCATATAAACAGTGATCGTAATGCCAATCAAACCATCACTCATCATAACGTCATGCAGTCGAATTCCTTGCGGATTACTACCCATAAAGTCTGCGGGTCATGTTCTCAGCAACCATGAAGACAAAACTTGAACAACAATAATATTTTGTTCTTCAAAACAAAGGAAACAACATAACGTCGCCGCAGGAGGGCATTCAACCCTCCATCAAGGCTGATCTATTCCCGGGAGAGCTACTTCGCCAACACGAGTTGCAGAGACCTCTACTGTGCTGCAAGCGGGAATCCGCCACTCCAAGGTATAAATGGCGCCCATCTCATCGCCGCCAGGGGAAGACATTAAGGCAGCCTTGATTAAAGGCTACAACACCCGTCGACATCACAGCAGCCGCGCGCGGCGTCTTCGGACGCCATTAATTTATGCCAATGACCCAGTTCTTTACATCGGCGGGAGATATGAATGGAATGAAAACGGATCAACAATATTAATAGCGCTAAGAAAACAATCGCTGTTTGCCCTCGAGATGTATTAATGAGTCGTCAGGGTCGACAGCACAGGGGCGCAGGGACGGCGAAGTGAGTAAACACGGTTTTGTGTGTTTAAAAGGCAAGGGAAAGGAGAAAGAGAGAATGCTAGGACTGAAAGGGGGACGAAGGGAGGGGAGGAGTGGTGACGATAGCACCAAGGGTGGAGACTGACAGATGAAGGTAGACCTGTGTTTGCTCGATTTCAGCCCTCCCTGTCGATACTCGCATTTCAGTGTGGAGGAATTAAAGAATTGAAGTGTATCAGAACACTTTATATATATGCGAGTGTGTGTCTGTGTGTCTGTGTGTGTGTGTCTGCGTGTGTGTGATGATAATCAATATACATATAAATAATTCAACACATGCAAATTCATCGTCAGAAATAAATACTTTTCTTCTCATAGACACATCTTAATGATATTCTCTATTTGAATTTCACTCAACGTAAGCATTACTATATATGAAAAAAATAAGCAGTTGAATTCTTCTCACTTGTGCTGCTGAATCACATTCTTTTTTTCACATACAATACCAAGTTGTTGTTTTTTAAACATGCAATACAATACACACACACACACACACACCTACACATGTAAAAACGAGTAACGTTTGCTATGGTTACCATTGATTTAGAGTTTTTTTTCCGTGCCGTTGACGATTGGCACCGTGTGCATTCAACGACCCTCGGATGGCGAATTATGCGCTATCATTACATCCGATGCGCATGAGGCCTAGGTAATGCGGCGTCCATGGAGATATTACGCATATTGATGAGCCTATAAAGCAATCCAAACCAAGAAATTAAGTCTTCGGTGAAAAGGGAGGAGGAATTTAGGAGGGAAAATGTTACGAGGAAGGTCCGGCTGCGTCTTCTCTCTATTTAAGACTGAAAGAGTTTCATTTCAGTGGAAGGATTTCGTTGCAAACGCAGAGAGATTAATGATGAATGGCTGTGGGACTGAATTACGTCAACCAACGTTAATGTTACATAAAGTGGAAATAAGAAACGCTGGATGTGTTCACACTTCTGTCAGGAAAAGGGATGAATAATTTCTCAGGTATACGGGAAGCTGATAAGCTACCTCAAAATCTTACCGTTTTCTCAAGGCAAGTCTTCGTGGTTGTGTTTGTTTTCTCAAGCGCAATTTAGAAATTGCGTTGTTTTCTGAACATCCTCGTCCAAAGAAGTCTCCGTCGAGCTCCTTTCTGGCTGACAAAGTTTGATGTCGAACCCACCCCATCTCTTACCCCCCCCCCCCCACACACACACACACACCTACGCCTGTACATGCAAATGATTCGTACACAATCCCTCCATATGAATGTGTGCGACACACTCGATGCATGAAAGAGTGTAAAATTGATTTACAGATGGATACCATTCTTTATAGTAACCGCACATCCCCTGGTACCATGAGCGATAGTTGTTCAATTGCTAAAGCATCAGGTAATTCTTATCGAAGACCTATATACGCAAGTTTAACCGCAACGTATGCGTGCCGAAATACTGACTATCCGATAAAATGTTTGCACAGGATATTGTAACTTTGTGACTGTGGTTCTCTTGAGGTTCTCGTGGGGTATCAGCGAAAAATCAAGGACACGACTTTCCAGCTCTGTAATCGATGACATTTGAGGCAGTAGAGCCCTCGTTCTTGAGGGTATAGGGTAAGAGTAATTATGGTTTTCAAAATAAACAGTCAGTCACAACATTCCATCATTAGTGGAAACGTAGAGCTGAGAGAGTATAAACGTTTATCTTATGCACAGGCCCCGGGTAATCACAGAATATCGAAGTGAAGCGAAAGAATTACTTCAATCTTCTATCGAAATGCTGAACAGCAAAGTAATGTCGCAATACACACACAAGTATGTTGCCAAAATGTCGTGTAGTGAAAAAGTAAAGACAACTCTACGGGACGACGCTATAGAAAATAGCTTCATGAAAGCAGGCTAACTAGACATTTAGGGTTTGCCTTTGTGGCTATCCGGTAACATGGAGTATATGTGGCTAGGTACAGGTCGTATTGACCCTACTTGCTTTTTGTCAACCATCGATTCAAAGGTATCCGTACTAAAGTTGACAACGTGTGAAATGCTTGTTGTAATATATTTTGTTTGGACGTATTAAAGCATTTTGACATTTTTTTTTTTTTTGAAGGAAAACAACTTTTTCTTTTCCTGGGGGAGGGGAGGGGGTCTAAGTTTGAGAGTTAAGTTGCAGTTTGCTAAAATATCTCTTCTAATGTTACTTTCTACCATCTTGAAATTATTTTTAGTGTCACATGTATCATTCTTTGTTACAATGTATTGTATTAGACAACTGTGATACTGTATAGCAGAATTGATAGAATTTGAAATCCTCTCACTTCTTGGACAATTTATCAAGCTCAGTGACGCCATGGCATCAAAAGTATACGTCGGGAGCACTGTGAGCAAAATGATCTTGATTAAAAAATTTATCTCGACAATGGGCGGAAACGTTCTCTCACCAAGCGACAAAAGAAGGAGAAGACTAAAAAAGCTTAGCTGTTTCCCGCCTCTCAAGACCTCTGACGTCATACGTATCGGTTTCTGTCGATTGAAAGAAAAAAAAAAGAAAGAGAGAGAGAGAGAGAGACTTGGGAGAGTTGGGTAGGATAGCAGGAGATAAACACATATCAGTCGCAAAGGAAAAACAAACACTCAAGCTCGAAAGCCTGGGTTAGCGAGAAGAGAGGGACCTAAGGGAGCTAGAGTAAGTATTAGGTGTGTGGGGGAGAGAGGGAGAGGGAGCGAGGGGAGTTGGACCGAAGGGGGGGGGGGGAGCGATGGATGAGATTTTTTGCCTCAGCTAACAAGGAAGGTAATGACAGAAATGGCCGGACTGGCAGACGACAGGAAAGTGATATCGCGTTTTCCAATTTGAAATTTTGTTTGCCTCCCATCTGGAATGAGGTTCATTCATTGTCTTGCAGCTGACTGATGGTGGACGGACAGAAATCAGCTCCTGGAGAAATGAATTTTCTTTTTTTTTTCCATCAAAGAATTTCCTGTGTACGTCTATGACAAAGAAAGCCCTATGCACAATGAGGATCATGCTTGAATGAGTCGTCACACAGGGCGCATCTTTGTAGGTATGTCGTACAGAACAGACAGGTTGAGTTGACAGGACAGATGACAAGAATAGCATCTGTCGCTACTGTAAAGGGTGTGCTCAATGCAGACTTGAACTTACTTAAACTACTAGCGAGAAATGGAGTTTTAATCAGGCATCATGTACAAAACGCAGTTCCTGTACATACACAAAAAGGCTTTGGATATTCTATACCGTCTCGTTTTAATATGATACCCGTAACAAGTTAATGCCAAAATATTACCCAAGTGCAGCGGAACAATTCCCTTGTCCTGCTGATATATAGCATCACGGAGTCAATATTCCCTAACCATTTTCCAAACAGAGAAACGAAAAAAAAAAAGAAATCAAAATAGCAAACAAGCAAACAGCAAAGCTAACCGCTGTTCTTGTACGTCTACGAATAAAACCTAATGTACAATCATTATAGCACTTAGAGGAAGTAGAGAGCAGAAAAAAAAAACCCAGGAAAAAAATCCCAGAATGTGAACACTAGAACCTTTCTGACGGATGGAGAAAGAGGGACATAGAGTGAGTAAGATAAATCGATATTGACTGAAGGTCCAACTTGGGTGTCGCTAGAAGATGTCGTAGAGTTGTGGAGCATCCTGGCATGTTGCCTTACTTAGTGGAGAGGAACCGCCGAGACGGGCCGCCAGTGTGTTATCTTACCCTCCGATCTGGCCTCGATAGGTGCGAATGTGGGGCTCGCGCCAGCGAGATTCGCGGATTAGATATCACTCTGTAAAGCTCTAAAAGACGCCGTTTTTGTCGGTGCGATAATATTGTTGTTTTCGCTGTTGGCCGGTGCGAAAGCAGTGGCAGGCAAGGTGGATGGGGGGGGGGGGGGGATTGGTGTAGATGCAAGGTGTGTGATAAAGAAGCAGCTTTTACGGACAAACGCGTGTCTTTCGGTGAATTGTCCAGGGGCCCAGTTACAATGGAAAATGTGTCAACATTGAGGAAACAACTGAAACCTTGTCTTTTTTCCTCTGTGTCTCTCTTTCGGGTTTTCTTTCATGTCAGGGACTCATACACTTTACGGATATTTCCTAGAGACTTTCAGAAAGAATACAAGACCTTCCATTGAATTGTTATCCTTACGTTCGTTTAATGCACACGATTATTATGTAATTGAATAGTCGTGAGATTTTTTTCTCGTTTTCTTTTCCCTAAATTTTTGTTTTGTTCATGTTTATGTTATGTTTATGTTTATGTTAATCATTATCTATCCTGTAAAGTTGAATGTATGCCTATGTTATAATTCCTGATTTATTTTGTGTTATGTTTTGCTGAAAAAAAAAAGAATGAAAATAAATGAAATAAATGAATGTATGTTTGTGTTCGTTTCTACCATCGAACTTCCAGTGCTGTAGTTATCTATAATGTTGAGTTCTGTCATCGCCATTTTTTTTTTTTACATATTGATAGAGAATTCTTGTCTTGTCTCAGAATGTATTTCTTATACTGTAACATTGCAATGTATACATATAAAGGGCCGTGTGAAAAAGCAGAGGTTACCCTGCTTTTTGGGGGAATTAACATGATACTACCCATTTATTGATGCTATGGTACACACAACGGAGTTTGGCCTTTGTAAGAGCAAATACAAAGTAAAAAAAACAAACAAACCAATTGAATTTCGGCAGATTCCCAATATGTTCGCGCTCTAAATTGACGTAAATTTAGACTTATCCGAGGATGAATAAAGAAATGTATTCATACCTCTACA
Source organism: Diadema setosum (assembly GCA_033980235.1). Classification (NCBI taxonomy): domain Eukaryota; kingdom Metazoa; phylum Echinodermata; class Echinoidea; order Diadematoida; family Diadematidae; genus Diadema; species Diadema setosum. The sequence continues at coordinate 9,951,182 of CM067062.1, read as the reverse complement.
TTCATCCAAGGATGAATGCAGAAATATAGAAATATAATTGACAAAGATGGCAGATATACGAAGACATTGAGATATTCACTGAGCGCGACACTCCAGTTTATGACTTCAGCCATTCATCTTTGTTTACTGATTGTTTTTTTTATACATGCCTTCGTCGATTGTTACCACTCGTCCATTCACTTGCAAAACATTGGCCCAAATGGACGTGCAATTTATCTAAAACTGTATTCCTTGAGATCATGACTGCCCATGTTTTGTGACCTCCATTCCAAATTTCTCATGGGATCATGTTATTTTTTTTAATTTCTAATTATTCTCATTTGTATTTTTGGTGAAGATTGAAACATACATGTACAGTGGCCAATATGCTGCCACTGAAAAATGTGTAGCAGGGACTGATCCAGGAATTCCGTAGAAAGGAGGCGCCTTTACAAAATTAAAAAGGGGTGCACGTCCCCCCCCCCGTCATTTTCTTTTTATTTCTTTTGATTTAACAAAATAAAGAGGGGGGGGGGGCGCACCCGGTGCACACCTCTGGATCCGTCACTGTGTAGTAAAAGCTGGACTATAGCATGCTAATTAGAATAATCATGATAACGAAATTGGTTGTTGTTTTTTGTTAGTTAAAGAAAAGTGTTTTGTCGTTAAGCGTATAAAGGTAAATTTCGTCCTTTGCGGGGCGAGGCGTCACAGAATCCTTGGGAGCGCCAGATGATGAAGGATGCCCAGTCCATTGCTTTTCACTGACATATCAATCTACGGTGTAAGGCTATGCGCACACGGGGAAGGCATTTTACTCGAAATAGCATACTTAGAGGCTAATGAAAACAAATTGAACTGATCCCACGAGAATATTCAACGCGTGGGACTGTATGGCGTGCGACGGCGCGTATCCCGCACCCAGCAGTGCTTCGTTATGCTTAATGTAACTCAATTTGGATTGAATCATTTTTCATCTAAGCCACCGCCGATCATGGAAATAAAATGGCGCCTGGTCGTTTGAATGGGAGCCATTCATCTTGCCTCGAAGATATCCATGGAAAGGGACTATAGGTTCATCGGAAACAGAATGAAAGAGTTTGGATGCAACCTAAACGTCGGCGGTTCCGCGGGAATTTAGAAGCAAGTAAGTCTCTGTCCCGAAGTATTACTATTAACATGGCAGATGCCCCATTACGCCCGGCTGTCTCGTCTCTAGAGATGACTTCAGCCAAAATGTCAACCTTGCATCTCATTTAAAACCGCCGAAAAAAAAAAACCCACCAGCAAACGGGAAATGCTTTCACACGCCGCCAATTAAGCATTCGTCATTGTCTTTGTATAGTCTCCCAACAAACAAACAAACAAACACACACACACACACACACACACACAAACAAACGAACGAACCTAACAATAAGAAGGAAATGAGGGACCGTGACTTAAAGTATGATCAGGCTTGCATCAAGGGAAGATAATGACTTTTATCATCATCTATAACCTTGCCGGGATTGTTGCTCTTTTGAAGTAGCACAAATCTTTCTGCGGGCGCTGTACATCATTATTAGTAGCTGGTAAAGTGTGATTTTTAAAAAACAGTTTAATGTCGTCCATCATCAGAAAGAAAAAAAAATCCTTCGGAAAGACACCTCTCTCTCACTTATTGAATAACAGTAATAATGTTGAAGTAATCATCAATGATTTCATATAGGCCTATTCTTATTATTTTCTTTGTTTTACCAAGTTTATCAAATATTTCAAATTGACAAAAAAAAATGAAATTAACTCGTTTTGAGAATAAACTCTCAATATTCTGTCATGTATTTTCATAATTTCACTGTGAGATGCCGAAATATATCGCCAGCAGGACGTATCGTCACTAAACTGAACCATAGGCCTACATGTGATTTGGATATCTCACCTGAACGGTGTGCTTACATCTCCTACCTATAGGCAATAATCATGCCAGTTTACTTGCAGTACTCGATACATCTTGCATGCCATAGCAATCAAAACATATTTGACCATGCTTCATACGGCACATCATAGTAGATAAAGGCGGTGACGTGTAATACTTTGTGTCATATTTTCCTTTTATCACGATTGCGCATAAAACTTGCGTGCTTCACGTGCCAATTACCCGTTTCGGCAGCATTGACTTTTACTGAAAGGATGATGAAGATATATTTGTTTTTGCTAAGAAGAGAACGACGTTCGATCCTGCATTGCAGTCGCTATAAATTTGACAAATGGGAGTATCACGTGAACTTCACGGTGTCTTGTCACCCTGTATTGAGTCACGCACTCAATGGATTGGCTCCGCCCTGCAGGTCGGTTATTTGGGCTAAATCCACCTGTCACGATTACTCATCATTACTCTGTGACGTAATCATCCAGCACTTTTATTGTCCAAATGTCTCTCAGCGCTCCTTTCATTACAGCGACCAGCACCAACACGGAGGCGCACTTTTTCGGGCTGCCGACAAAATCGAAGGGAGGTCGCTCGTTCTCTATATATCAAATCCAGAGTTGGACCATCGATCCAGAATAGTTTGGGATGCGGCCCTTTGTACAAATACATTGACTGCTTTTCGAATGTCTGCTTCGAAAATTAGACGTCGCTGATATATTACTGTAGATACGACTGGGATCTACCCACTAAGAGTCATACGATGGTGGTGGGAGGGGGGGGGGACAGGGGAGGGATTGCTACGATCCCTGTTTACCGAGTTTGAGAGTACAATGCGCCCCCTTAAGTCGTTGCGACAGGCTTAGATTGGCCAACCTTTTCAATTCAAAATAGGAGTGGAATGCATTCGACATTCTACTTAACTGAGTCGTTAGCCTGTCTGGGCACAGTGATGCGATATAAACCATCCACCACTCTTTTCTTATTATAATACCGGTGCAAGCAAAGGCCGTATCGTTTACCTACATCTTACAAAACGCAACAACAGCAACAACAAGTATTAGATGCTTTGAATATTGAATCATTCGGCCCAACGTGCAAGGTAGATCTTCTTTGGTCTTTGGGTGTGAATATGTACACGTTGGTGTGTATTTTTGAAGGGAAATTCTCATTGGTATGCACTAAACATGCACAAGAAAGCATCTCAATACACACGCTCGCAAGCGGGCCATCAAGACGTGCACAAAATGACACACGTAGTTGTCAGTAAAACACACAAGCCTGAACACGAAAGAGGTAGATAGATAGGCAGGCAGACATTCCTTCTTAGACTTCAATCAATCAATCTCGTTTCTTAATCATCCATCAACAAAGTGGAACGCAGCACCAGACCGTCAAATTAAGTACATGTCATGACAATCACGTCAATACGCAATCCAGCAAAATAATTATCAAGGATGCTGTATAAACAAGAAATTATACACGCATCATTTGCAATGTCACCTGTACATAGATCTTCGTAACTACGTGCTTGATTTAAAAATAAAGAAAATCATCATTTTCCAAAGGGGTCTCTCTGTGAGCAAATTACCAGGGTGCATTAGTTTGAATCGGAAACCTTGACAAGAAACATTGATTCCATCACGCTCTACTTCATCAGTAATCGTTAACATGATTGCGTGCGGAACAATGAAGTGAAAAGAACAGTGTGGAAAATGTTTGACAAGCACACACAACACACACACACACACACTCACACACACACACACACACACACACACACACACACACACTCACACACACATACACACACACACACACACACACACACGCATACACACACACACACAGACACACACACACACAGACACACACACACACACACACACACACACACACAAAGCTCGCTGATTGGTTTTCTTGTCGCCACAAGACCTTTCGTAATGATAAAAACCACTTGTGCGTGTCTCTCTCACATCATCCTCCCCCTCCCCCGCTAAGTGTGCACCTTAAGCATTGTGTGCCCTGTGCTATCTTCGCTCTTGACTTGTACACGCGAGGGTCGCATATAGGTGCGCAATATTGCTGCCCTGTGGCATCACGCACGACCGATGTATCTCGGGCTTCCAAGCGTACGCATCCCAGTTGTGATGTGTCGTCCGGTCACGAGTCGAAATACAACGATATCGCTTGGAACACAGGGATGGACAGTCTGACCAAACGTCATCCACCTATTGTTGTAATTTTGGGCAAAAATTCCCCCATTTTGAAAGGACCCAACTTCTTTACAAGGGAGACATTTCTCTGTACCCCACTTTTCATTCATTATTTTTTCTCGGTCTTTGAATGTGGTGTGTAAATTTATGTGACTGACAATGCATGGCAAACATCTTTACAGTCACAAATTCCACGAAATACAAAAGAAATAAGTGACAAATGTAGATGCTTGAAATTGGCAGCAAAATGAAAGCGAAATACCTAAAGGTACAGAAAAACGCAGAGAGAAAAATGACCATAGAACAAGGAACATGTACAAGAAATGGTAAGTCTCGCTGACTGTGTGTGCATATGTGTATGTCTTAACATTTTAGGTGTCACATGGTCATTATTTGAAATACATGCTTTCTAATCATTAAAGACTTCTTTAAAACATTTTAACATCATAATTCAGGTGTACAGGACGAGCGTATGTTTGTCGTATGGCAAAATCATCCCTACACCTTTTAGCTACAAGGCGTGAGATAAAACACTGGATGTACCTCCACCCGCAGACACATCCCTGTACCGAACTCATCTACAACAACCAAAATTAGTCTTCCTAATTATATAATGAAGAAAATTGCACTGCCTCATTTTAGCCAATGAGAAGAGGTCTTACATCTATTGTCCCCGTCAGGTGACCAATGTCAGCCATAATGGCTTTATACATGATACAGCTGCCTTATGCGCAAATTTATAGCAAAACAAGTTGGGACGTTAACAGGTTATGAATAAAGGTGGACGGCGATATATTTTGCAAGCGAATTAATGAAGCAATAATTGCGAGTTGCAAAGTTAAGAGAATATAAAACCTAGTCGAGACAGTTTGAAAGTATATGATATTTGATATCATCGTGAAAACTTATAGTTTCATGGCAGTGCTATAAAACTTATAAGTCTCTGTCTTATGTCTTTGAGGAACCTCCTGACAAGATGACATGCTGTCTTTCCTCTATCAGTCCATTAGAAAAGAGTGAACAAAAATATGACAGAAAGAAAATGGAACATGGATGTCAATTCCGCTATACTGACACAACCAGAAATAAACACATAAACATAAAAAACCTACTTCACTGCAGATAAAGATATATACATAATTATAATTTCATTTTCACGAAAAATTGATAATGACCAACATGAAATCTCATAGCTTCTTGCATGTGATATTGTGATACATGTCTGCATACAGCAAACTGAAAGAATCTCTATTATTTTCTCCTTTTTTTGGTGGGGCGTTATTTGTTTGTTTGTTTTTAGAAAGAAAATGATGTAGAAATGACATCATCTACATTGAATGGATCGTTACCAAAGAAATGGTAATTAAAGGCACAAAATGATTCATAGTTTTAACCTCTGAACCTACTAAGAATAGGGAACTACGATATTCTACAACAAAAAAAAAATGTAGCACTGTTTCGATTTCTTAGATTTGACTTGATTTCTTTATTTACCTATCAAGCGAAATGAATTTACAGATTCAGTGTCAAATATGACATGTGCACGAAAAATGCTATGACTTGTGCAAAAAAAAAAATGCTTATTAACTGTACGCGATAACATAACTTCGGAAAATGTTAACGGACCTGCCTATAAAAAAAAAGGAGAGTCTGCTATTCATGCTGCGTGACAGAGTTGGCATTGATTTTGCTGACATTGTGGATGATTGCATTCTATACATGAACCAATATTGTTTTCGTCTGCAGCGACACTCAACCATCAGTTATAAAAGCATTACTGTTAACATACTCTGATTCTTATTTTTTTTTTCGTCAGCGTGTCGGTAAAGGTAGAAGCGATTCCTGTTTCTCATTCCGAATCGGATGTTCTGTAGACTAAACAAGACGGGATACTGTACCTATTATGAGATTAACCACATGGATACGACTTCCCGCTAATGCCACTGAACTCTGAAGAAAGACGTTCAGTCTTATATCAGAACATTTAAAGTGAGCAAGATTTCCTTCCATATTGAATTCATCAGGCATCACACACACACACACACACACACACACACACACACACATATATATATATATATATATATATATATATATATATATATATATATATAGTTATTGTATATCTGCGGTTGGTATCATGTCGGAGGAAAGGGGACTGCGCAGTGTGCAAGAATGTTTTCACATCTACCGTAGATGTACAAAGAAGAGAGAGAGAGAGAGAGAGGGAGAGATAAGGGAATGATTTAATGTCTGTCATTTATCCATATCCCACAGTCTGTAATACGAACAAGGTTTGACATCTAAACCATATTTTCTTTTTATTTCAACGCAGCATTGACTAATATGAATATATATATATATATATATATATATATATATATATATATATAGTTATTGTATATCTGCGGTGGATATTATGTCGGAAGAAAGGGGACTTCGCAGTGTGCAAGAATGTTTTCACATCTACCGTACATGTACTAGGAAGAGAGAGAGAGAAATAAGGGAATGCTTTAATGTCTGCCATTTATCCATATCCAACAGTCTGTAATAGGAACAAGGTTTGGCATCTAAGCTATCTTTTTTTTTTTTTTATTTCTAACGAAGCATTGACTAATATATATATATTATAAACAATATTATATTTGGTGACGTTAAGAAATGGAACTATCGTGAGTTTTTTGTTCATGTCTGTGCCTCGTCACATGTAACAAAACACAGACACACAAAAGTACACACACATATCATGTACAAGTAGCATATAAAACATTTGATGAATTATGATTATACATATACATATATATAAATATATATAGCATAATCGTGTATATATGCTTAAGAATATGTATATATATAAACATATAATATGAATAAATATACAAAAATATGTATATCATTTTTGCCTGCGTATTTCATGTAAGTGTACTTCAAAGTCTGGACAATATCTCCCTCTGTCTTTAATTTAGCAGGACGTGACGCTTGCACTCTCCCAAGATCCATTTTTATTTTCTTGACGTAGAAAAAAAGAAGAAGAAGAAGAAGAAGACTGTAGGGGTGAAATATCATCGCCGTGTCCTTTCGGATGTGCAGCGCCGTGCCCTAGCACCCGTGATGTAGGTGTCAACCTATACCGGGCAAGCTGGGCCAGATGTCACGTAAGTGGATCCCGTACTCGCCACCTAGAGAACAAGGATTTCTGTGTAGGCGGGGGAGATTTAACTAGATTTCTTTATTTCTTTTCATGCAAGACTAGTAATGAAGACACTAGGCGAGCATGATGTCGCTGAAGGACGAACTTCTAGTGACATTTCAATCCAGCTCTTGCCTCCTTTCTCTCCGTAGGATTATTCACACTGTTAGGTTTCCATTTCTGGTATTTTTAGGTAATTTCTCTTTCTTTCATTCTCCAAAGAGCAAGACCAGTGAATGAAAATATTGGGATACCTCATGAAGTAAATTAGGTTTGACAGTTTCTAAACGCCAAATCATTATCTGTGGTTTATTTTCAGCTTACAAAGATGTACGCTTTCAATAAACAAGCATTACGTTCATATCATAAACAGGCTTCTATACGTGAACACTCACACATAAACGTATTCACACTTGTATATGTATATGTATATATATATATATATATATATATATATATATATATATATATATTTATATATATATATATATAACAACCCAGTAGTATTACAAAAGAGGGTTTCACTTTTCTTATTTCCTCATTGACAGAAGTTGTTTCATGCCTACTTTCCATTTCAATTCAATTCAATTTAATTCAACTTTATTTTCATTTCCATTAAATAAACAGGGAAAATTATAAACAATGCATTAACAGAACATATTTATAACAATTTCAAAAACGTACATTTACAAAATACATGTGATCATGAGTTACATTATAATTGCATTTTTTAATGTATATACATATGCATAGTACAAGGAAGGTCCCACTAAAAAGCAAAACTTGTACGATATGGGACCCTCAGAAATACATAAAGTTTTATGATACATTTGCTTGTATAATGCATTTGCTTGTATAAGCTTCAGCAAACCTTTGTAATGCCGCCAAACGTGTTCATTGTATCTTAACATTTTTGCATGACATTGTTACAAAGTCAACGATTGTGAAGCAAAGATATTGAATGCAGAATTAGTTCAATGTCATTATGTATGCCGGCCTACACTGTGCTCGTTCTCGGGATGTCATTGGTAGGATATCATAGACACCAGTTATTGTTTCTTCTAGGGTATGGTAAGAAGTTTCGGGTCGCAGTGTAAGCTACTTGTGAGACCTTTTGTCTTGTTAACTGGTGACTTTTTCTTACAGATACATAACGCATTTGTAAAAAAATGTAGATGAGTTCAAAATTGGATATCACGATTCCCGGAAAACCAAATTACATCAGTGATTACCTGCTAAGATGTAGCTGCAAGTGTCATCAAAATAATCCAGCGCCTGACATTGTCACTTCCCCTCACTAGTGTGCCATGTTCTGATATAAACCTGACCTTCCAACGCAGGATTTGATTAAAACCGAATAGTCTACAGTGCATTAAGAAGATTTACTTCGTCACCACCAACCTATTTTAATGAATTCCCTGAATTTATGACTGCGTAGCTTCTCGCACACAAACCAGTTGAACAGAATACTTAATAGAAACTAGGGCATGCTACCGCGAGTTAGACTCATATCAAGTTTCATCTTTTTGCCGAGGGCAGACATGAAATTGAATAAGGAATTTGGCGAAAAAGAGAAAACATTTGACGAATAAAGAGTGAAAAAACTCATAAAAAAGTAGAAAACGAAAGTAAATGAAATCTCGAGAGTGAGCAAACATAATCATGGTAATAGAGAAAACAAGAAACATGAAGGCTGACATTGCTTTTAAGCACGAACAGCGCAAAAAGTGGATTTGACGACATGGAAATATTTTTGGATACACAACATACTTTCCAATTTTCTAAAGTTTATCATCTGAAAATGGGGGGGGGGCGGAGGAGGATTGAACAGCAAGAAGGAGAGAGATGATCTTACGAAGAGATGCAATAACTCAATATTGGCCCCGAGCTTTCAGGCACGAGATCTTGTTACGAAGCCAGGGCTAAGCAATGCTCACCAATCTAGTGATTGGTCTACTATGTTCGGATGAGGATGGATACCACCGAATGCAATCTGCCGTAGATCGGCAGTCTCAACGGACGGAAGGTGTGCGCGTCGGGGACCCACCGCTGTTTGCACAAGCGATTCAGATTTCACATTACATGTATCCCCGGTGATACTTTCGACGTTTCGTCAAATTACAAGCGACGGATTATCACCGCGGACAAAATTGCACGCGGTTGCGAGCGCTGAAATGTTGGCCATATTATAGCAATCACAAATACCGGCCAGGATATCTCTTATAAGAATGGTTTCAATTTATGTGCGGTATACTATGCAAATATTATGTGAAATATACGTTATCTCATCTCTCTCAGACTCTCTCATTCTTTTTCTCTTTCGTGTCACACACACACACACACACACACACACACACACACACACACACGCACACATAAGCACACACACACACGCACACACATATAATATACATACATGCAGTAGATAGATTATGCGTCTCTGCGTGAATGTGTCTGTGTGCATGTCAAGTAAAGTATGCGGATTAAGATTTGTGAATGCACAAAAAAAACAGTACAATGATAGCTAGAGGAGCTAGATGCATTGCATACAAAAGTAGAAACACACACACACACACACACACGCACACACACACTTACACAGAGAGAGAGAGAGAGAGAGAGAAAGAAAAAGAAAGAGTCAAAGACGTCATAAATGTCCCATTTGACAAACGTTATTATACGGATAATAATAGTCTGACAAACCAAAGCAGTATAATATGACCTATAAACATAAAAGATATATACGTAAAAGGGTATAGGGATAGCAAAGTATTTAGGTGGCTTATCTTCATTTTCTTGTCATAACCCAACCTTATACATCCCTTTCAACCATGCCGATCCAGAGACGTTGTCTGTCGACTCTGATATCTCCAACTGGCGATGAGGCCTGTTCATTTATTAAGAAAATGGTCCGAACCGGTGATAAAAATAAGGTCGGCCTCATATTGGCCGTAAAAGCAGTCGGGCCTCGGCCGGGCAAACACCCCTCTCAATTACGGTAGTTAAGGGCCAGAGTGAATTACGCGCCTTTTTTGCCTGCGAGGCAAGAACTTCCTTATCACCGTTGTCAGGCAAATTACGACGAATGGCCAGGAGGAGCAAGTGGGCCTGAGAATTGGAGAGCGAGGGACATTACGGAGCTTTGGATTTACTGGCAAGACAGATAAGGGCAGACGGGGAGGGAAAGGAAGAGGGATGACGAGGGTTGGGAAAGGCTCTCAGAGGGGTACCCAGGAAGAGACAAGCGTGTCAGGTTTAGGTATACACTGATGTGAGGCGGGGCAAAACAGATACAAACAGGGAAGCAGAAGGAAGAAAGACAACCAAAGTGGTCAAAAGATCCGCGGAGAGATACACACACACTTTCAAGAGGAGATAGATAGGAATAGACAGACAGACAGACAGACAGACAGTCAGTCAAACAGCAAGGACTAACACAACACACAACGCAGAAAGAAAGTCTTCCCATGTTGAGAGACACGGATAGATTGAAAAAAACAAAGCCCAAACAAACGATGAAATAACCCCGGCAGGGTAGATTGTCAAATAAAGATGGCCACTGTCATGTATATTGGACAGCAAAAATTGTTTTCCCATTTCGAACGTACAGTATATCAATTTCTCTGAAATCAGGTATCGAGTGGAATCCCCCATGCGACGCAAACAAAACAAAACAAAACAGAAAATGACATGGGCAGCGCAGTGAAAGATACCAATGCCTAGAATGCATTTTTCAAATTAAAAAAAAAAAAGACAGCAACATTAATAGTTGAATGTTAAAAGGGAGGCCTTAAAGACCTGATAGTGTGGTGATCCCATGAAGAGGAAAGGATGGCCCGGCTCGGATATAATCATTCGAGAAGCCTGTAGTAATGAAATGTGAGAAACTTTATCACTGCGCTCTATGTAAGTACACACACAGCCGATTCGGAAGAATCTCGACCTAGAGTTGACCGTTACCGAAGAGCTTACGTTTCCATGCATACAATCGATCACGGTACCATACTTAGTTTTCGCATGTTCCCCGGGAATAACGGTTCTTTACAGGTGGCTTTGTTTAAAAAGAGCAAAAGGAAATTATGAATAAAACTAACGCTTTGGAAAGAAGACAAAAAAAAATAATAATAAAGTGGTTACCATTATTGAAACATGAGTGTATACTGTCTGAATAATGAAGGTGGTTTTCGATTCCAACAAGTGGTGAGTGCATCATTTGTGGTTACTTTCTTATTATTCATCAGTGTAAACGACCAAACAACGATTTGCGGTATATTCAACAACCCTATGTACGATGAGACCATGAATACCCATGAAACACAGCTACGACGAAACAACAAAACACTACTGTAAAAGTTCAAATCAAATGTTGTTAAACCACTGTTATATATCAATACAGCACAATATTTTTCCCCTTAATATCTCTGGCTATAACTAGAGACATTCAGGGCAAAATCAGTATAACCATTTCAACGTCAGGATTAAGAAAGGACAAAAAAGCAGTAATTCCTATCAGACTAAATTCCATCTCGCAAATTATTGAATTCGAGGCATAAACAAGAATTGCTTTATTTCCATATTTCTTATTTTCGAACTAGTTATATCAAACTATTAATGAACATATATTTTCAAATTTCGATTTTTTGTTTTGGCATTACTGAAATACTATTAAACCGTTTAATAGAAAAGATGGGAAATCAGACATAACCCTAAGGCTGTAAGAAATGACCCGTTTCTTTTGAAAGCACAGAGCATTATAAAGCATTTTTTAACATAATGACCATGTCATCATAGACTGATTACCAACCAAACGGAATCTCTTCCCGATTAGGTTATTAAGAGTGCATAAATTAAATCACTGGCCCCTCTCCCTCCTTAACCGCATAGAAGAAGATTGACTGCTTTTAACGAATATCGAAACTTTGATCAGGCCGTTTTGAGAGATTTGGAAAATCAAGTATTATTATTTGCATTCACATAAAGTTGAGATGTCTGTGCCGTATCCGACGCTAAAAAACAACAAAAAACAAACAAAAATTTGAGATTCTGAATTCCCTCATTGTATGGATACAAATTTCAATATCCCATACAACTACTTAGTTTGCCATGATCCTATACAATTTTGCTTTTCTTGTATAGCATCAAACAGGCTTTGGCATAGCTGTGCAAAGAATCTCGGAGTATGTCAGTAAGATAAAAGTCTATCAACAAAAACAACAACAAAATTGACATCACAGAAGCATGCACAACCTTTGCATGTCGGTTGGGGAATTCTATTAGAAGATTCACAAAAAAAAAGTGGCATGAAAGCCAGGCATGCAGGGGAAAGGTGAGTATCAGATATTACTGCCCCTGTACCCCATTCCACCCCCATCCCCGACCCAAGCCTTCTTCGTCCTTATCCGCCGCCTTTTTTCCCCCACCCAGATTCCCCCGTACGGGTGAGCCCATCCGTGTGTGACCCGAGCAATTTCATTACCCACCCATGGTCACACATTTCTCACTGTGTTTGTTCATTTTTTCGCAGACAAGGGAAGTCGGTCAATGCGGCCCCGGGGCGCACTAGCGCGATAGCTCTCATCTGTCCCGTAGGTGAGGCGAGGAGGGCACGGGGGGCGCCTCACCCGAACCCGCGTGAAGCACGCTAAGTCTACTCAAGTGATAATTCATCAACCCCGGACTGGCGGGGGCAAAAAGCTATAGAAGGGATATTCGCTAATTCATTTTATGCTCGAACCCCCCGCGCGCACCATGTCACTTTATCCTGAGATCTAATGCAGTGACCGACCCATGGCAGGTGGCACGGGGACATACGCTTACCACCTGATGTACAGTGATTCCTAATTTTGGATGTCAGCATCTTCACAAGATGTATTGCACGCGGTCACATTCGTTTATTTGTATACGATGGCCTGTGATTGGTGGACTCGTAATGTCTATTGTTTTCGTTTTAGTGCACAGTGTTTTAAACCTAGAACAAGTCTTTGTCATTCACTATGACGTTGATTAAAGGGATAGTATAGTATTGGTTGAGGTGAGAATTCAGCTTCTAACTTTTTGCGAGATACTTAGAAGTCACTTGGTGAGATGTTAAAAACACATGCAATTATAAGAGAAATTCAAAGTTTATTTGATACAAATTGGTTTTTAAATGAATGAGATATCCAAAACCAAAACCAGAAAAAAAAAATTCTATATAAAAGGTGGGTCGCACCTTTTATTAGGATCGCTATAGATCGCTAAGTATCATATGTATTTTCATATTTTATAAGAGGTTTCTCATTATCTAAAAAAAAAAAATTGAAACCTCAAGCCCCATCTCAACTAAAACTCTTTAAAGATTACCCCAAAATGCGCTCTCATTAAATCCATCATCATCTCCAGCATTATTGGCCTCGGTAAAACAATTTTGTATGTTGATATTTCATATCAATATATTTTCATAACATTTTTTGTATATTGATATACATAATCATAGTGCATTCGACCCAGTACTTATTATAATCATACACTTTTTATACAATGTGTAGCATAGAACCATTTTTTTCTATACACTTTCCTTTGGTTCACTAATTACATGAAAACGCACGCAGCGTTATAAGATTAACTCTAATGCTCTTGATGTTACGCAATATGCTGCCAAACCATTCATTAATTATTTTTTTAAAGTATAGATAAAAATGCTATAAGATCAAGTACACTTTTAAGTCAAAATCCATGTCTCTACTCATGCTACTCCTTTCGGTTAATATCATCGCATAGGACACTTAATGGTGTATTGCATGGTTAGATAAAATTAATGACAGTTACATTGCTCTACTTGCATTTCAGTTTCACACTAACTAATGTGAAATGAAAGTTTCTGCTTGATAAACCAGCTACATGCTTCATTGATATCTCTGTCAATTGCGATTCCCATTCCAAAATGAAGAGCAATCCACTAAAACTGTTACGCACATCTGATTTCTCAAAGTAAAGGTAAAGATTGCAAATTACATTAAAAATGTTGTTGCTACGTCATGGTAAGCACCAGATATAGTGGGGCAAATATGGGAAAAAGATGCTCACATCCGGCGGAAAGTATGAAATTTTGCATACAGGGGTATTTTGAGGCGCTGATTTCAAAAATTGCCTGATCCAAGAGGTCTGACAACAGGGTCGGCCGCCATTTTGAATTCCAATATGGCCGCCGTCAAAGATCCCTATCTTCAGTTCTGAATGACATTAGCCATTGGAATTTGATATATTAAAGCATGGTGATATGATGACTTCAATAACAAACTTATTTGATTTGTCTGACAAGCTGCACGGCAGCCAATATGAAATTTTATACATATTTGCCATGTTGGAGTGTTGAAAATCTCTATCTCGGGTTTGTAAAGTAGGCTACCTGATTGAGCGCGCGTTTGTAACTGATAGAGTGCGCGCTGCTGTATTTACATTGTGACGTCAGTGAAAGGTGCATTATGCTTCGTTTTTGCTGCACTTTTTGACATGCCCGTGAATGTTAGTCATGATGTTTGTCTTTGTAGTCACATTGGAATTCAAAATAGTAGGCATTGAGTTTGTCAAACACATCACATCAGTGAATATTTTAACTCAGTTTGTTAAAATACTTGTTTACCCAAAATTTCAGGGTCACTCACCACTGAGAAATCGAGATAGGGATTTTGAATATTTCGTCGAGGCGGCCATATTGGAATTCAAAATGGCGGCCATTCGATGTTTGTCAGACACTCCAAATCAATCTGTCATCAAATTCAATGTGTCAAAGCGCTCATGTGCACCAAATTTTGGTGCCACAGGCCATTCAGAACTGAAGATAGAGATCTTTGAATTTGTTTTGTGATGGCGGCCATATTGGAATTCAAAATGGCGACCGACCCTGTGGTCAGATCTCTTGGATCCGGCAATATTTGAAATCAGCGCCCCAAAATACCCCTATATGCAAAATTTCATACTTTCCGCCGGATGTGAGCATTTCGACCAATTTTTGTTACATATCTGCCCTATAACCCAGGATGAACTTATAGTTTAATTAGAATATCTTTTCTAACAATTGTCTAATGTATTGCAGTATTCGCATGTTATAACGACAGTGACAGTGCAGAAGAAAAACGCTGATGCGGGTGTACATGTCTTTCTCTATTAGATGGGGTCTTGATTCTTCGTGTTAATTCGCAAGTTATTCTTCAGCGATGATATTGCAGTATTCACATGACTTTGTTGCTTGAATGGAAATCGCACTCTAATCAAAGGCATTAAAAAGAAAGTGTGTCCGGCTATGATGAATGATCAAACACTTTAGTGTAGCTGTTGGTATACTTTCCTTCATTATGGTCTACGTCGCGCAATGAGCGCAACCAAGAACCTTGGACGAACTATTTGTTTTGCATGACCACTATATTCGAGAATACAAGTAGTCAAGACACATCTGGTGTTTGATACTCAGCGCATCGGGTTTTTCAAAGAGTCCAAAAAAGATTGATCATTATAAGCAAAGCCGCCCAGCTACAGAAACCTCAAGTCCATCAATCAAGATTTGCAATTCCTCCTTCACTTGATACTCTTTCTATCCAACGTAAAGCCCCGAACATCTCATTGTAATGGAAGGAAAATATATAGAGGCATCGATATATTGCATATAATCATAATTATGTGCCCAACTTTGTAAATTCTAAAACCTAAAATTATAGTTTGTCTCTGTTCCTCGCTCTTACCATGCCCTTCAATAGGAGAGGAGACATTTGACTATTATAGAATTTCATGTTGCCACTCCACTGGCTGTCAAATCAAATAACCATTTCGCGGGGGAAAAATAAATCTTTCTCCTAAAAACCAGGGCTAGAGAACCTACAAAATTATGCAACTACAGCATACTAATAGTTAACTGGTCTTGTAGAGTGTATACATCATATTTGAATGAGTTGACAATTGCTATGCTTTTAGCTTTGACATGTCCAGCGGCAACCTGTAGAATTTCGATGGCACTTTTGAGGTACCGAGCCTGCAAGGGTATAACTAATGTATCGAACCATCAGTTTGACGCAACAGTCCCACATCAAAAAAAAAAAAAAAAAAAAATAGACGCAAAGGAACTCAAGTCACCATCAATAAATAGCAAACCAAGCAACAGCAACAAAAGAGATTGTGTTTATTTTGTAGTTCTTTTTGTTTTTGTTCTTTTTTTTTGGGGGGGGGGGGAAGGGGTTATCAGATCTCATACGATTAAGGGATATGTATTCTCTAATTTCCATTTTTTTTTTGTTATCAGTGAGAAGACTGCAAGAGGTGATTTTGTTGTTGTTGTTGTTGTTGCTCGTGTTTGAATGTCAAATTTCCGATTATCCCGCCCCTTTGGCACTTGTTTGGGCTGTTTCAATTGCTCTTCCACTTACGGTTTCCCACATGTTTAAATGACATGGCGGGGTTCTAGCGTCACCTGACTGCCTGAATGCACATTGAACAAGGGACAAATTTCACTCTGACTAGAGATATGTGTGTATGCTGTCAAGAATGTGCCTTCATCAACCTTCCACCTGCTATGAAATGAAAGTTGTCTGCCAAACCTTCGAGCAACTCTCGGTTTTAAGTCTTTTTGTGTTGGGCTTGGGTGTAAGGAGGAAGTTGTCTGTTTGTTATATATATTTTTTTTTTGAAGCGTCATTTCTTCATGACGTCAGAATGCATAACATGTGACAGGTTTTTCTGATTTCCGTCAAACTTTCATTGATGACAGTTTTTGCTGCATTCACTCAATACACATCCATGTTTTGGTTTGATTCCCCTTACAGATACCAAAGCACTGTCATAAAGATCCATCAGATAGACGTTATTCATGAGCAAAATTAGACAGAGGGCATAGGGCGAGAAAAAAAATAAACGGCTGGGGGGGGGGGGGGTAGAGAAAGATGGAGGGTGTTGATGATGGTAGTCCAGAAGGGTTGCGGCGAGCAGGCGCACCGACAGACGTATACGTCCCTTCCATCCCGGAGGGCGTGGCATATCCTCTGCCCTTTAATCGGCTCCATGCATTCATGTTAGCCTGTAATCTTAGCTTGTAATCCTAACTAGTCTTCCCCCGTAGGTTCTTATAGGAAAGGATCACGTACAGATATGGAACCTATCCTAGTGATAACTAGCAGAAACCTTTGCCATCAGTCCGTATCGTAAACTTGATTATATGTCTCAGGGTAAATGTCAAATCAGCCGGCACACAGAAATATCCCGCTCACCTATCTATACAGAGCGCTTACTGCAGCAAGCATAAAACAGGCAAACAAGATATGACAAAAAAGGAGGAGCGCAAATTTCCTTGATCATCGTTCTCAGGACTTTGGGGATGGTGCTGTGAACTATTTTTCAGGGTTTTTTTAAAATCATATCACTTAGGTTATGGATATTGGGAAAAGTAATATATTTTACTTTCTCACTTGATATTTAAAGATGTATACATGACGTATACAAGATGTGTACATGCCTCCATTGATAACAAAAACAAAATAAAAAATGTATCAGGTCCATGGTCCTATTCTGGACACATGGTAGGTTCTGAACAAACTAAAAAATTCCAACTTAGACAAGCTGTATCATAATATAACACAATTCGATGACTCTGGCAACACTATTACGTCTTATTCATCAGCATTCACATTGTAAATTTGCATAAGCAAATAAATATGATAAATATAAACATTTTTATTCACCAATTCTCACAAAAATGTTAAACTCTATTTCTATTACTCGAAATAGTAGACATCAACAGTACCTATTGTACGTGATCTGACAACTGACAGACTCTCCGAATCGTTAAGCAAGAAATCAGTGGCGATGAATTGATTGGCGAATACGGGTTTTACCACCTGTAATACATAGTAAGACTATGTATTACATATAGATCTGCCTCTATAAAAATACGGAGCATCTTTTGACATAAACTCTCTAAGCGGTTCCAAAATATTTCCTCCTGCACAATCGCTCCCATGAAATAAACGCTATTTAAGCCAAACATAGATTCTACCCACAATCATAACCCTAACCCTAGTGCTAATCCTCGTCTTACATTAAACCTAAAACCCTATCACAACCCTCACCCTCACCCTAAGTCCTTTGAAAAAATAAGACCGGAGCATATTGTGGCAGGATAATTATGGAGCATAATTATGTTGTGTCACCTTCTATTAAAGCAGAATCTATGTAGCAAAGCTAATTCGATTATTTCTACGTAATACTTGGACAATGTTGGACATAATCCATTCCTCTAAGAGCAACAAATAAAAAACAACAACAACATGAGAGCAATTATCTAGCAAATGAGGAATAATTCGTGCAAAATAAACGGAAACTATTTTGTTCTGAGACTTAACCCTTGTTTAACCATTTAACCATTAACCATTATTCATCTTACGGCACTCAGTCAGAACTTTTGAATATTGCATGGACGCAGTGTCGACAGAAGAGGAAAAAAAAAACGCGTCCATTTCCTCAGACATCGAATGATAAATTCGTGTTTTTCTCCTGGTAAATGACATAGATATAAGCCAAGAAAGGAATCGCCATGGGCTTTACCATGCATGTGCTTCATTTTCGTAACAACACTGTTCATTCACCCCAAGATATGGATGACACTTTTTTTTTTCCTTGTGAGAAACATCAGTAAATTTGACAACGCTTGTAAAAACTTCGTGTGAAGAACACCGCGTTGGTTGTGTGCATAAAATACTCCATAGAAAACTCCACTTTATATTACTATCTTGTCCTCGTCAGAGAAATCAATTTCTATCATGATATTTGATTCTTCAATAAGAGATCCGTGCCGTAGTTTGTTCAAGTTACATATGCAGTCCTGTCCAAAGTACCCTACCCTTACCCCCCCCCCCCCCCGCAACCCCCAGCGCATTTCTGCCCGAACTTGTCCTGACACTTGCCTGAAATAACCACGAATGACATGGAATTCCAGTTAAAGAAACATAATAGTTACAGCACTGGATCGGTCGTTAGGAAAGAGATTGGGTAGAAATCGATAAGGTATTCATTTATCATGATAGTATCATCATTTTGAAAAATCTGTTGCTGCACGGTATTGCTTCTTTCGAACTCGCGTATAGTGCTAGATGCACTGTCCATTGTGTTCACACATAAATATGCAGTTCCAAGAGCATCCAAGTGCTAGACTTGGAAGAAACAGACCCATGACATGCTTTACAACGATCCTCATTTCTCTGTGACCACTTGACTAAATCGAATGTTGTTTTTATGCAAAATATAGACAAGATGTTATATTTTTGGACCCTGAAATAACATTCAGATAGTCGAATCATATTGAATGTTGTCAATCGGAAGTCTTTCAAACGAGAGGAAAGAAAGATTGCTACACACAAAGCTTCAACAAATAGTATCCAAGTACATTGGTATTCGTGATGTTTTTATCATAAAACCGCCATACCTCTGCCCTTGTGTGATAGCATCCATTGCATTTGCACGTGTGATAGTCTTTCTGTTGGTCTTACTGGGTTTTTTTTTTCTCGCCCCCTCCCTGTTAACTACCCATTAAAACGTCTTTCTCAATCTCTCTGTTGATATTAACCATAATATCCAATCATTGTCTGACATTTGTCTGTGTGTCTTTCTCACCCTCGTTATGTTTCTATCCATATTTCATGCGCCTATGTATCATTCCCCTTTCCCCTTGGAATATCTCTGCGTCTTTCTATGGTTTTTTTTTTATTTCATTCATATATTTCTCTCTTTTTATGGGGGGGGGGGGTCTTCCGTTCCTCGTTTCCTTAATCACTCCGCCAATGGAGGTAATTCCTCATCATTTTTTTTTTTTTTTTTTGCCACTGTACAGATTTGTCTCATCAAATATATTTCGGGCAGAAACCACCTGCGCTCTGCTGCCCTGTTCTCTGTCATTGTGCGGCATTGTACTCTGGAGAGATGTGAAGAAAGAGAGCGTGAGAGAAAAGAGACGGAGGAGAGGGAGAAAGGAGAGAGAGAAAGGGTTGGTGAATATGCTATATTTTACTGCAATCCTTAAAGATTCCCCCTTGCAAGCGATTTATATTTACATTGATCATAAAGAAGGTAATAGGTGTCAAGGTCATAAAACATGGAGGAAAAGGCGGTGCGTGGAAACAGCATGGAAAGGAAATCAAAGTGAGTAGTGTATGTGTGTGTAAATGTGCGTGTGTGTGTGGATGTGTGTGCGTGTGTGCAAATGTGTCAAGGTCACATGACCATTTGAGGTAAAAATGTCCTAATAGGAATAATCGCAATATGTAATAATGGAATAAAAATGTATATCATATATACACATACATATAGATATATAGATGCATAAATACATTGATATCGATATAATTATATACTATATGAATTATATAAGTATATACAATGGTATGTGTGTGTGTGGGGGTGGGCGTGTGTGTGCGCGCGCGTGTGTATGTATATCATAATCGTTCTGCTTGCACCCACATCTACAGTAGAAATTAGGACTATTTCAGGGAAACACGGACAAACAATTCCCAACACAAAAACGGATAAAATTTCATGGATGAGTTGCACCATCGATGTGAGCATACCCCTGTCATTACGGATTTGTAACGGTTTCTCATGTATGACAGATACAGATACATATCTATCTATCTATCTATCCATCCATTCATCTATCTATCTATCTATCTATCTATCCATCCATTCATCTATCTATCTATCTATCTATCTATCTATCCATCCATTCATCTATCTCTCTATCTATCTATCTATCTATCTATCTATCTATCTATCTATCTATCTATCATCTATCTATCTATCATTTTATCTAGAAATATCCACATAGAGTATTATATGCATATAATTATATCAATATTATTTAAAGATGTATATAGACTGATAGATAGATAGATGATAGATGGATAGATAGATACATACATACATACATACATAAGAAAATTTTGATGCAGTTAGTTATAGATAGATAAACAGATAAAATAGATCGTTGGCGAGAGAGAGAGAGGACTAGAAAAAAAAATGGAGAGAGCATGGTAAATGAAGGTGACTATCACAAAAGTGCCGGGACCAGAGATTGTCTGTTCAGAGACTCTTATATCACGTTAGGGATACTGAGAACAATCAAATGGATCCTTGGCATTTGAAATGTTTTCCTTGGCAATTTCTGGTTCTTTTAGTCGCAATGTCTGCACAGAAATTACAGTAGATATTCTTTGTATACCGGTGAGAGATCATCCGACCAAAGTTATATTATTGAGTTCACCAATACAAGCTCCCTTCCCCGAAATAGTTAATATTGTCAAATCGAGATATATATCAATCATTCTCCTTACTCTATTTGGCTCTTCTTATATTCGAAGCTCTTGTTTTGGACTTTTCATTACAGCGTGACCATGGATATTACTTGGGCGAGGATCTTTCCTTTCTTCTGTTCAGCTATATTATACTCACCTGTCCTCCTTTGTTTTACTTGTCCATGAAAACCTATTCATCTTGTTTTCATTATTAGTCTGGCCCGGTTTATCAAAAGCTGATGTCCGGCAGAAAGCTCCCAAGGCCGATGAAACAGATAGAAGAAAACTGAGGTAAAAGTGCACCACAGTACTTTAACTCTCTGCGTGCCATATCAATTTCCTGTTCATAGGTAGGTGTGTGAAATTTGTGCACATTTGACTTATTGGCATTGAAAGGGTTGACATACGACAATCAAACAAAACACAAAAACAACAAACAAACAAACGAAAATAGCGTATGATTGGAAACACCAATGTATCTATCAAATCATTGCATACAGGCAAAATAAGAAATTTTATATGTTACTGGCGTTGAGTTTGGTCACTATCTCTTGCTTTTCCCAACATAGCAACGACAATGCTGGTCTAGAAATAATTTTTTGATCTTGATATTGCAACAAGGTACACTAATTACGATGAAAAATAACCATGTTTGGGAATAGATGACCTACATCAAATTGTCACTGTGGCTTCATTAACAATAAGTGTTTTCCAGGAGGCTACGTCTACGCATACTATCGTGACTATAGCAAGCAATTGCACTGTATTTGTGCGTGTTTTTGTTTTTGTCATACGACATCAAACCTGAATCATTTGAGAAAAACAAGGGGACTCTAAGGAAATTCTCATCACGTAGCCTAAGTAAGACGTCATCGAAATCTCGTCTGATTGCTTTCAACACTGTCTATTACAGTTACAGACGTTGGCTGATGTTTACAGGATGGACATCAGCTGAGAGTGATCAGGCGATGCGGCATAGTTGCGCAAGTGGTTCACGACTTCGCAGCCCTTAATCGTTTCCTCTCGACATTGATGAAGGGGACCCGTTCCTCTTGATGTGCAACTGACCTACAATTCAGGGCCTCAATCACAGTAAAGTTCACCCCGTCAATGTGAAGCCTGACGGTGTGAAATCCTTGGTACTACCATGCAGTCACATACGGTACATACCGAACAGGCCGTCTCAGAAAATATGGTGTATACGTTGAGCCTTTAAACGGCAATTAAAGATAATAAAACTGCAACTACTGTTACCAGTTGATCATTTTTTGTTATCTATATAAACGCTTTTCTGCCCGTACATAGTTACAATTTTTGTACCTTGTTAATAATGGTTTTTAGGGGAATGGATATTGCAAGCTCTGGTTTGTTTGGTTTTTTTTTTTTTTAGCTTCCCCTACATTTCAACATTTTCATCATTTTCGTCGTTATCTAGTACATTATTATCATCCATCTATGGTCTTCTCAGTTTACTGCGTTTGTATTATTTCGATGTATGTAGAATATGCTGCTTTTTAATGATATGTTTTGTATACTGTCCATCTTCTTTTTTTTCGTACGGAATAAAGTAAATGAAATAAAATGAAACTGGCAATGATAACGGCCTATCCATCATGGTATTATTACTATATACATTATACTGAGTACAGACTACACGCAGATAACAATGATATTGCTTAAATTGCTTTTTGTATATGGTAGCTGCATCTTCTACGCAACAATATTACAATAATCTCATCTCACTATTTGCAAGGCTTTGATGCCCTCTTCCCGACTTCTAAGTAATATCACAATCAATCAAATTGTCATTGCTGTGTCTTTTCTTTTTTAGATTAAGTTATTGTTCGGAAATCCTGCAGACACCTCGTACACACGCGCATAGAAATAGAGACCATAGCGACGTAAATACAGAACGAATCTCAGAGCTTCGTTGCTTTTTTTGACATTTCGCATGATGTTATGTGCACTGTTTATCGTTCTCCCACGCAGATTATTCGATTTATCATTGAAATCTTTGGGGGAAAGGATGCAGCGACGGAGGCCTGCAATGTCCCAGTTTTTCATCCGCTGTCAGATATTTGCTTACTACCCTGTCCGCTATAGAATGTCGTAGAATAGGACGACTCACCGTGCCATTATAAAAGCGGTGTACTGAGGTCAATTTCAGCGGGCTGCATTCATACAATATACATGTGTTAGCATTACGTGGATTGCTTTGGCTAGTTCTATGCATATTGTCATTCCTTCTATTGAATGTCTACATCTGGCTGTGTCTGACGATGGAAAAATCTTTGTTTGAGTGGATAAAAGCAATTTCGAAAAAAGGCAATTTTTGAACTTCAGTAAAATGACATTCCCAACCTCCTCAGGTATAACTTGCCTCATATCTGTATGTTGACAATGATATTGGAATATTCAATATCTCTTCCCCGAGAGCATTGGCAGAGGGTTATGATGATGATTTTGGAATATTGTGAGTGACATTGTATGAAATGGGGTACGTGATATTGCTCAGCGAGGGCAACAGGACGTAGATATGTCATGTTTATGCTCATAAGGTAGCGCGTGGGCGAATGCTCATCGCAAAGGCAAACATACCACTGTCAATTTGATCCAAGATTCTCTTCATGATAATGCTTTTGTCGAAGGTTGTTAGCTTTCCATCTTTTCCCAAGATGTGCCTCTTTCTTTTTTTTTTCTTTCTGCAATGACAAATATTTCATAATAATTATGCTGTAGTATAATATGAGATTGTTTATTTTTTCTTTCGTTCCTTTGTAATTTAGTTTTGTCCTGTTTTACTCGTTATAATAATGTAATTCCATTTTATTTTGACTTGAGAAGCAAAATAAGTGGAAGCAAAACATTACCGATAACTCATTCAAACACTTTGAACTATCATGTTTAGACATGGGTTGATAAAAAATAATATATAGTGAGAGAAAGAGAGATGAATATGTATTTCAAATTATGTTGTGCTAAAGTTGGGTAAATATTGATATTTCATCATATTGATATCGTGGGAGGGGAGATGCAAGAAAACCGAAAACTGAACGCTAATTTTTCGACGGGAATTGCCCATGTGTGTTTTCCTCTCTGTTTTTCTCATTTCTTTCCTTATCTAGGGAAAATGAAGTTGATTAAAGAATATTGAGACGATTTAAATAGTGTATTCATTATACACCAAATGAAAAAAACAACAACAAACAAACAAACAAAACAAACAAATAGACAAACTAAATTTTGTGTCAATAAATTATCATTTTTATATCGTAAATGATTACGACGAGATATAATACGGAGAATAGAGTAAGTGCACAGTGGTGTGAGATTTATAATAACAAAGCATGTTATGTAAATATACACTACGTAAGGAATTTGCACCTGATAGTCTACATGGATCAGATTTGGTTCGATTAATGATAGGGCATAAGCTATGATGAATGTCTATACGTTTGGTGATTGCGATTCCCTGACACTGAGCTACATAATGAAGTGAGTTCTGTCATACAAAATTTCACCGCATTTCACAATCTGCGGCTCTCCTCATTTCTCAGCGGGACACTATTAAGTTGTAGCAAACACATACTTTGATTTGAAAAGCGATTTGACTAGAAATCGGCTGATGATGGAAAAGGCGTTTTCTCTGAACCCCTTTATTTCTCTTTTGATTCGCCGTTTACCAGCGTCACTTGCGGAAGCGATCGATCGATAAGATTGTCAGCCCGCCAAGGCTAATTACATCCGGGTTAGCGTGGCGTCGGTCTCAATTATCGCACGAGCGGCATCGGATTGGCGCGGGATTTGTCTCATTTAGCGTTTCATATATCGTATAGCCATGTAACGTCTAGATGGGATGGAGAAAGATCGAAGGAGAAGAAAAAGGAGAAGAAGATGACGAAGAAGGAGAGAAGGGGGGGGGGGGAGGGGTTTCAAAGGGAGGGGGGTCTGTCAAGGAGATCAATGATGGTGACACTTTAAGAGGAAACATATCATGCTCGTTTACGTTGGGTTTCGTCTCCTAACGCAAAGATATGACTGGGAGAAAACGTGATGAGAGAAAGACAGACAGAGAAAGTTAACCAGCCCATTGAATAAACTGAAATTGCATTAGAGACACAAATTCAAGCTGAAAGGTAGTGTATAAGTATTATTCCACGTTCTCTGGTTCGTCTCTTGTGTGTGTGTTTATGTGTGTTTAAATCATTCATTGTAATATGCAGCAAGCATGCATGCAAGCTATTGATACATTTGTTCATTTTTTTCTATAGCGGCAATGTTTTGTGTGTCAGTGTATACCTATTATTGATAGAAACAGTCATATTCATATATATGCAAATAAGTGCATATATGCACAAACACAAATATATATATATATATATATATATATATATATATATATATGCACTTATTTGCATATTAAAAATATATGAATATGAATGTTTCTATCTATGAATAGGTTGATAATTCTGAGCTCTAAATGGAGCTGCATACTGAGCAGTGAGTCTTGTAATGAGTAATATTGTTGCTAAGAAAGAAAAAAAAAAGATGCCTGAAAATTATATGTATGCGCTTCAATATGAAAAATTACCTTACTTTAGCTCTCTTCCACACAGTATTTTGGCAGCATTCTTAAACATTATTTTTTTCGAGTGTTTTTTTTTCATCCCTGATTATGAATACATGACTATAATACACTCATCAAAGTCATCAAATTTTGAAGAAATGTCATAAAAACCATGTCTTTCACACTTTAAAGAGCAATTTTCTCAGAAGTCGTTGTATTGTACTCATTCATTTCAATAACTATTTTCTCATCACTTTTCTTTTTATTTCACAATTTCTGCTTTTGCTCCTTTTCTACCGGACTTCAGTCGTAAGTCAAGACTTCCATCACTAGTCTCAGAATCAGTGCATCTAAAGTAAATCACAGTTTTTTTTTCATCTATTTTAATTCATGGCCTACACATTGTATTGATAGTCACCATGAAATTGTGCAAAGCATAGATTTTGTACTCAACGGTATATATCAACATTTTCTTTATATTTCAAGTTAAACTTACATACAACCTGTACTATAAATCGAACTGAACGAGATCAATGAAGCAGGCGTAAATGTATCCATGCGCGTGCTTGCTCCACTGAATGCAAAATCGGTTCCCAGTGATGAAAAATTGTGCACACTGCGCTATACATGCCACGATGTGCGGGCGATATCATCAATACACACGGTAAATTATGCTCCGGTGGATAAACCGCGTTTGTGATGCTCTGTCTGGTCGTAAGACAGAAAACATTCGGTATTCTAAAACATACGCTTAAAGACAAAAACGAGTTTGGTTTTTTGATAATTCCAGCCGTTTCCACTTATCAATGTGGTATAGACAACGGTTCAAGTTTTAGACGTATTCCCTGACTTCTGCCTAGTGAACAAGAATGCAATTATATTGTTTTATCGGTAAATAATCATTTCCTCAAATACGGTTTGATGATAAAGATCTAAGAAGTGACATCAAATCTGTGAAATACAAACAACATTTGACCCAAGTATTTTCGAATGCATAGAATGATAAATTATGTTGCATAAAGCTTTGATTTAATCCCTGAGAGAAGGAAAGCAGGCAAGATATGCAACGGTTTGCAGTGCAGTAGAATACAGAGAATACTCTTTGTCTAAGAGATCTATTTGCTGACAACAATATGCTGAGTACTTTAAAGGGATGATATAGTATTGGTTGAGGTAAGGATTTACCTTTTATCTTTTTGCAAGATACTTAATAGAAGCCACTATAAGAAATACGATACAAGATGCATAATATGACTAATTTAAAGTTTATTTGATGAAAGTCGGTTTTGAACTGGCTGAGATAACCAACCACAAAGTAAAACAAAGCCATCCCAATAAAAGTGGGTCCCACCTTTTTAGGATCGCTTTGTTTTGGACATCTCAGTTATTTCAAAACCTATTTGCACCAATGATGCTCTTTGATATTTCATGAGATGTTTCTCATTACCTCAAGAATTTATCATCAAAAAAGATGGAAACATGAAGCCCCATCTCAACTGAAGCCGGAACTCCTTTCTAACACGCAGTACTTCCCTATTTTGTCTTCAAGTCAAGATTCATTCGATCATGAAATGATAAAAATCTCATGACGGAAAGAAAAAAAAAATCAAATTGGGAAGACTTCTGATAAGATAGCTCTGTGTGTGTGTGTGTGTGTGTGTGTGTGTGTGTGTGTGTGTGCGTGTGTGAGTGTGTGTATGCTTGAATATTTAAGCATTCATGAGGTTTGTGTATTCTTAGTAACCGGGACCATCATTCATTGAATCATCATTTTTTTTTTTAATGGGGGACATTGAATTTATGGGAATGGTACCAGTGGGAGAGTGGAAAATTCTGGGTCAGTGTTTGCGTATACTATGCCTGTAGAATATATGATCCGAAAGTTTGAAAAGAAAAGACAACAAAACAAAACACAGCCTCCGTGATGGCATGCAGTTATTACTTTTCATTAAAGCGTTGTCCTCATTGATTTTCATGAAGGTCGATATCAAGGAGGAAGAACTAGCAATGACCTCAAAGTCTGATTTGACCTTTAACCTGAAGACATTGACAAGAGACGATTCGAATTGCTGCAATCATTTTAAAGCTGACATTTTACTGCGCGCTGTTCTTCTTTATATGCCGCAAGACTCGAATAAACTTACTAGAAAGAGCTGCAAGATTATATCTTTATGGGTATTGATCGTAAAGCCGTCGTTAATGTAGGGAGAAATTCGATTGGCGATGTTGTTCTCTCATGCAACCAGCCCGGAGCTCGGCTGGGAATTGTCCAGTCAGGCAGCCAGCCGAAACTCAAGGCTCAATCGAGCGTGGTTTATGTCGTGTGGGTGAAACACTCGCGGTACAAGGGGGCTGCGACTATACGTCGGCGTGTTTTCAGACTTACCCGACGCCAGCTTCTTCCACGGCAATGTTCTAATATAATATTGCACTCGCCACGATTTCTGATGTTTATCCACGCACGGTTTCACTCGACAAAGATGCAATGCTTTTATTTTCTGCTTTCCCTTTTTCTTTTTTTTTCGATATAAATTCCATGTCGGGGAGTGTATAGTCTGGGTGTGGTTGTTCTTACCATTACAGTTGAGTGCAGATAAATGAAATAATGCCTCGATTGTTTTCTCTTATATTTTCGTATGTTTTTCCAATCAAGGGAGAAATTAAAATTGTGCAATTGCGAAACGAAGTGAAGCGAACGGAGTAAAGATAATAATTTGCGAAGATATTGCACGCTTTGAACAAGAAACACTATTCTCCCTCTTATGTTAGGGAGTCTAATGTTCTCGCTCCGCCCTTTATCATCAACAAATATTTCAAGTTCTTTCGTCTTCCTCAATTTTAAAGCCCGGTTGCCTCGAGCAGCATGTTTATATGCATTATTCGACACTCTCTTACCGCACTGAAAGTACATGCTGCACAATATAGTACATGATTCGAAATGTTTATGTAAGTCTTCATATTATAATGTATAATTATATACGTTTGCCGCTTGTTGTAATCGTACCAGTGAAGTATCTCAGTACATTGAAGGTTATTGCAAACGATTCTGAAGCAGTGGTCACATGTCTATAGGCCTAAGAACTAGTGGGCGTCCCAACTGTGACCATGTCATAAAAAAACAAGGAAAATACATACATCAACATGTACACGCACACGCACACACGCCACCACCACTGCCATCATGGTCATTAAAGGGGAACTCCAGACCAGTAAAACATTATAGTTTGAAAAGAAAGAGTAGCATTTTACAAGCACAACAGTGTAAATTTGATTAAATCAACTAGAAATGAGCGATGTTGTCAAGTTAATTATTACATTCATGATATTTTAAAGCTTCGTGTTTTGTTTTAGGAAAATAGTTCTTAAACAGTCAACATGAATACGCAAATAGTGCGTTGATGATGTCATCTCCTCACTACTTGCCATAAAGTCTGTACATATATATATATATATATATATATATATATATATATTTCTTTTTTTCTGTTCAAACGTGATAAGGCCACTGTTTCAAATCTTAATGTATCTGACTAACCATTTTATCTTATAATATTTTACACTTTTGTTACAGAAAAAAAAATTTTTGTCCTTTTTATTGAATGGGATTAATGGAAAATTGTCAGTTGATGACATCATAAGCACACTCATTTGCATATTTAGATCATCTGCTTGAGAGCGCTTTTGCAAAAATTGGCAAATCTTTAACATATTGTAACCTTTTTTTTCAATTCAGTTCAAAGGTTTTATTTTCACTTCTTTCAACAGAATGTACCAAAAGTTTAAATTCGACATGCGTTTGAAGTAATTATACATAGATTTTCTTAACTTTCTTTACTTTTAATCCGATTTTGATCATATTTTCATCGTTGTGCTTGTAACGTTCTGCTCAGAGTGACTGATTAGTAAATGGTCTGAAATTCCCCTTTAAATTTGCACATCATTATGCACGACCACTGTTTTTTTGTCATTTTTTCACAGTGACGCTATATTATGGCAATTAAGTTTTTGTACGTATCGCATTTCACAGATATGCCGAGGTTATGGATTTGTTTTACTTCAACGCACCCCTTTCTCTCTTGAAATGTTTCTGTGGAATAAAATAGATGTGCTTTTGGTTTCGCCTGAAAAACAAGCACAACATTCACTATAGGACTCAAAGGCATGACTACATAGCGCTAATTATGACCATCCATTGTGGTCAACACTATAATTTTGTTTAGGTTTTACTCTCTTATTTTGTGTTCTATTTGGAACGGAAAAGATAGATACCACCAAAACACAAACAGGGTCGAATATGTGTATTAGCGATGTAATTTTAATCATCATATGATAATCATTTCTAGTTAGGTAAGAAGACAAGAATATGTTTGAAGATATCAGTTTGCATGTATATCAGTCTATGAAGTATATTAAATATGTCGACAACTTTTAAAATCATAGCTAGCACACAGTGCCTTCGCTGAACATGTAAATACATTCATTACATAATATAGAAATCTATAACGCATACATAAAGAAAAGAATACTCATCATCCATTCACGAAAAAAAAAGAAGAAAGAAACAGCACAAACTCTCCGCAGTTTGACCAAACTAATAGTACAATGGACTCAACGTATAATGACATGAATACAGAGATAGATGCTTCAAGAAATTGAGAGACATCGTAAATTATGCCCCTTCGTAGTTCTCTGAGCATTACGAGCTAATCTCTTTGTATAATGATATTGACATGTTCTACTTTGTGCGTCATTTTGATTTCTCACAACAACATGGTTTTGATGAACATAACAGATACATATTCTATTCTTGGATATGCAGTCTCTAATAGCATCATAAGGTGACATCCGTTTGCACACTAACACCCAAACTCTGTCCTAGTACTACATGTTGTAATTAACAAGGAAAAGTTAATAATGAATCGTTAAATAACATCTAACAGATCTAGAAAAAAATCAAAGCAGTCGATATCTTTAAGATCATATAGGCGTGACACCCTACTTTATAAAAGAGCAATAAAAGAGTAAAGTGTAGTTGTAAGATATTTGAGAGAGAAGGGGAATATGACATGCACCAGGGCAACATAAAAGTACAAGTAACTGCTACAATTTTGATAGCATTTGGGAAACTACTGATGTGTTTGATACGTTCTGTTTTCCTCTGGGATGACTCTCAAATTTGCTAATACACGAGTCATGTCGGAGTGTCTTTTTGAAGGATGTTATGATAGGTATAAATGAGATCTTCTCATTTGCATTGATAACAGAATTTGAGTAAAATTGACGATTAGGTAACCTTCCGATTTATCAGACTCTTGTTATGACTTAGAACCAATACTCCGTCGATACCTGAAATTATCATTCAAGAAACTGAAGACACTTGTCAAAAGATATCAAAACGCGGGTATTTTTTTTTTCTCAACCCAAGTAAATCTGCAGGCACTTCTCAGAAACTAGCATTTTGTCACGACGAGCACTTATCCCAATTTCTAATTGGGTCATCATCAGCACAAGCCATGAGCAATCCATGGATGCTTGCTTAAACTCTGATTAACACTCCGCATGCTACGTCAACGTCCTGTCCATAGGTATGTGTGTGAAATTTGTACACATTTAACTCATTAATACAGAAAGGGTTAAACACTTTACAGCCCAAGGTTGATCTCCCAAACAAGCACCCAAGTGACCACACTTCCAAGCCAATTATCGGCTGGACTGCAGCTTTGTATATCGACATCAAACTCGTCAAGCTCCTGCACACCATAATCCATATTCATACTTTTCCTCTTCAGTAATTTTTACGTTCAAATATCAGAGATCGGTTTGATATTCCTTAAAGGCATAATTTACCATTTGCAGACGAAACAAAAACCCAGCATTAGTGCTTGAAAATAGTTCTAAAATGTGAATCAGGTATAGAAACAACCACTGTAAAAATTTAAATCTGTATACTTGATGTTATGTGTTGTTAAATACACAAAATGTGAACAATAGTTAAAATAAGAATGTTTCCAGACTAAACCGTGTACAGTTACGGTTTGTTGAGAAAAGCATTGATATCTCCTTATATTTTAGGATTTATTGCGAAAATGTTATATGGTAGGACCTACAGACCTACATATATGTATCAAATGTGATATCTTGAACATTTTTGAAATCACTGCTCCCAAAGGTAAACTGGACCTTTAACATTCCTCCTCAATTAACCACTCGGTAAAATTCAACAAGCAAGAACAAACTGATAATTCTTACCAAAAAAAAAAAATCATGTTAATTCTCTGCTAATAGTCACTTTAAATGCGAAGGATACCAACTGAATATATTTCCAACAAATTCTTATCACATCGATAACAGTCCTCAAGCCATTTCACCATTTTACTCTCTCTTTTGAAACTGATTTTTCAGTCAGAAATTTAACCAATCATAAATTATCGTATTCTTATAGGAACATTTTTATATAGAAATATACAAGATACAAGCACACTGAAAAGAATAAACCCATCATGAATCAAATTCTATCATTCAGTCTGTATTGAACAGCGGGGAAAAAAAACCAAGACCGATAGTGAATCGGTCAATTAACAAAACAAAATAACGTAATTTATATTATCACTGCTTCTGTCACAAATTCATAAGTTGTGCAATTAGCGACATCAATGTGGGTAAGTTCTTCAGATATTAACAGTCTCCTTTAATAAGGAGGGACAGAAATGCATGTTGTAATATTCCATTTGTGCTTATGACGAGAAGTAAATGGGGTTGTATAGAAGCCAAGAACAAATTCATCTTTTCTTCGGTCAGTGCCATATCAGGAGTGCAATATACGCTCTCTAATTTCACCTTGATTTCCCCCTATTATGATCATCCATTTGAGCTGACAATACCTGTTATTCTTATTTTCAAGTTCTCCAAACAAATGCTCCATATCCCTTAGAGAGATACATGACAATGATATGCCATGTCCAATAGTAATTCAAAGCGCCAATCAAACACACCGAGACGGACAAGGATGTATCTATCTATATATTTTGTATATTTATATATTTCACTCTCTCTCTCATTACCTTGTCTCCTTTGCTCTGTTGCCTCTTAAGACTATCGCCTGGTTGACTGCTCGAGACGTGAAGTATATTGCAATATCATACGACAGTTTCGTATTTCATACCGCCCCCTTTCCACTGCGCTCGGACAAGCCTTGGTGATAGATCATGTGCGAGTAATCTTACCGTTTTGCCAGTATGGTTTGCGATGCATCTAAAACCTCCACGCTTGTCGTGCTTGTCTTCTTCTGTCTTTCGTAATAAATATCATGCGTTTTCCAAACATTTTTCAATAAGTAATGTTGTTTGGAGACTGGCAACATGATCCTGGAAAAGCAATCTTCTCCATTTGATAAAAACAAATTCATTACAGAGTGGAGAGCCAAAAGATGTGATTTATTGCATCGCGTATATTTGCTTTACCTACGCAGGGATGTTCCTGCTCAGAGGCAAGGGGAAGCTGTGTGTGGAAAAAACCCAACAACTTCGGAATAATGAAGATTACCCGGGCACAACATGGCATATTAGTCTCTTTCTGCATTGGTTCACAAAATAATTCAAGCTTCATTTTGCCATGTGGTCAGCAAACTGTCTTTCAAGATATCTAAATACTTTTTTTTATAGGCAATTCTGTTTTGAGTTCGCCATCATTCCCGCCTCATCAACTGCTTGATGACGTCAGTAAGGATTGCCCTTCTCAGATGATGTTAAACAATATTTGAATTAAAGATTTAAAATCTAAAATTGATCACTGTGTAAAGTCTTATCATTACAATAAACAATGACGGGCATGATTATGGACATATGTTCTCATTGCAAATAGAAGCGAATTATATGCTTCATTTTGACATTCACATTTTTTTTTTGCAAGGTACCTACGCTAATCTGGTAGTGGTCTTTCTTTGAGAGGTTAGAGTACACAAGTTTTAAACACTCCAATTTCATGGGATTTGATGAATAGATTAAGTTCCTTTGCTACAATATATATATATATATATATATATATATATATATATATATATATATATATTTATTTAATATATATATATGAGTGCGTGTGTGTGTGTGTGTGTGAATATGTTTTGTTGTTTCTGTTGTTTCTTAGATTGAAGCATAGAGAATGTCCAATCAAGTGAATAGTACACAAAATTTCAGTTTGGTAGATTCATTTCATTTGATTTGTGTCCGACAGAAGGTACTAGGAGAATACTAAACTGCTTATTATTCTGGCTTGATTGACTAATTCCTTCATGATTTCTTAGACATAAGAGAATGACCTTAGATACAGCTACAAGTTGACTTAATTGCATGGGAGAAGAAATGCAAGGTCATAAGCAAGGCCCCAATTATTTTGATGTTTTTGAGTCCATTAAAACAAAATGCCCATTGGAATGGTAGGACTAAGTGCATTAGCAACGGTCAGCGAGAGTTAGGTACACACGGTGTGCTCAAGATTGTGAAAACCTTTATCCACATGAATATGTTACGCTATACTACCTCAAACCGTACCCTTTCGTGCATATTATACTACGCACTCCTAAAAAATGCACAATTTTCTGCCTTCCCTCCGTGCAAAAATTGTGTGAGACAGTAGGCCCACCAGATTTGCGCATTTTCTTGCACGCCACACACTCCTTGCAGTTTGCACGGGACACACATTCGGCCTTCACATTAGTACCTCTTCTATGGGATATGCCTACGTGTGTATGGGTGTGAGTATGTGTGTGTGTGTGTGTGTGTGTGCGTATGTGTGTTTAGAACGTTCAGATGGAGCGTGCATAAAAGTGATATTGTTCCGATGTACAATTCAAAAGAATATGTCGGCAGGAATTTGGGTCACGAGAAACTATCTGCCCTGGAGGTCTGAATCGCTCATCAATTAGCGGGGAGAAAAAGAACGAGAAAGTGGAAAAATAAGGTGAAACAAAAGAAAAATGCAATATCGAATCGTATGTTACTGTTAGATGCAGTTCCTAATGGGCCCGGATTGGATTTTCTTCAAGGACTTTTTTTTTTCGTCATTTGGAAGGATGAGTGAGTGAAAAGAAGAATGAGATGATTACAAAAAGGTAGAGGTAGCGTGTATCTGCATATTTGGTGCGGTAACTTTTGTCATAATGCTAATATCGTTTTCTTCTCTTTATCATATTGCTGTTGTTGTTGATTTTGTTTCATCTCCAACAAACTAGGGAAACAATGACGTATTCGCCTATACAAATAATGTCACGAAATCAGTGCAACAATCTGATGAACAAAATAACATGTAATAAAGACACAAATAAATTGTCAACAAATAAAGGCTATATCATTATGGTAAACTCAGAAACGAAATCTTTAAAAATGTAGGTGACTTCTTAAAAGCAGAGCTTGTAGTATGCAGTCCCCTCATAAAAAGGTGGAACATATCACAGGATGTATCTCCGTATCACGACCAAAAAAAAAAAGACTAGAGATTGTAATTTGTCATCACTGACAAATTAAGGTGATCCGATTTTTTTTAATCAATTATTCGAGTCCTGATCGCAATAGGCATGACCATACAAGTTTCATCTGTGTTTAGAGACATTGGCCGTGTTATGTTTGCATTCTCATTTAGCAAAGGGAGTCATATCTGCCATGTTTGGTACCAAATTCTGTATACACTATAACGAAGAAACAGCAACAAGTATATATGACCTTTGACCCACCTTTGCACTCCCAAGATTGCATCTGATGAAATAGTGGTTATTTTGTGAAATGATTCTCGCGACATCGTCAATTAATACGTGTGAAAAATATGGGAAAGATAGGACAGGTATCCACCAAGATACAAGATGAAACATAAATGACCTTTGACCCTAATTTACATACCCAAGATGCTGTCCAATCAAGTAGTTGTTATTTTATGAAATAATGTAGGTGACATGAACTAAACATGTGCAAAATATGGGGGTGATAGGGCGTGTTTTTCTTGAGTTATTGCAAAGAAAGTTGCAGAGAGAAAGAAATATCTCAATACATAGAACATAAGCTTTAATTTCAACCAAGTTTTTTTTTTTTTTCGTGATCCCGACATCGTATGAAAAAACGAAGGGCAATTTAACGATAGCGCAAAGTCTAAGCTACAACATATTAAAATCTGGGAGAAATTCACTGAAGGGTAAGTGAGCTAGTGCTCGATAAAGACAATCATGTCAATTTTCACATTAAAAAAATTCCCTCCCATAGAAATAACACGTCATAACGAAGGTACAAAAAGAAGTACATATGACCTTCGACCTCAATTTGCACAGACAAGATGGCATCTGAGTAAAAAGTAGTTATTTTGTGAAATGATCCTTGTAACATGGTCTTTGCGTGTGCAAAATATGGGAAAGATAAGACATGTATTCACTAAGATACAGGATGAAACACTTATGACCTTTGACCCTAATTTACATACCCAAGATGGTGTCCGATCAAGTAGTTGTTATTTTATGAAATAATTTACGTGACATAAACTAAACATGTGCAAAATATGGAAGTGATAGAGGCCGTTTTTCTTGAGTTATTGCAAAGAAAGTTGCTGAAAGAAAGAAATATCTCAATACATCGAAGATAAGCCTGAATTTCAACCAAAATATTTGACGTGATCCCGACATTGTATGAAAAAACGAAGGGCACACTTACGGTAGCGTAAAGTCTCAGCTACAACATATTAAAATCTGGGAGAAATTTACCGAAGGGTAAGTGAGTTAGTGCTCGATAAAGATAGTCATGTCAATTTTCATTTCCAGAAAAACTGCACTCCCATAGAGATAACACGTAAACTGGTCAAATTTGACAAGATTACTTTCAATCCATTTTTACGAGGTGATACCGTTATCCAATCAAAATATTTTTATTTTATGTTTGAAAGAACGTTAAATAAGCTACAACATATTGAAATCTGGGTGAAAATTGACAAAGGACTAGTGGGATACTTTCGAATGAACTTGAAATTTGATGACGTCATTATGAAAATTTACTTTTTTTACTTTATTAAGAAATTTGATATCTTTTAATCATTTTGTCAGCATTTCCACCCCATGAAATGACATGTACAACTCCTCAGCTTTCAAAATATGCAAAGAAAATGGGGGGTCACCGTCCATCCTGACGAGTAAAATCCGATTTAAAATTGGTAGTTTTTTGGCATAGTTGCACTGTATATCGCCATTGACGCGCGCGCGGAAATTCAAATTTGACGGGCCCGTATGACGTCATATTGGGTTGGATTGACTTGAAACTTGGTAGAAATATTCCTTGACATTTTAGACATCCGATCAAAGTGAAAAAACTGGAAATTTCAATTGCATATGAGCTGTGCGTGCGTATATGCGCGCGCGCGTACGCGTCCGTCCGATTTTTTCAATTTTTAAAAAAATGCTCCAAATGGTCTGAAACGTGTGCAAAAAAATTTTGAGCTCGATTTGAGCATACAAATATTTCAACGCGCGCGTACGCGCACGTTTTAAGAGAAAATATGAATTTTGAGAACATGAGTGGAATGCGCATAACTTGAAATATATGTGACGTAAATTTCATTGAAAAATTCTATTCCATTAATGAGATATGATTGAGAATGTGTTTTCATATAATGACGTCATAGTGACGTCACGGTCGACTGATCACAATGATACATTAGATTTGTCGTCTTTGGGACATGATGCATACATGGTATAATTTTGAAATTGATAGGCAGCGGACTTTCTGAGCTAACCTCTGCACAACTTTTGCGGAGAAATAAAGAAATAAAGAAGAAAGAATCAGTACAGATACAGAAGGTGATCCGAGAGGATACTCGGATCACCTAAAAAAAAAGAAAAAAAAAGGCAAAATCCTAATGTATCCGTCTGCACATCGTTGCTAAAAAAGAAAAGAAAAAAGAAATGGAAAGAAAAAGAAACCGAACAAAACTCAAACAAAATACTGTGAGGGTTTTTTTTTTTTTTCTTTTCACTTCTATTTCGAGTTAATGCGAAGCCGCTCTTCCGGTAAGTACATTAGAGAAAACCCGAAGCGCATATATGCTTGAGCAGCTGCGGAGTAATCTCGTTAAGTGTCAAATTTGAATGAGCGCAAAAAGCAAGAGGCGAACACATGGTGATTAATAGATATACAGTTTTGGAGCAAATTACTTGGCAGACAAACCAAATATTGCAGTGCGTAATTGCAGATAAGTGATTTGATAGGTCAAGAGTATTATGGGTTGCTGTTGTTGTTGTTGTTGTTTTCAGACACGAAATAAATACACTCAGTGCAAGTCTACGAAAAGATGTGACTGGTTTTTGAATGACCGAAAGGCAAAATCCTGAAAACTGCCAAAGGTTCCGTCATTTTCTTTATATTAGATAGAAACGATTTGGCATAAACATGAGCAAAACTAAGGTGACTGAGAATCAAGTTTATTTCAGATTTAGTTGTTTTTAATAATAATGTTTTCATTATCATTTCCTACAGCAGTAGTAGAAACAACAGTCACTGAAAAAAAATGAAGAAAAACCCAATAAATAAAAGTCTCACCATAAAAAAGTCTGCCTAACATTTTCAAGAGTTACAGGAAAAACAGAAATCCTTTTGTCTACATAAAATGTACGCTCTTGGGTATCGATGACATTTTGCTATCAACAATATATATATATATATATATATATATATATATATATATAATTATATATATATACATACAGTGTATATATGTTCAAAATCATAATCCTTTAAGACATCTAAAAATATTGTACGAAGTAAGTTAGGAAAAATGAAGACAAATCGTCAGCCTCATACTTGTTTAGCATGTGGAAAACGCTGTGTAACACACTCCTAAACGATCCGATTTAAAGTAATATTATTTAGTAAGTAAATGAGTTAGGAGAATTTCAATGTCAATTGAACAAGCCAAATTACACCGAAAAAAAACAAAACAAACAAACAAACAAACAAACACCAAAAGCAAAGAAGGATTTGATATTACTTACAAGGATATGGCCTTACACACTCAAAGAGATACTGCTTCTGAAAATCCGGGATGAATTAATGAAGTATATGCTGACCTCTATGCAAACATTTTACACACAACCATTTTAGGATTGAAGAATTAATAAGTTAGGCAACACTGTACCCAAACGTTTGCAATGTGTATTCAATCGCTGACTAAATCCTTTGTCATTTTGTGAACATTTATGTTGTAAAAATAATAATGATAAAGGAGAAATGAGATTGATGAGAAACTTGGAACCAGCATAGGAGGATATTGCGATTTGGAGACTTTTATCTGGAGTATCAAGCATGACAGTGCACCAACCAAAATATACAAAAAGAACCACAAAAGTAGAACAAAAAAAAAATATGTGGCATACTACTGCTTAATAGACAGGGGTACAAATCCGTCGTTACCAAAGTGGTTTGATATAAGATACCTTATACTGTGTAGAAAATGAGGTGGCTCTTTCGTATCATGATATCAGAAGAATTTGTCCTGTCGTACAGTATTGCACAATAGAGTGTACTTCGCACGCTTCACTTCAGTTTGGCTAATCAGTCCGTGTAATCATTTGTGGTTGTGCAACTGTTCGCCGTGCCGCACAAAAATAAAAGCCAGCATAATTTACGTAATGAGTATTTCTGAACATGTGTCATGTGGTATCTAAAACGTTCATATCCCAGAGTTTCGAGCATATGTCGTGAATTTACATCGAAAGTAACCAAGTAGTGGACAAATATAACACAAAATGAACTCGATCGCACACAGATTAAATCCCATTGATGCTTTCTGTAGTAGAGACCATATTGCTTTACATAATAATATGTCAAAATTTTAGGCAAAATAACTCTTCGTTACACAGTTGTTTTAAGCACGGATACACCTAAATCAAGCACAATCTCTCCGGAAGCAGCTGAACATCTGTACACAGCAAAACGTTTGACATATCGATTACGTAACAAATACAATTGCACTTATAAATCCTTCACGTTTTACTGTTATGATGTTGGTACTTTTTTTTCTCCAATACACAGAACATAGTCTGAAATACTTGGTCCATTTTTAAATACATTATTGACATGTCTTTGGTGGAACGTTCCGAAGCGCTTCCGTGTGGGATTTCTAAATGCTTAAAGCTTCTTTATATTTTTCTTTCACGTTATCCTGTTGTACTACAATAAATGATTTTTTTTTAACTATGACTATTCGTAACATTACCTGATTGTAAATTCTATGATTTTGATTCTCTCTCTCTAGACTTATTTGTTTTA
The DNA here is from genome assembly GCA_033980235.1 of Diadema setosum. Classification (NCBI taxonomy): domain Eukaryota; kingdom Metazoa; phylum Echinodermata; class Echinoidea; order Diadematoida; family Diadematidae; genus Diadema; species Diadema setosum. Next base: position 9,910,730 of record CM067062.1, on the reverse strand, counting down.
TATACACCACACGTGCCTGGAAACTAAACAGAAACTACCTATAATGCGTCTGAGTGATCACCTAATGCACCTAACGTTAGCACGCTAACGGAGAAGGTTTGTTGATTCTAGCATCACCCTTCTAATGACCTCTTTTTATCTCATATGATAATACTTCATAAAAATACATGACTGCTATATGTTCCGTGAGTTATGACAAGTATGATAAGACGGTTTTCTTTTATACATCTTAGATGCGTTGGATATAGCGCAACTTTAAGATAACCATATTTCTTAAGATGCTTTTAATCATATTTTGATGACTTAGATATAGGCTACAATCGCACTTCCGACTTTACGTTTCGCGATTTGTCGCAGACGTGTCTACCATAATTTCAGTGGATTGTGTCACAGAAAATCCTACCGTGGCTGTCACTGGATGGTATCATTAACATTTTGACCATCATTCTATTCAAAAATGGATATTTGAAGTATCAAAGACGCAGATGAATTTTGTCATAAGCATTTAGTTTGATGACATGGAATGATTGTCCTCAGTTCCTGTAAGTGCCTACATTTCGACAATCCATCACGTATAAATCTCTATTGCAAGTGGTACAAAGTACAAAATGGTCGTATCAGACGAATGAGTAGTCCCTTTCCAGAACGGACTTTGAAAAATCAACCAAAAAGAAAAAAGCCACTGGCAGTTGGGAGGTGTCGTCACATGATATTACACGCCCCGCACTGCCGCCACGCTCGAAGTGGTATCCTGTAGGCTGACGATTGGCCCTCTTTGTTGTTACCACCAACCGTCACCACCCGTACCACTTCGTTGAAGAGGGAAGCCACATGCCAATTGAACTTCGCGGAACACTCGACGTAGGAGCACTTCCACGTCTTCTTCACCATCTGCGAGATGTGTCTTCGCGGAACCCTGGACAACCGCTGCAGATCTTGTTTATTTCCGACAACGATCATGGGAATCTCGTAGCCCACGGCGTCGGAGTCAAAGCACTCCAGGATGTGTTCGCGGAGGTCCTTGATGTACTGGAAGCTCTCGGGGGCGGTGATGTCGTACACGAAAATGAGAACGGACGCCGTGCCGATTGCGCTAGCGTAAGACTGCAGTTCTTCCCACGTGCAGGACGCGGCTGCCCGCCTGCACACTCGCCCGTCCAGCGGGGAGTACGGGATGACCGGCATGTCCACTATACTCATCTCGTAGATCTGCTCGTTGGCGATGACGGCGGAGGTGTAGATGCAGGGTTTCGCCGTGGCGCGGTATCGGGACGGCAACTGGCACCGGGCGAACTGCTCGATGATAGAGGTCTTACCAACGCCGGGACCACCGATAAGAACCACGTCAATCTGGTTCTGATCCATCGGCGGAGGACTGGATCCCGGTGTGCCGCCACCGCTGAGGCGGCTCCCGCGCTCGTCGCTGTCTGACTTAGAACCAACGGAACCCAGGTCGTCTAGCATTTGCAGTCCCTGACGGAAGAAAGAAAGGTGAGAGAAATCCTGAACTCGATTTCTCGCTTTTATATACACCAAGACTCCAAACGGCCTTCCCCTTTGTGGATCCAATGATGACACGAAATCAGTGGACGTCAACCCAATCGATAAATTCCATTAATCTGCGCGTTTCGACATCGATGCAGAAAACCATTCGCGACAAATCAATCAAGTTCCAAATGTGAACCTTACGAAACGGTTTATTCCAGACAATTCCTTTGACCACTGTGCGCGCCTGTACGCTCACAACTATGTTAATTCTTTTTCGCGAAGCCATACAAAGGAGACAATAAGAAGGGCGAATATAGTAGACGCGTTTTCATCACACATTATATTTAATATCATTACAGTACATGATAAAATTGTCCGTAGAAACTCTCCGTTTCCATGGCAACAAGTTTTTTTTTCCTTCACAGAAGTAACACATGAAGATGCATTCTCCAGATGATTTTTTTTTTCAAACTTGATCGATTGATGACTGATGATCCTTTCTGCAGACACGGATTACAGACCCTGTTCGTAAACAACTTTCAGTGAGGGGGGGGGGGGATGTGTAGCTCAGCTCTATTTGACGAATGCGATCCTGGAATTATAGTCCCGTGCAAATGATAGTTAAGTTACTTACTGACGGGGTGCGTATCGAGGGCACTTTTACCCGTATATCTTTTATCTGTCCTACGAGTTCAAACTTTTGACAACAAATGCATTAGCTGAAAATAGAATGAATTATGGCGAAAACGTATGATGGCAAAGGCTCTTCTCACCCTGAGCACACTAAATTCACCAGTAGAAACAGCTTAATATACAGTGGCTGCTGTTGCGCTGTGGTTTCCCTGACGTTTCCATAATCATCACCGCATTATTTCCCCTCCTTTAAAGAGCTGTAACACCATCTGCTATCATGTATTTAACCGAGAGGTTTGTCTGGCTAATGTGAGTGACAACGTCTCATCTGGATTTCACAGGCTGTGGTTGGAATGCAATCGATTGTGAATACGCCAGCACGGATGAGCAAGAAGGAACCTTGCCGGTGGCAAAAGCTCTACATTCCTTTAGAAACGCTCCCTTGATTAAAAATGCCTGAAAACGGGAGGAGTGAAGAGAGAATCCTGGGAACAATCCATTCTATAACATCAAAAGGACGTGGGATGAGGAGTAGAAGAGATGGATTTCTGTCTGATATGAACAGTGCAATTGTTCAGTTCGTTTTGGGTAATCCTCGTTTGATAAAACGAGAACATAAATAGGCGAGTGGAAATCAAGAGTTACCGTCGTAGACGGGGGAGAGGGGTGGACGAAGGCGTAATGATTCTCTCAGAGCGGATTTCAGCGGGAAAATGACAGGAGAGTCTTCAGACGCACAACTTAGCAGAAACCTTGGGATCGCGTCCTTGTGCGTCCTTACGAGGCACGTCTAGGATGAGGGCACATTTTACGTCTATGTGCCATCTTCTTCAAGTTCTGTCCGATGAACGAATATTGATAAAGAGCGAAATTTGAGAGGCAAGATGAGATGCAAGTGACAACGACAAGACAGGGACTGCTGGATTTGTATGCTTAGGCCTTTATCTCACGGCGTTATGAGCGATGTGGGATAATAGCTGCACTTAGCATTAGAGCTATTTCTTGTTCAGTCACATTACTTAGTGCTCAGTTATCGTAATCATAATCTGTTTACGATTGTTTAGCGCCCCGGGTTCTCACTTTGCAATTACATCGTGTGATTTCCCAATCGCATATACGTGATGCAGCGATGAGGTCCGGCGGCATTAATTTGAATACGTGGGCGTTACTGCAAAGCGAGGCTTCCCAGAATAACGTGACCATAAGTTTGTGTTCATCAAAATAATGATAGCGAGAGTAAAACAAAAACAATGCGAAATTTTAGTGCAGTTTGTAAGGAACACGTCGTAGATCAATGAATGGAGGACGCGAAATGAGCCGTGGTATTGATCGCCAGGTGTGAAATGGCGTCGCGTTTCCAACACGCTGGGGATAAACAACGCTTCGGAAGATGACACGTGACAGGCCAGAAGGGTGCTGATTGGAGCTCTAAAACATCAAGCGCAATCTAGACGCAACAAGAAGGTCACTTGTTTCAAATCTTATCACGACGCTGCACTCGTCCAAATAAAATCTCTCAAAGGAAGTACAGGGCGTTTGAAAGACAGGTATAGAAATGACACACAAAGAGATAAAGACGTTAAGAAAGAGAATGCAGTAGCAACGAACAAATATTAAGTAAATTCAAATATGTTGTTATCCCAATGATATTCCTCCCTTATACCTTTTTAATTTTGATATCATATATGCTCAATATTTGATCTCAAATTATAGAATATATTTTTGGCTGGCTGAACTTTATAGTCACACTGCTGGATATAAGAATGTTGACTCTTTATGCTTTCCTTTCATATAAGATTTGTTAAAAAGAACAGAAGCTGAACACTCTATCATTTTATGTTCTGAATGAAAGTAGAGAGCTAATTTTTACAAACACGATTTTACTATGAACTTGAAATTATATAAAGAGGAATTATTCAGAAAGACATAAAGAGAGACAGAAAGAAAGAGAAAGAGAGGGGTCAAGAGGCTGAAAATTTGAAAGCTGAGACGTGGAAGGAGAAACGTGTAAGAAGGGAGATAATAATTATGACGTGCAGAATGAAATGCAAATTGTCAGCGTGGCACCGCGGCGATTTCTTGACAGACGAAGTGTGGCACCAAATTTGTGCAGATTTTGATCGCACACGGCGAGGATCGACTTCGCCGCCGCTTTCGGTCGAAAAGTAGTGACCGCAACGACGACGACGACGACGTTCGACGTCCTGTGCTATGTTCTATCACCGACACTCGATTACGGAGACGCAAAAGTTCAATTTATGCGCGACTGGTGAGTCCGGTAGGCGGTGCATTGGCAGCGGTGGAGTCATGCCATGTGTAAGCTGATAGAATGCGAGTGGGATGTTGATCAGCACTGTGGCCCCACGAGACTTAGTTGTATTTTGACCTATAAATGCTCCCAGGGTGTTGTGAGCCTTGACGTCGCTTTTTCACCAACTCTCACGGATGTTCCACGATATTTATCGAATTTCCACAGCGCTTCAAAACACGCTGTTCATGGAAAAACATGTGCGATGATAATCGTGCATGCTGCCCACGCACATTAAAGAAGATAACACGATTTATCCACGGCCAGCACAACGAGGAGCATCATCTCCTCCAGTGTGAGGGAGCATGAAATTTGCGAAACTACAGAAAGACTACTTTCATCTCATTTGCAAATCATAGACAGTCTGAGGATGTCGCGTGATACAAATAACAACCAAGCCGGCACCATAATTCCATTTTAAGTTTCCACGCCAGGATGTAAATTTAATGTGTTATTCCAATTAGGTTCACACTGGATAATCCGAAGTAAAAGCCTCTTCACCGATGGCAGGTAGTCAGTTGCGTCTGAGAACCCGGTGATGTCGCAGGAGATGAAGTGAATCTGACAATTATGGATTATCCTGGATAATGTCTACGCCTGACGATGCTTTCTGCAGAGTACCAATCGCTAATTTCAGCTCGGCGCGAAAGGCAGGCGGGCTGATATTGATTCTTGAAGGGGAACAGAACGATGAAGGATCTTGAATCTTAACTCGGCCGTTAATTGGATTGACATCCCAGTTGGTCGCCAATGTTGCCCGAGAGAAGACTTTGCATGCTTTCGCGATCTTAGTGTCCGTTGCGAAATTCATCAAACACAAATTAGAAAACAAGCGTTCCCCAATGTCATCGTGACCTTTTAAGATGCTGACTTTCTTCCTCCCTCTATCTCTCTCCTTCTCTTTACCAAGTCCTTCGTTCTTTTTTTTTTCCGGGGCAGGATGTGCGAGGAAGACAGAGTTAAGACCTTGCTGTGATATTATCGATGCATTTTCTGGTATTCCTACTTGTGATCAATCAATCACTGTATGGCAGTGGGTAACAAACCAGCTAGATGGATCGTGTGTGTAGTAAGGCTGGTGAGCTGAGGCACACAAACGTCTGACTGTCGGCCACTGTTTCGCTGACCACACAGCTCACATCTAAATTCGCTACGATGAGGGACTTGCTTTAATCGCCCCGATGCCTCCGGTTCGCTCGTAAAAGTGTCGCTTGTCGGCTGCATCTTCAATTTGCAACGCGGGACATAATCGTCCTGGAGAACGCACGCACCACGCGCGCGTCAATATTCTTCGTCACCCGCGCCGCCCGCAACCGGCTCGTCTCCCGCGCATGGCTTCTGGCATACCATCACTCGCAAGCTTATTAGTTTCCCATACGCCACGCTTGCCGAAGATTCGGCGCTCGTGAGCTACGGGGTACGGGAATGAGGACAGAATGTTCGCACTGCCTTTTCCTCCATACAGCAACCTCCGCATTAACATAGCTGCGCATAGCATCTCGCCAAAACCTCCTGTCATAATGGAGAGGGATAACTAATTCGGAGGGTGCATTCCCGTTAGCAGGCAATAGCCATCTTGTTTCAGTTTGTTTTGCAGCAGTAACCCTGTGATTTCACAGCTTTGTGAATATTGACATTTTGTGATGACACGGAACATGCATTGAATTCTTTGTCATTCAATACACATTGTGCGTCTGTATTACAGCTATTAAAATCTCCTTAACCAGAAAAAAGATGAAGTATACAGGTCCTAAGCTTCATTGTAAACTATAGCCCACAAACATGGGATAGTTTCTGTGAAGGTTACCATGGTAAAGACACGAATGGTCATAAGATCAAGTGCCATAATGTATCCGTCTGCTATAACATACTTCAATGAGAACAACTACACATCTAGACTACATTTATATCTTGGATTTCATACTTCTTGTTGAGGAGAAGGCAAATGCTTTATATACATAAGGCATTTGTAATGTCGAATCAAAAGAGGGAACTAAATGCATGGCATATACAATGTGGGCGATTCCACCAAAGCACGTTCTTACAAATGAAATTTAACTGACAGTGACGCATTTGGTAACGAGTCATTAACATGAATAATCTACAAGTGTTAAGACATCATGTACCTTCCCCGGAAACGGTATAAGCAGTATGCCTTATTTTCATATGAAATCAACTGAACAACAATAAGCGCACTCAGCCAGAACGTTGATATAGTAATATCCACTTAAGAATGACAAGAAATACAATGAAATATTCTGTCACTGGCCGATACTACACTGAATTTCTCATCTCCCGTCAGTATTGATTTGTCAGTGACGAAAATCTAAAATGATTTTGATCAAGACGACTTCAGACAGCGACAATTATGCTCTCGTTGACAGAGCCCTAAAAACACCACATTCAAGCTGGTTTTAGTAATAGGAGTGATTAAAAACATTATTTACTATTTGCAGATGAATAAACCCAGCTTCAGTGCTTCTAAATAGTTCTTAAAATGTGAGTTAGGGCTAGAAACAACCAATGTAAAATGTTAATCAGTATGACTAATGTTACGTATTCAATATGTGATATAATAGAATTATTACATCTAGAATAAACAGTAATAGTTTATTGCGAAAAATAGTGATATCTCCTTAGATTTAAGGCTTTATTGTGAAACTTGTATTATGGTAGGATGTTTTGAGATACAACTGACCTAAAAATATGCATCAAATGTGAAAACTCGAACAATTTTTAACTCACTTCTCCCAATTGTTAAAAATTCCTTTAATGCACCTGTCTGATATGAAACCTGAAAATTTCTCATTTTCAGGCAACAATGATGTTAGTAGCAACCACATAGTATGCAAATTAGATGAAGTGATTTCGTTTTGACTACACAAGTCTCTTATCCATATGCATGTTAAACTTTACTTAACTGTTTTGTTTGGAATTTTCTTTTTACCAGAAAACTTTAAAAGATCTTTTATGTTGAAATGATCCAGCGATTAATAATCTGGCTGAAATGTCATCGACCGAAAACAAACCAAATTTTATGATTGTTTCCAGTTTACCCTTCCATATTCAAAACTTTCAAAGTGTAGGTAAATTTGAATTAACGTTCAAAAATTCCTCATTTTATTTATCAAGCGTAATAATTTTCTTTCCTTTGCTATATGTACATCGTAATGTTCGTAATTACATTCTGTATCTTAATTCAGCGTCTCTGTTCTGCGCTGAGAAACTCCTGCATCAAGCACAATACAAATATTACGTATCATAATGATAATAATAATAATATAAATTATCATTATCATTATTATTGTTTTTAATCATCATCACTATCATTACGATTGCACAATGTATGATATGTATATGATGTGATAAACTGTATGATAATAATAGTATTATGTACAAACCAACTGTAGGGATGATAAAGTCATCGCTTCGGCTTATTAGGTTGCCCTCTTCTATATGGCTTCAGAATAACAGTAAAGCGTCAGAGGAGCTCGTATAAAAATATCATGTAGGGATTCCGTTGTTTGCTATTTCATATCTTTATCATTGAAATGGACATGTAATTCTCTACCAAGGTTAATCAAAGAAGCCCTTGTTCAGGGAATTATTTGCAAACATGCACAGAAAACATGGAGATGCTATGATTTTTTTTCCCGCTGTTGTCATGAAATCACGTATTCTCCATACAGATTCTGAGAATAAAATATTTGTCTTACTGCCCTCACAAAAACCGGAGTCAAGCGTGCTTTCCATCTCTCAGGAAAAATTCGTTTGATTCCCTTAAAAAAAAACAACACCAACTGACAGTACCACTATACTGTTATGATATACAAACATATTGCTGTAGACTCAATCAAGAAAGACAGGAGGCATATGCAACTTTTCCCAAAATGTAAAAAAAAAAAAAAAAATGGTTTCTGAATTCTACTTGGTCGCCCATGAGTGCTTCATTGAACTCTTGTAGGTACGTCTTGAATCCACACATAGGCCTATATTTAGAGGAAACTATAAGATTCTTTCCCGACCTTGTAAATCCAAAGAAAGGTTTTATAAAACAAAGAAGCAAGACATTATTTTGTGGCAGATCTATCTCAAAATTACGAAGTCAAAGTGTGTAACTCGCAACGTGAAAATGTGATCTGTTCCCGTAGTCACATCAAATTCGCGTATCAGAATCTGATCTTCCAAAAATATGCTAGATTTGTTTTTTTTTCTTTTCTTTTTTGTTGCTGTTGAAATACATCGTGTCCTTTCGGCAATGCAGCTCAAAGGCTATAACAATAAAGTTGGGCATTGTGTTGGGACTTTCAGTGCCCTGATACCACATAAAAATACCAATAGTGTCAATGAGTCAGTAGTACATTCAGAACTTGCATACTTCTTATCTTCATAAGATGTGAAATCCCTTGTCGACAAGAAGACGCAAACGGAAGAAAGAAAGACCAACGATGCTTAAGCAATGCCTTTCAATATCCCTATACCACAGGAAAGAATACTAAGGATTCCAAAGAGTTCATAAATCAAAAACCTGCACACGTCGTATCTTCGTTAGATGTGAAATCCCTTGTCGGTAGGAATACACAAACTGAAGAAACAAAGACAAATATTGCATTTGAGGTCATTCACACCATTCCACTGAGAATGACGGTACTGGGCCTCGTGACATGTGACTTTCTGATCGATTGCTAACCAAAAGCAATCCCGAGTTGACCAATCAGCTTCGAGTTTAGGGGGAATTGCTATCGATCGGCACGATTAGCACTGGGGTCGTTCATTTTGTGTAACAAGACGTGGGATCCTTCCCGTTTAAGGCTGGTATGCAAGCTCACACAGGCTCACACACACACACACACACACAGAAAAACACACACACACATACACACTCATGCTTACACAAGTGCTGCAAAAAAAAAAAAAGTCCCCCGCAAAACAGGACGCATAGGGTGCGAGAAACACTTATCTCAACATGCACAAGAAACAAACGCAACCTGGCAAATAAAACATACAACAACAACACCACCACCACCACCACCACCACCATCATCAACAACAACAACAACAACAAAGAGCACACTCTAGATAATTTCTTATCTCATATTCTACCTCCTCTTGAAATCTACCGTGTACAAAATTTGGATTGATAACACCAACCACTCATGCATCTTAGAGCTCAGAAGAAACCAAAATCATTCAAGTAAGATAATATGCCCACAAAAGTAAAGAAGAAAATCAAGTGCATCAAGGGGAAAAAAATGAAAGATCCCCCCGGCGGAGAACTAGAACACTTCTATCTCATCCCCTCGCCCATCTCCGTACTAATAGACGTAAAATTGAATTATGCAACTCCAGATAACTGGAGGAGACTATCACCCTCGTATTACATTTCAAAGGAAGACGCCACGGAATGATAGTACCCAGAGCTGGACACCTCACCGCTCGTCCCCTTCAAGCATCTCCAGCAGTGGATATAAGTCTCGACAGGTAAATGGGAAGAGTGCAGATGAGCCAGTGAATAAGAAAGGAGATCGTGTCACGAAAAGGTATCCGATGTGATAGCTGTCACCGCAGCTTTTAAAGCCACTTTTAGCCATTGCGAGCAGTGATTTTAAAATAGAAATTTTGGGGTTATTTGATGCATATAATTCTGCGTGTGGATCGGTCAGTTGCATCACAAAATATCCTACCATATAAACATTTTGCAATACAGTCTAGAATATTAGGAGATATCATTATTTTTCTCAGTAAACCATAACTGTAGATGGTTCATTCTAAAAACAATTCTAACAAATATATTGTTCACATCATTTTGATATATCTAACAATACTTGATAATGATTATACTGATCAATATTTTGACAGTACTAGTTGTTTCTTTCCGTAACTTACATTTTAGAACTAATTTGAAGCACCAAAGCTATCTATCTGTCTATCTATCTATCTATATAATATCTATCACTTAGCATCTATCTGTATACTTATGTACAGATCTATGTATGTTTATACAAATGTGTTTATGTATGAATGAGTGTATATGTTTATGTATGTAAATGTATATGTAGGCCTTATTCACACACATTTTCCACCTGAATATGATATTTTTCGCTATATCAACTTCTCTATATTTTCAATTTTCCATACTCCATCTACTTCTGAGTGGTCTGTACACATTTTCTTTTCTTCCATTCTGTTAATCAAATCTCCCTAGGTATTGTCTACGCTTTTTTCTCCCAGCACCCACCGACATCATATCGGTCACTATCCTTTTTTTCTCTTCGTCTCTCTCTCTCACTTCTATTTTCCTTTCCTTTGCCTCATTGATTTTGGCTCAACTTTCTGCGGGGCCAGTATTTTTCATCTTTTTCCCCCCTTATATATTCATTGACGTATATCATCGCCGTGGCCTGTAATAGAGACCGTTCTCTCCCCGGAGTAGCTGTGCCGACACCTTGGCGTGTGGGCCACTCGAGAGCACACAGCTTTCCAGCTTTCAGCCTTCTTCAGTCTTTGCATGAGGGCACGGAGAATTGGACTGTGCTATATACAAAAATATGTTTCTCTTTCTCTATCTATCTATACATGCATTCATATCTCTGTCTGTCTGTCGGTCGATGTATACATATACTTATATTTATACCAACATGTTTCTTATGTATGCATATATGCATCTATAAACGTTATTATATTATTTATAAATATAAACATAATAATATACAAAATATGTGTGTGTGTGTGTATATATATATGTATATAATAATATACAAAAATATGTTTATTATCTATAATATATATATATATATATATATATATATACACTTAACATAATAATACACCTATGTAAATGGTATGCGCTCAAAAACATACACACATGACTCATCAACACACGTGAACAATCTATCACTGTGTTCTCATCAAATGCCATTGCGTCTATTGATGTTACAATCTGTATTCCATGCCCTTGCCACCTTATAGTTATCATTGATTAGTATTTCTGAGTAATTATGCATTTAACTCTTGATTTATTTACATAATAATCATACACATCTTCTATAGTATGTATGTGTAATGTGTCTTCCTCTTTCAAAGTTCTTTCGTTCTTTTTTTTTTCTTCTGCCACTGCTCACAATCAGCTGCTGAAACTGACAGTAAGAAGCATGGGATCACCTTGGGAACATGAGCCAATGAATAAGTGATACAAGTGTTTGATGAGTGTCGAGGGACGGAGGAAAACGTGAGCAGAACGCCCACCTATTTAATTGGCTATGATAGGGGTTTACAAAGTGATGGTCCCTCATCAAAAGCTACTTAGGGTTTGTTTCACGCTGTGCACATGCGTTGCCTGCGCGAGTGATCATTAATATTCATGGGGCTAGGAAACACTTTGGCAAGAGAAAATCCAATCAGAGAGAAAGAGCAAGAGAGAGAGATAGGGAGGGAGAGGGAGAGAGTACAAGAGAGAGAGAGAGAGGGAAGAAGAGATAGAGGAAGAGAGAGGAAAGAATGGGCCATGCAGAGAGAAACATGCTTTACAACGCAATGATGGAGAAATACCGAGCAAAGTGGTGAGAAAGACAAGGAAATTGAAACAGACAATTACATCAAAGGTAGAGATAGATAAATAGATAGATAGAAAGAAAGAAAAATAGAAAGATAGATGGGTAGACAAAAAGATATATAGATAGATGGATAGAAAGATAGATACAAGTATGGATAGAAAGAAAGATAGATAGATAGATAGATAGATAGATAGAAAGATAGATAAATAGAAAAAAGATATACAGAAAGATAGATAGATGAATAGAAAGAAAGATATATAGATAGATAGATAGGTAGATAGATAGAAAGATAAATACACAGATAAATAGATAGATAGAAAAAAGATAGATAAAAAGATGGATAGAAAGATAGATACATACACAGAGAAAGAAAATGACTAAAGCAAACAGGGGAGAGAAGGAGAGAACAAAGAGAGCAGTGAGAGAGAGAAAGAGAGGGGGAGGGAGAGACAGGGAGGTCGCTATCAAGGCTGAGTGAAAATAGTGACATTGGATTTGTTCTCGGCCTTGTTACGATGAACCCCTGCCTAGGCCGTATATGATAGAGTTTGCATGGGACGTCTGCTATTCATCATTCCATTTGCCTCGTCGAAGCGTAGACTTGCTCGCAGCAGAAAACTCTATTTTCAAGCTCCACTTATTTCTAATAGATTTCATGCGTGGAATTTGTATGGTAAACATCATGTATGGCAGATTTTAACTACAACCATGCCTGGGCTTTTAATTGTGAGAAAGGTCTGATATAATTTTGATTGAATCTATATACAGTTTTAAGGTGTTTTTTTTTTCTGCTCTTGGTTTGATTTTTTGCTTTTTTAGATACACACAGTGTAAAAAATACAAAATATAGAGAGTGTATAAATGAGCTCTTCAATAAAAATGACGCAGTGCATCAGCAACACTCTCACCCTCCCCCTACCCCCCACCCGGACACAACCACACCTTGTGACTCCGAAAATCACATAAGAATGCGATATAGTTACATGAATGTCACGTCTCATGACCGCTAGATGAATGTCGTATCATATCCACCTATTTCAAGATTAGTTTTTGCTCAGTTGAGAAAGACACCAGAAGTGGCTTTATTTATCTATGATTATTTATCTTATCTATAATCACTTCATTTTGATATGTATTAACTTAATTTGAGATTATGGAGGCGTTTTCATATTTTGTCTATACTTACACCCTCACATATTTGTCCTAGTATTGGTCTCTAGTCCTAGAGTGTAACCATCATCTTTTTGCTTTTACCCTTTGATTTGAATTTTTTCCTATAAATTTTGTACATTGCGCATCCTGTCCTCATTATAATCAAAGGATTTGTGTGCGAAGGTCGGTTTCTTGGCCTTACGGTGGTTCCTATGTGAATGCTGTTGCCTTCAAGGTTTCCTTGTGGATCAGCCAAGAACGGGATCGCACAAAATTTTACAACAGGTGTTTTGCCCCTCTTAAGATGACGTAGACTGAAAAACCTTCTATGTGCAGAGAAGTCTGATCAAGAGCAAGGTTCTTACGTTTGTAAAAAAAAAAAAAAAAAAAAAGTTGATTAATAATTTACGCCACACCTAGAATTTAAAGGTCGAACAGGTGGTTAACAAGTGGGTAAGTTGCTAGAAAAAATGACGATGAAAATGGAATAATTACAGCAGCTGAAATAGAAATAGGCCCTGTCTCAGATATGATAAAAGACGGATAAAAGACTCTTGCATTAATATTCTCTTGAAAGATGGATATACTTTGGCCAATCCATCAATTTCCCATCACACCCCCACCCTCAGTCAGCTTTTATCATCTTAAGCAATAATTGCTGCATACATGCTCGATATGGTACATGCAACGTTGACGGTGATTAGAGAATCGAAGATGTAGTGGGCCATTCACTCGCCATTATTAGGCGTAGACACGAAGCAAAAGACGTTTTGAAGATTTAAACAAGCATAAGAAAAATAACATTGAATACACATACACCATCATTATATGTCTATATCTATGTCTATCTATCTATCTATTTATCTATCTATCTATCTAGATATAGATATAGATATACAGATAAGCATACTAACGTGTAATATATTCTCATATAAATCATTTCACAACATACTACTACTACTACTACTACTAATAATAATAATAATACTAATGATAATGAATGAATGAATGAATCAATAAATAAATGAATAAATAAATAAATAAATAAATAAATAAATAAATAACACTTATATAGCGCTTAATACTGACGTTTCTAAGCGCAATACAGAAAAATATTAAATTAGAATACAGCATTTTTAAACCACCAGCAACAAAAATCAAGGTTGAGTAAATAAACGTGCTTATATGGCCCTACAGAAAAAGAATTAAATCTAAACTCGGATACCTAAGCGTGCTCGCAATATTTGACAAACCTGAGTGAAAGACATTGACTAGGCAGATTGTCTTCCTCTTTTGAGCTGTCAGCATTGTAACCTCCACGGTGACAGATTTGAATTAGCAATGGAAATTCGATTTCACTCGCGCCGCAAGGTGTTGAAGGAAAAAAAATGTATGAAAATTGGCAGCCGTTGAATAAAAAAAGAGAATATATGTAAACATATTTCGCCCCCTCTCTATTTCTCTCCTTCTCTTTCTTCTAAATTCATCCAATCTTTCTCTTTTTCCCTTCCCTCCGTTCCTGTCTGTTTTATTCCATCCCTCTGTCTCTTGGATTAGGCACGTCTACAAAAACAGGGAACGCAGTTGACGTCAAGGTGAGTGACTACTGACAATATTCGATGATATCTCTTGTTCAGAATCCTTGCACAGAAAAAAAAATCCAGCAATATCGATCGCCCTCCAAGTCTGCTCCTCCTTTGGAGGACTTTCACACTGTTTCAAGCGACGGTTGTCAACGTTCTGTTGTTCTGTATATCAATTTTGCATTGTGAATTCACTTATTATACGTCGTGTGCATTAATCAAGCAGCGCTGATGCGGTGCAATGGCAAAGCTGAGAAGTAAATTATAAAAATCGCCCTTGCGACATAAAGCTCGTCCCGTGCCGGCGAAAGGTCATGTTTTCATGTATTCCATATTATAGAGAAAACCACAACAGCAAAAAAAAATAATAATAATAAAATAAATAAATAAATAAAAAAGCAGAAGAATTGCCAATCGAACGTCTCGCATGAAAGAGCAGAACCTCATTTTCATTTCTGTGAAAAGCTGATTATATTTTTATGGATGAGAATGCTTCCAAAGACATTGGCTTCTCTCAGGTCGTTTATAACATTTATTTGGCATGTTTGGAAAAGCCACAACGGCTGATTACACACAACTGAACCTATAAAACAAAATTGTACTGATAAGACTCGCTGAGCACAGTGCACATATTCTCTAAATATAAAAGCACAGAATAAAAAAAACAAAAAACGCGCATTCTCTGAAGCTCTGATAACAGTGACTAGTAGCATGTCCTTTTGTTAACTCGTAGAGCACCATTCGCTGTTGTTACAGGTCCGACGCAACCTGGGGGGGGGGGGGGGGACGTGACCACTTTTTTTGCATAATACACGATCTAATCATTTGAAACCCCCCCCCCCCCCACACACACACACACACTTCTTCTTTTTTTACCCTGGAAGTGGCACAAGTAAATGCGGTTAAGTCTTTTTTTTTTTTTTTTTTTTTTTTTGGGGGGGGGGGGGGGGGGCTTGTCAACAGATTGACCCCGGAAGTGGTACCAGAAAATTGCACTTCCTTCAGCTGATGAAACCCAGAAGTGGCACCAGAAGTATGAAGCAGCGCCGGTCCTGTGTTATTACAAAAATTGTTCACTATAAGAGAGTAATGGTGTACATGTTTTTGTCTGTTTGTTTATTTGGTTGGTTGGTTGGTTAGCAAGCTGCATTGTGAAGTCTGTGAAGATAGCTGCTACAATACGTTCAACACACATGCGCGGATAATACTCGGCTGTTAATACAGTAGTCATACATCATTTCGTCATGGAATTGCTGTACACGCTTTCTGACACAGAACTAATGTTAGCTTCTCGATTTTCCTTTTATCTCTTACCTAGCTCTTACGTTCCTTTCGATCTTGCCACAAATAATTGGCATTCTATACTTCACGGGCATCTTGATCACTGCGTAGTAATATAGATGACAATGATATTTTATGCTTGTTGATGTTAGAGAGATAAAAAGAGGTATGAGAATGTGAACGTCGGGAAGTAGATCAGGGATATGAAAAAAAATGGAGTATACATTAAATCAAAGAGATAGAAAGAAAGGGAAACCACATGAGCAAGGACGGAAATGACGGAAAGCATTTTGAGGTCGACTAGATCTCGGCTGCCTTTATACAGCGGCTTGCGTTTGATGCTTGATGGAAGACTACGGCCTTCTGATAGCCGTACTATCCCCCCGTCTGGATCCACCGTTACCCCGGGGGATGATTGAGCATGCCTATCGAATTGATCTTCGAGGATTTTGCTCCGGCCTGGTAGACTAACTTTCCCCTGCTCTTTATACTAACTGACACACACTCTCACACACACACGCACGTACACACACACACACACACACACACACAAGCACACACACACACACACACACACACACACACACACACACACACACAAAGGAGAATGAGAGAGAGAGAAAAAAAAAAGAATGGGCTTGCTTAAAGGAATTGGGCGAAAGGTGTTAATGGCTCTCCCTTCATCCGTTGTTGATCTTTCCTCGAGGTTATTGCATCGTCTGAGAATAACAAGCGCCCGGTGCGGGAGCGCGCAAAACGATCCCCTTGGCAAACCCGACATACCCGTCGTCGGTCATGCGCGCATGTCGCGAGCATCGTAAAGAGAGGGACCCAAAAGATGAGCATGACATTAAACAGGAAAACGCTTTTCATATAAAAAAAAGCAAGAAAACGCACAAACAAAAACAGACCATGGCTGAAGCGCCCCCATCTGATGGAGAACGTGGCTGAGAACCACAAGCTTGGCTGGAGGAACCGAGGGACTGCACTTTTTTGGCAAGACCTGTAATCAGTGACCTATATGCCGCGCACGTGCAATTTATATTTGCTCTAAAAATATGACAGGGGAAATATGTTGTTCTCCAGCACTTAGGCAATATTTGGTCCCAAAATAGGGTGGAAGCTTTATAGCTGGGGTGTCGCACTTTGTGTACATTCGGAAAGGGAGGGATTTAGGAGAACATCTAGTAGCTCATGTTTGATTTCGTTGAACAGGAAAGTGTTGAAGAAGACTGCATTACGACACAATGACAGAAAAAGAAACAAAAGTGATGTATGAACA
The DNA here is from genome assembly GCA_033980235.1 of Diadema setosum. Classification (NCBI taxonomy): domain Eukaryota; kingdom Metazoa; phylum Echinodermata; class Echinoidea; order Diadematoida; family Diadematidae; genus Diadema; species Diadema setosum. The sequence continues at coordinate 9,893,450 of CM067062.1, read as the reverse complement.
ATATATCAGTAGTAGTAGTACTAGTAGTAGTAGTAGTAGTAGTAGTAGTAGTAGTAGTAGTAGTAGTAGTAGTGGTAGTAGTAGTAGTAGTGTTTGTGATTGTGTGTGTGTGTGTGTGTGTGTGTGTGTGTGTGTGTGTGGTGAATAATCTCCCTCTCCTGCTCTCTCTCTCTCTCTTTATCTATCTATCTATCTATCCAGCTAGCTAATCTATCTACCTATATCTATCTATCTATCTACATCTATCTATCTATCTATCTCTTTATCTACCAATCTATCCATCTATCTCTCTATTTACCAATCTATCTATCTATCTATCTATATTTCTATCTCTATCTATCTATCTATCTATAGATCTATCTATCTATCTATCTCCATCTATTTATCTATCTATCTATCTATCTATCTATCTATCTATCTATCTATCTATCTATCTATCTATCTATCTCTTTCTACCTTCCTCTGTGTCTCTTGCCTTGCATTGATATGGCTTCCGTCCTTGCCCTTGAACAATTTCCCAAGTGTCCTTCCGTTTGAAGGTAACGCCTGTTTTTGTTTTCCGAGATAACGTTCTCCTTGTTTTAAGGTTGTTGTACATATTATATTCCCACCTCTCGCGCAAAATGGACTCACGTTTCGGTGCTCATTTCGTAAGTGACAATATTTATATGGAAATACTGAAATATGTGCGATATCAAGTGTCTGGCTTTCACTTGATGGGATTATATTGCACTTCCCCCGAAATAAAACAGTGGTGTATGGGCGTCAAGTTACCGATACTAATCAACTTCTCTGGCACTGTATAACCTGTCTGAGGGATAGAATTGTTGTTTTTGCCTCTGAGCTGAAGTCGATTTCTCTCTGCGTTATCATCATAATCATTCTAACCTAGAACAAAGCGAAGAAAATCGTCAATAAAGACAGTCATCATATCCTCAAATTATTGTAATTTTCTGTTCTATCAAGCAAACAATGCTTAGCACAAAAGAAGAATCATTTCAGAAGAGATGGAACGGCTCATATCATGGTTGAACATAAAGTAGAGTCGTTGTGCCTTTCTGTCAAACTTTCTTTCCCAACTTAAAAAAGTTTCACTGACTATTCTGCAGTGAATTTCAACTTCTCTCCAGGGAGTCAACCACGCATAAGATCGTGATATCCCGAATCCATGTTTTAACATTCCTAATATACACATGAATTGGTTTGGCATTTTCTATTACTGCAATGTCACTGATATCAAGACGCTACATTCAGTATGTTATAGGAGGTAATGAAGCGTACACTCTTTGAAATGTGAAGTACCCCCTCACCCCATCGCAGAATATTGCAGATATATACAATCACATAAATGTTCTCTCTCTCTCCCTCCCCCATCGTAGAATATTGCAGAGATATACAATCACATAATGTGCTCTCTCTCTCTTCCTGAAGATTGGGTTCCTTCTATGATCTCTATCATTTTACGCTCCTGCTTTGTAAACTTGAAATCTGGAGATTTGTCCTTCTTTTTCTTTTTTTTTCCCTTCTTCTTGAGGAACTTGTAGATGGAAGTGAAGTGGATGTCGAGAGCGAAGCTGCTTTAGGTCGCGAGTTACTTCGTGAGCTCGCATGGAGCACGTAGTGAAAGCGGTTTTGGCCACCACTTAGCCATGTCCGTCCGGCCTGCTCCTTTGTAGGGGGTATGCCCCGTCTTCTTCCGGAAGACTTTGGTTATACTCTCCTCCTCCTCCTCCCCCTCTTCCTCCTCCTCCTCCTCCTCCTCCTCATTTCTGTCTTCACGCCTGTGTTCTCACAGTTCTGGCAGCTCTTTGACTCAAGGATGTTATCAACGAGAAGACAACCGTCGTCAAGATGAGTATAAGAGGTACATTTTTGTAAGCGTTTGAACATTCACTAATGCAGGGCTCCACACTAACTTTTATTTTTGGTGGCCCGATCAGGCCACTAAATTCTTCATTCTGAAATTTTGGTGGCCTGACGTGCGTTTTTTGGTGGCCCCGGGCCACCGGGCCACCGTTAGTCTCGAGCCCTGATTAGTCTAATGATTACTCATCCTAATATTCCCTTCCCTTATAGACTTTAAAGATTAATGCAAGTCCATGTTTTCTATCTAATGTAACTGAGCTAAATAGAGTCAAATCGACGGAACAGAAAGACATAATTTTGATCAAAATTGGACAAGAAAAGCTATGGAATATCAAACTTTTTGAACAACAGTGATCCAGTAAACTAATGTTCTCATTTTGTGGAAATGCATTTTTTTTTCTGTTATTGTGTATTTTGTCAAAATAAGGTAGAAACTTTCATAGATTTTTTTTTGATACATCAGTAATCTCTATCAAATATTTTCGGCATATATTACATTATACAATGAAGAACAAACACATGACACAATGGACAATAATTATTACATTTGAATGTCGTACTGTGTTGTATATACATGCCTGAAGCGATGGCTCGCTCAACCGCGAGTATACCATAGGGTACTCCATGCATGCTGTGACAAAGACTTGGTTGTTGTTGTTTCTTTGTTGTTGTGGTTGTTGTTGGCGTGATCTCCTCATTTAGTCATGTAAATCTAAAATAAATGATATTGTTGTCAAATTTATTCAAAACGTATAATATTTTACAAAATAAGGAAATATATTCAGAAAAAAATGAACTTCTCTTTTTCCATTTTTCTTTCGAACTATGGTCATGATGGTAAATCCCCTCACTTGCTTTGAGCCTTTAAGTTGACGGTTGTCATGAAATTGCTCCTCGACACACCACCCATGCACTTACGGCCATTACATCAGTAAACTTCGCCACAATATTCCCGTAATGACTGCAATATCATCGTCAGTCGTACGTCACTATCCCTATCATTATGCGGTGCTAACCACGTTAACCACTTCTCCCCAAATCATCTTCAAGCGTCTCTTAAAACCCTCCATCTCCTCAATGCTGAGAAACAGGACGGAAGGTGTATATGTACGGTGCATCTCTGGATAATTTTTCTCCGACAAAAGCACGAGGCCTCACCGTGATGTCGGTAGGCATCTTCTTCGTGCTGCCTTACACATCGGTCGTTAATGGCATTCATTTATCGGGATTCCAAAACCCCGAGGCTTCGCGGAGCAATAATCAGCGAAATAATGCCCGTCCGCCTTTGAAGCACTATACCTTCCTCCGCCGTCTTTTATACTCCTTCATGCCTTCAGCGACGTATGAATCTCGAGTTACTTCTCCCCTCCCCCACCCCAAAGACTTCTTCTTTCTCCCTTAATATCTCCTCCACATATTGTGCTCCTCCTTTTTGACTCTTTCACCCTGTCTTCCAGGTGTCCCCCTTGTTACTTTTCTTTGTTGCTTTATCTTTTGAACGTGTCAGATGTTCTCGAGGATGAAATGTGAGGATTGCGGTGTGGCTTAAATTCTGTACAACGCGATGATCATTTTCGCGTCTGAACAATATACCCGACTGACTTTGCATCTTGAACGGGCTGCTCAGTTACAATATCCCTCCGTACCATGGTCGTTCTGTCCTCGAACAAAGGTAATGCATTATATATATATATATATATATATATATATATATATATATATATATATATATATATATATATGAAGAGTTTGTTTGCAAAAACCGATAAGTCCATTTTTGAAGATTTTGAAGTAAGGTCTTCTTCAGAAAGTACAAAATAATACCTTTTAAATGATATATTGGTCACTACATATAAAGGTACATTTTTGAAGTTATGGTCAAAAGAAGCAAAGATTTTCTTATTATTCTCTTTATTTTTCTTGACCTTTAATCGCAAATATCTCCATTTGACAAATATGGACTTATCGGTTTTTGCAAACAAACTCTTCACATATATATATATATATAGTAAACAACATAGTTAATTCTATACGTATAAGTTTAGACAAGTCAATCAACAATTCTGGTTGCACTTGAAATGCATTATTTACAACATCCTTAAATATCTTTAAGTAAACGTCGTCTTGAAATGCCAATCATTACGATGGGACCAATGTTCAAGTCATTATGTCGCATGGTGATAAAGTTATGAAATGATGATTACTTTTAATACATTGATATTAGAATATACTAAGGTATGTGTATATGCTCATTACGAGTATACAAGGTATAGATAAACAAACAGTCACTGATATTTCATTTCTCGTTTATAAAATTCAAATTTTCAGTGTGCATGCACGCGTATCATCATTCATAAGAACATGACATGAATTACAAAAAAGAAAATCTCACGCGTGTTTTTGCTTTCCTTAATATAGTTTTGTCTCGGTTTAAAAAGAAGAGAATGTCAAATTGGGGGGGGGGGGGAATCAGTCTAAAAGAATGCCTATAATCATTGAGATTCATAAACTAACATTAAAATACTCTTGTAAAATCCATTGTACATAAATCTAGATTATTAATGTGTCAATGTATCTGTGAGTGTGTGTAGCCGCCTTGCTTGTTTGTCATATTTGTTGGTTTCTACATGAATGTGAACTTACATGCGTGTCTGTGGATGGAAATATTGACAGCAAGTACAATTTTTACCTTGCCTCACTTATCATTGCTTCATCTAGCTGTGACAAACATCAGATCTGTGATGTTTATTACGTAAACCGTGTGTTTGCTCATTGCTGTTTTTCTTCTCTCTTAGCCAATGTAAATCTTTCTAGTTGGGTCTTCGTTGTCGTTCATAACCTTTCCTTTCCTTCCCTCTCCTGTCTTTCACTTCTCATTCTCTCATATTTTTCCCTTTCCTTTTCCCTCCTTTTCTTGAGGGTAAAAATGATTAAAATTCCCCGACGGACATATCGATATATCGACCGGCTCGGAGGGGAAGGCGCAGATTGGCACGGGCAAGTTCTATTAACCCCACGTAACCCCGTCTCCTCCAGCGAAGAGACGGCACGACGTGCGGGCCATGACTTATACCCGATGAAACGCCATGCTCATCTCCGGGAAAAGGGGTGGGGTGGGGGAGGGGTAAAAAGATGTTGGTAGGGGAGGAAGCAGAACTGTATTACGATCAAACTTCCCCCATGCCTTCACCTCCCCTCTATCCATCTTTCATGTCCCCCTAATGTTGGCTCCATAGCAAAGAGCAAGAGACTGAGGAGCATGAAGGGGTACCAGGCAGACGAAAATGAGGAGAAAACAGCTTGTGACTTCATCGCGTGGGTGGACGAGTCTCCCGAAGACAGGACCGGAGGCGGAGAAATGGAAATACGGCTACCATCTGGTTATTTATTTTATCTCATGGGGCAGATCGTCGATTGCATTTTCGATCCAGCAGCGACGAGCAAGTCCTCCCCTCCCCAAATTTTTCTACTTCTTTTTCTTCAATTTATATTGCTCCTTCTTTTGTAGATGTTTATGTTAATTGTTTCTGTACGTACTATTATATGGTCATAAATGTAGTTCAAGTTTTCCAATGTTGTCAAGAGAATAAGACCTAAGGATTCAGAACGTCGTAGTGTAATGGGGATTTGGAGATTTATTGCTCTACCGATATGTAGCTCCCGGGAAAGCATGTTCAAGCAGCTTTAAAAGAAACGAAGGCTCTCTCTCCTGCTCGTAACGAAGACCAAGATCATTCAAGACTGATACAGTATTTCTACGTAAAGCTTTCTTCATATTAATGGAAGGAGGAACAAGCGTCCAGCATTTAGAGAAGGGTCATGACATTTCTTTGGTAGGCAGGACACTTGCCCTTTCCATCGAGAAACAGAAAAATACGTTCATAACGAATTGTTATGTGTGAGTTATGTCAACGCTAGTACGTGTTCAGTAAGAGTTAATCTAAAACTGAGTTTAAAAGAGCGCTGCTTCGTTTGAAAGGAAACTACGAAGTTGTCATGTACTTTAACTGTAAGAGGCACAGTTACAATTGCAACTACTATATGCAATAGGGTATATATATTAAGTACATGTATATATTGTATCTCTAGACAACAGCGGCAAAATCTTGTTTTCTTCTACCACACAAACGAGCCCGCCTTCTACCAATGGCGCACGTGATTTGCTAACTAATGCCATAGAACACCAACACTTTTCGTATGACGAAAAAGTACAATAGTGCGATGGGAACCGAATGCATTTTGCTCTACTTTCATGGCAAAATACACAATACCTTAATTTTGAGATTGCAAACGGTGAACGACAGTTGGGACAAAGTTAAAAATTCAGTGCACAAAATAGGGTAATTTATTCTCAAACAGTGGCAACTTCCTCATTAAACTGCAAAAGAAACCTTTGTCTGGACAACTGGTGGCGGGGGGGGGGGGGGAGAAGTGTTATTATGATGGATTGTTTAGAATAGAACTAACAACACAAACTGGCTGCGGGTGCGGTTCAGTTATATGGAGGAGTATGCCAAAACGTCGGTGTGAATTACCCATTAAATCCATAACCGCATTTCTTTGAGTTTTTTTTTTCAGCCATTGTTATAGTATTTCATGATGTAGGACCTACAACAAAATCTTCATATAATTTGTCAAAATGTATATTTTGTCTATGTATCACCTTTTGTTTGCTGGAAGTGAAGTATTATTGCAGTGAATTGAAGGTTTTATGAATATTTGTCAGCCCATTAGGGTTTTATAAATGTTATACCTCCAATCATTTCACTTGCAGAATAACGAAAAGCCTCTAAATAGCAATATTTGCACCAGTTGTCTATAATAGCCTAAATTCATGGAAAATTAATGATAATATTTTTCTCTCAATTTGACCTTTTTTTTTTCTGGGACTTTTCTTCTGACTTGTGTTGTTGAGTTTTACTCTCCAACAAAGGATGCGCAATAAATATCCGGAAATGACAGTTCAATGGGGACATGACAATAGTTTTTACAGCACAAAAATCCTCTAGGACTTGGTCGTTTGTTAAAATCGAGACACAGCGGTACATGAGAGACAAGACTTCTTTCATCCCAAGCATAAAGGAGCTTATACTCAAGTGACGTGATTACACTGTGAGCTGAATTAATCAGGGACTGCCTCTATCGTTATTCATGAATCTCCTGACAAATCGTGACGATTGTCATGGGATCAACAGCTCAATCAAGTACCCTACCCTCATGAATTTTATCCCCGCAACAAATTTTCATCCTCCCCCGTCTTTTTCTCTCCTCCTCCTCCTCCTCCTCCTCCTCCTCCATCTTCTTCTCCATCATCAACATCATCATCATCATTATCTTCTTCTTCTTCTTCTTCACTTGTCACTTACATCAAGACAACAGAGAGCATTAGAAAGCACCAGTTTGGATTTACGTAAATCTCTACTTTTCTTTTTCAGAGAAGAAAGTATGATTTTTGTTCAATGTTTTCTTAGACGTGCTACTGGCTTTGATAACAGCAAAGATCAATCCCCAAAGCAATGCGACCAACAAGAAAAACAAAACAAAACAAAAACAAAACAAAACAAAACAAAACAAAACAAAGCCTACCTGAGACTAAGTTTAGTAACAACGGTATAGGGCCTGAGTGCGAACTTCAAGATTCAGGGTCGTCAAAGGAATATTGTCAATAGCGTGCAAGGAATATTGATTGTTGTTATGGTTATTGAATACCGAAGTGATGATGTCATAGTCTTTTGTTATAACTTACATGGGTTTGAAGCAGGTGCGCGCATAAACACCATGATATACGGCCAGGTGAGGTTGATTAGAACAATTTTCCATGGTATAGTGAATGGCTGAGGCATCACACTTTGGAACTCTGTACTGTTCGAGAATAGTTCCATGAAACAATGAAGGTGGCTTTTAATTCATTAAATCATTTCGATCCTCTCTGTGTTCATTCAGCAACATGTTCATATCATTGTGATCATCAAAAACATTTGAGTAAGAATAATCTTGGAGTGTCACATTTGGGTGAGAGATGCAGGCCACGTGTCATGGCTGTAGTGTTTTTGTTGTTTATTTTTTTTTTTTATCGTGGCGCCGTAGTGGCGCCAACATGTGCCCAACCACACCCAAGAATTCAGTAGCACCAATATAACAATCGTTGTACCGCCATCAGCGCCAAAATTGTAGATCTGACCACTGTCCCTTGAAAAGTCACCATATATAGCAAACATGCTCAGGATTTGCGGACGCGGACTTGCAGTTCCCTCGACACACAGGAATGTAGCTTGGGCAGACTCTGAGGTGACTGATGTTGACTGCTTTGATGATGACTTGTAATCAGCTGAAGATTTTTCTCTTCTCCTTTTTTTTTCTACTCGTTTTGATTTTTCAAAGCATTAAATAACACAAGTATTCACTATTCTAAGACCCACAGCGCTAAACCTGCCCAATTGCTTTGACGGGCAAACGACAGACGGTAATGTAGAATCAGTGCTCAAACCTGCAACGTATATTGTGTTTTAATGAACATGAAGACAATTCAGATTCTTATAGTACTGTGCTAGCCGCCCAAAGTTTTGCAAAGTGTATGGGACGGAAGTAATAATTGTGAAAAGGACATATTTGCCTGTTTTACTTATATGCCTGATAAACTACTGCTCCTGTTTTGCGTCCATCAATGGACATGTTCTGAACGTTACCTCAAGAATGGTATCAATTTATCGTCGTGCTTCTTTGCACATTCCTGATGGCAAATACCCTTACACATGTGTTTATATAATTATCTATAGTTGAAAGGCATAGAATGAACATTAAACGAACAATACATTTGATGTCTATATGATGCTTAAAACAGTCGATAATGTAACCTCCTATTACCGAGACCCAAAAGCTTTAAGAATTGAAAACAGAAACAAAACAACAACTCTGAGAGGTTGTAAATTCTTCACAATGAATTTTCTAAAAACGCTTCCTTTAATTCCATCTTATACTTTACGTCTTTGACATAGCACTATCAAGGTAGCTGCTAATTGATTAACGTCAACATAAAGATTATTCTTAACCTGTTTGCAGTAGGATGACACAAGATATAAGGTGTGCAAAAGGACGCTTTCAGTGATTGTCAGGGTTTCTTGTTTGTTTGCTTGTTTGGTTTCTTTTGCTATTGTCTTTTGCCACAACGGCATGGTATATCACCATCTCAAATCTTATGAAATTTATGGCCACGGTGACATGCCTTGCACGTTACTCTTCAATCATAGCCTTATCCCCGGATGTACTAGCTGGACTATAAGGTACCTCGTTGCAGTATCCGTGGTCTATTTCTAACAAAGATTAGACGATATACAGCTGTCATATTAAACCCCTCTAGCTATACGGACAGTTGGTCATTGTTGTTGTTGTTGTTGTTGTTGTTGTTGTTGTTGTTGTTGTTGTTGTTGTTGTTGTTGTTGTTTTAACGAACGTGATGAAGCACTGCTGATGTTCCCGTGAGCTGATGAGGTACCCCACCACTCCCATGGCGCTTCGAGACCCTGTCCCGCCTGTGACGTAGGTTGTGGATTGAACAACGAGAGTGTTACGAGCTTCATTTTCCCCGGCATTTTAGCTATAGTGACATGCGTGACGAGATAATTCCCGCATGCATTTACCCTGAATGCTGGATCGAACCGACCGGTCAAGTGGTGTTTACGGTAATTTAGGACGGGCATGTACGACGGCTCGAACTCAAGAGTGGGTGTCTCTTTATATCTTCTTCTCCTTCTCCTTCTTACATTCTGTCCTTATTTTTTCGTTATCTCTTCCCCTCTATCCCCTTTCTCTTCCCATTTCTCGCCCTCTCTTTTCTTCTCCGTCTTACACTCTCAATCTCAACAAACAGTGAAAATGTGTCAGTTGAACCGACCCAGAAAAACTTTAAAGGGAAGGTAAACCCAAAGAGCAATGTGGATTGAGTGAAAGCAGCAACATTAGTAGAACACATCAGTGAAAGTTTGAGAAAAATCGGACAATCGATGCAAAAGTTATGAATTTTTGAAGTTTTGGTGTTGGAACCGCTGGATGAGGAGACTACTAGAGGATATGACGTATGAGTGGACAACAATACAAAGAAAATATAAAGGATATTCAACAAAAATTCACTTTTCTAGAATTATGAAAGAGCAGTGGACCAACCGCTTTCAGAAAGCAGGGGGAATAATTGCTACCCTTAACATATGTCAATATCAAGTTGATGGAATTTGTAATTTTCATGAAAAATGGATTTTTGTAGTATTTTCTTTATATTTTCTTGATATTGTAGGCCACTCATACGTCATAACCTCTAGTAGTCTCCTCATCCAGCGGTTCCAACACCAAAACTTTAAAAATTCATAACTTTTGCATCGATTGTCCAATTTTCTTCAAACTTTCACTGATGTGTTCTACTAATGTTGCTGCTTTCACTCAATCCACATTGTTCTTGGGGTTTATCTTCCCTTTAACCGAATCTGAACTGACTCTCAGTCATAGGTTCCTCACATCGATGCATCGCGTAAATCGCGAAAAGAAAGTATTTGGCTTTAAAAAAAAAAAAATTAAATGAATCGCACAAAAATCTGAAAAACAACATTAAAGGTCCTGTTTACCTTCGGGAGCAGTGATTTAAAAATCATTATTCAAGATACCACATTTGATGCATATGACAATGTAGGTCAGTTGTATCACAAAACATCCTACCATATAAAATTTTTGCAACAAAGCCTAAAATACTAGGAGATACCACTATTTTCTCATTAAACCATAACTGTAAACGGTTTAGTCTGGAAACTTTTATTATAACTATTGTTCACATTTTGTATATTTAACAATACTTAACGTTGATTATACTGGTTAAAATTTTTACATTGATTTTTTTCTACCCCTAACTCACATGTTAGAACTGTTTTGAAGCACTAATGCTGGATTTTTGTTTCATCTGCAAATGGTAAATTATGCCGTTAAGATAACGATATCACAAGCTTGTAACTGATCTGGACACCAGACTGCTGAATAGCAATATAATCATGGGAGGATGAAAGAGACACAACTTCGACTCAAAGCACTGTCTCCTCATGCCTTGGTTGATTGAACATTTTAAATCATATCAGTGGTATTATGTAACGATTGAATTTCAGTACATCTTACCACATGGAAAAAACATACATGAGGGGGAGGGGAAGCAACATTAACAGGATTCTAGACAAGAGGATCTGAATCTTCTCTTTCCTACTCATCTTCTAAAAGCTCTCTCTCTCTCTCTTCCTCTCCACTGCGCTTATTGTCCACGACATGATACATTCTGCATTGCGAGTGGCTGAGGATGGATGTATAAAGTGCCTTCGGTCACAATAGTTTATATCTTGACGTGCCGATCAATCAAAGGGGTATATAGATGGGGGTGGGGAGACGGTTGGGTAAAATTTGCATTTACAGACACGGGTTTCCATTTGTTCGCATTCTTTTCAAGAGCTTTCAGGCTTTTGATGTTCCCTCTACACTCTCCTAAGCCGAAATGACATTTTAAGGCAAAATGGCGGGTCTCTGGTTTTGCTCTCTGTTTGTGTGTGTTTGATATTTCCCCCTGCCCTGGCACTCTTATATATATTTCAGATCTTCGTCAGTCTGGAGAAAATGATTTGCATTTCCATTAGTAGACAGAATCTAAGAATATCAAACAACTATGAACAATACCTGCGTAGTTTGTGTGTGTGTGTGTGTGTGTGTGTGTGTGTGTGTGTGTGTGTGTGTGTGTGTGTGTGTGTGTGTGTGTGTATTTATACTGCCATTCTACTACCACTACTACTACCTCTTCTACCTATAATATTACTACCCCTAATTGTAACTATAAGATTGTCATCGCCATAATTTTTGTCATTAGGTATGACAATTATTACTATTTCTAACTTTGCTTCCTTTGATGATAACTATACTGACAATAACAAAAATAACAGTATCGAAGACATTTTCCCAGAATATGTCCATTTTTATTTTTAAGCAATATGACCTGCTTAGCTTGCTGTCATTTTGCTCACATGATCACAATCATGTCCCAGTTATGTCATTGTATGTATTCTTAGTTTTCTTCCTGTTGAATTATGAATTAATGGGCTGAATTGATGAGTGTATATAATAACAATCATAATCACAATCATTTTTATCATCATCATCATCATCATCGTCATCATCATCATTATCAACATCATCATCATCATCATCATCATCATCATCACCATCATCATCGTCATCATCATCATTATCAACATCATCATCATCGTCATCATCGTCATCATCATCATATTTACCCAGACAAGGCCTTCCTGTGCAAGTACAGGTACCGGTTTCCCATCTAGGTCAGTAGATACGTCGTGGGTATCAAAAGCACCTACCTCGGGACAGATAAAGAGACGCACTGGAATTCGACCCAAATATCACGTGATATCATACCATTATCATCACTATGACTATTGACATGCATGCCGAGCAATGCCGTCAAAGAATTCACAGTGAAATGCGATATTTCAGATATCGTTATCATCATGTTCTGAAGTGAAACGAGGAAATTGTAATGAGGAACAACAGCACTCTTGTTGAAAACCAAAAACTTCACTCTTACTCCAGATTTTACAACGCATGCCAACAAGGTTTTGGCCAAATGTTTGCCGGCGGATATCCGTTCTGTCAGGTGGCATACGTAATGAGAGTCTTCGCTAATGTAGTTTTTTTTTTTCTCACCTTACTTTCTTTTCTGCATAATATTGCTTTTCCTTGCCCAGACGACAAGGAGGAACGAAATTCAAAGTGGGACAAGAAGTGTGATTCAAATGTCAGTAGCACGCCACGTTGTGGATAACACGCGAAGATATTATGCAAAATCGTGTCCAGCATCAGCCGTTGGAAAAGAGGGTCTTGCGCGCTTATAAAGCAAATATAGAACAACATTGATAACATTCTATCGCCTTTTTCCACAGAATGGTGGACTGAATTTGATGGTGTCTTCGTATACGGTAGTTAAGCCCTGTAAATGATGTAAAAGAGCATCTTTTTCTCGGCGTAACCTTTGGTGACAAGACACCTGCGGGAGGAAAGGAATGTGTGAAGTTGAGTTTGCTACTCAAAACCAATGCTATAAGGATATTCATACGTAAGTATCTCGACGATAAAAACCAATCCCAGGCACTCAATCAAATGTACTTTGGGATGATCACGTGGATTAACGTGAAAGTCGAGCGCTTGGCGAGACGGTGGGAGTTTTCCTGAGGTTTTTTTCGCAGCGCAATAAACAGTGCTCCTTATTACATGGATTACCCACAGATGAGTAATATTTCGGCAGCGTATAGAGCTCCCCCTTCGGCGACTAAAAGGAAAACAGAGACAGCACTCGTAGAAATATCAACACATGATAGAAACCTGTTATCCCCGGGAGCTTCCATAATCTCTCCTCCATATGGTTCATACATGACGGAGATGATAAACGACTGGTGGGATTCGTTGGGACAGATAATCTGTCACAATGGATCATTCACACCACATAAGGTGGGAAAAGAAAATAGGGAGGAGGGTGAGGAGGAGGTAAACGAGAGAGAGAAAAGGAGAAAAAGAAAAGGAAGGAAGGAAAGCACAGAGATAGAGAGAGAAAGAAAAGAAGAAAGGAAAGGAAGACGGCATTTGGTCCTTGACGCAAAATTCCATTTCAGGTACATTATACATTATCCCTACGATCGTGTCCTCCTCAAGAACTATTGAAGATTTGCACAAGATATTCCATGTCTGTCTGCGACGGTTGAATATACTAAGCAGAGGAGCGAAAGGTCAAGTTCGTTCTTGTTTGCTTGATATTTACTTGATCAGGCAAAGCAGTGCTCGAAGAGTACAGTCCTCCGCCAAAGCAGTTCGCTTTTGTCAATTAATCCACTCTGGTAGGTAATATCTCACGAACTCTCTAAGAACTTAATCTCCAAATACAGTGTTACTTGTCGTCGCATTAATTTTTGTGAAGTTAAGCGTTTCATGGAGATGTTCTGTTTATGCTCTTAGGAAGCATCCTGGTCTTCTATTCAGGAGATATTGTACGTATCGAAATCACTGGCTCATATTTGATCTTTCCTGATATTCGTCCCTGTCCGTTCGCCACTCTTTGAGCAAGACTATTGACAGACAGAACAGCCAAACAAGTATATAAGCAAGAAAGCAACAAACAAAATAAAGCCTTCTATAAAGCAGACGTATTAACAGGAACAGCTTGGGGCAAAGTCCCCAAACTTATATATTGTTTTGTTATTGGTGTTGCGTGAGGGTAGAGTACAGTACTGCAGTATTAAACCGTAAGCCACATGTCTGCATCCTCCTTTATACTGTTCTGTGTTCTTCCATTGGATAAGCACCCCCCCCCCCAAAAAAAAGAAATCTTTCCGATACAGATCTAAAATATAATAAGTGGCATTGTATCTTTGTGTGCTTTACTGACATATTTTGCCAGAGTTGGCTAAATCTGACACTTCCACAACCAGGGTGGTTGTTACCTTTAAGCCATTTTCTGCTACTTGCTCCCACAGATCGGAAGATCTCTCCCGGGCTACGCAGCGAAAGCACGTTAAGTGTGTAAACAGCTCATCCGAGCGAGCGGAGGATCAAGAAGCTAATTGCTGGACCTGTTTACGAGATCATGGATTAAAAAAAGATGGACGAGTCCACCGGCTTCCGATGGCTTTCTTCGTAAGGCGGTGGCGCCTTACAACCCGCACCATCATTGTCTTGATGTATCGCCGGACAAACATGGCGCGGAGATGGCGTGGCGCGCGAAGTCGCTTGCTTCGGTGACGGGTTTTCTAATTTACAGATATGAGGCAATGCATCCCAATGGTAATTTGATCAGGGTTTGGGGAAAACGGCTAATGTTGACTGCATGACAAGGGACAAGACAAGCGTTCTTAGCTGAGTGCAATGGGTCAAAAGCGGAACTTTGAGATTAAAAAAAAAATATCTTATTGCAATCAACGGGTTGATTTCTTACTCGTCTTTCTGATGTTTTGCGTCCGTATGAGGCGTACACTATATTATTACAGTGGGATTGGCTTGAATAATCAGGCCTTTGTTTTGTTTTTCATTAATGTAGTCTACCTGATCCCTTTTTGTCACGTGGTGATAAGTCTTTGCTATTTTGTAGATGTGTACATAAGTGTACATAAGCAAAAAGCAATGATTGATAAACGACTGTAACCATGGTAACTATCTCACTTTGTTAAGACAGAGAGGCAACCTTAATAATTCGCAGCTCCGTTTTATACGCATCAAACCACAAACACACTTATATCATCATCAACGTCATCACAAATCACAAACACACACGTCATCATCATCACCACACACACAGACACACACACACACACACACACAAACATACATCACACACACCCACACACCATTACACACATATATCTTATACGCAGGCTCATACAAACTATAACAGTCATGTTAACAAAATACAAACACACATAATGCAGACCCATCAAACATCAACAAACATGGATGGGTTGACACGGAGACTTCTATTATCTCCTCCCTCTCCTCTGTCTCTCTCTCTCTCTCTCTCTCCCTCTCTCCCTCTTTGATATCTTTGCATTTGTGTTGGACACCGAACTCGAGTCAAACTTGAAGATGAGCACAGTCGGGTATACTTGACCTAAATCTCTCGAGTGCTCCAAGTCCCGGAAGACTTTTGTCCTCCTGCATCGGTCGCTAGATGGATGTATGCGAGTTCCACCGACCGGCCCTTTGGATATTTGGTGCAAGGGGGCATCGGATTCGAAACCGGGTTATCATTAATATTTTCTCCTTCTTCCACCTCAAGTGCGGCGCGCGTTTCTCGAGATCGCCTGGCGTTTAACATACAGCGAGAGCGCAATAAATGAGAACGATGTTTTGTCATCGTTGCGGTCAAAACTGATAACGTCTTCACGAACTTTACTTTTGTTTCACTTCTCCTCCTTTTTTTTTTCTCTCTTTCTTTCTCTCTCCACACCCACAGGAAATGTAATTTCTTGATAGCTCGCTTGTATTCAGTCGTCTCCCAGGGGGAGAAACTTGTCTTGAAACGTGACGAAGGATTAACTCCTGCTTTGAATGTGGATGACTTCCCGCCTTTCACGTTGGATAGTGTGGCTGTCTTTGCTGTCTGGTTTAATCTTCTAGAGGATTGTCACACATCAGACGGAATTGATTTAAAAAAAAAAATCGTTAGATGGCAGTCAACGGTACCTTATTTTCACACCTACCCTGAAAATATATGAATGTTTATATCATTCTCTATTATCTCTATTTTTATGCTGTTGGTGTTCCGTGTTCCTGCCTGTAGCTTACCATGGGGGAAAGGCAGACTCTATACCTGTAATAAGTCAATGTGTTTGACTTTTTAGAAAGATTCTGAGACATTCACGTGCCAGAGTTAACGGAGGCACATCTCGAGTTCGTCACCCACGAGTCATACAGCCCACGAGTCATATTACAGTCGAAGAATCATACAGTCCACAGTCATACATTCCACGAGTTCGACACTAAGCAAAAAAGGGCCATGAGACCGACACATTGATCCTCGTGATGTAATGTCGGTCTCATGGGCCATTCTTGCCTAGTGTCAAACTTGTGGACCTTGTTTGCCTAGTTTCTTACTCACGGGCCTTTTTGCCTAATTCCGGACTCGTGGGCCTTGTTTGCCAACTGTCGAACTAATGGGTCTTGCCTAGTGTCGAGCTCATGGGCTGTATGACTTATAGACCTCCCATGGACCATTTTTTTCAATGTCAAACTAGTGGGCCGTATGACTCGTTGGTGTCGGTCTCGTGGGATGACCCCGAGTTATTACAACCCAATAGTATATCACATTCACAAAATGCTGCTGCTTTAATGTTCTCTTCTCATACATTGGCAGGTTTTCTTTTCGAACACATCATAACACATTTCGCCAAAAATGCCAGCATGTATGCGGTGAGCCCTATGTAAAATGAACTATGTAAGGATTTCAATATCTCATGGAATAGGGGAAAATTCAACATTTTTTCTAAAACCAGTTTCAATGCTTTTTTTCTAAAATGAAAAATGCATCTTACCTCAGTTTACTTACATATTTCTCAAAATGCACTTTCCTGCTTGAGATCTGTGAGCTGTTGAACAATAGCGGGTTAGTTAGTTACGTCCGATTGTACAACGGAATTATGAATATTCTTTGCTGCTCGTAATATTCACTGGGATATGCATTATTTTGATAGAAAAGAATTGGGATCAAGCTATAAGCCTTGAGGAATTTTAACACGACAAATTTTGTATCGAGCAAGAGTATCTAAGGCAGCTCTTTCAAACGCAAGAATGGCGTTCTTATATCTCTTCGCCGCATCAAGTTTAAGTCGTGTCTTCTTTCCCACCAGCCTACATTGCTGCTTATACCGTATGTCCCCAAAAAAAAATTATAACGGGACCCTCCGCAATGATAATTTTAAAGATAATGAATCAATCCAAATACAGTTTAAGGGTATGAAACTATAACTCATCGCCCACATCTTACAGAAAGCCCCATTCGATTTGCTTCCGTGGCCAAAGAGAAATGTGGAATTTTGTTGAGCATGTCAGGAATCTCTTCCCTCCAAGTTCTGTCTATTGTGTTCACACACAAGAGCATCCAAGTGCTAAACTTGGAAGAATCGGACTCATGGCATGCTTTCCAACGATCCACATTTCTCTGTGACTGCTTAACCAAACTGAATGGAGTTTTCTGCAAAATAGAGCTAAGGTGTTATATTTTAAGACCCTGAAGTAGCATTTAGACAGTTTAATCATATTGGGTGTTATCAATGCGAAAATCTGTTTGTATGTTTTTTGTGGACATACTGTACTATGCTGTAACAGTTCCAGAAAATCTGTCGAAGAAGAGAAGTTCGGGGCAGCTCAGACAATAGATGGGTTGTCACATTCATGTGTTTTAAAATGCCTGGTATATCTAGAGAGATTTGATAATTGCTTCTGAATGATTGCATTACGTCCAAATATCTACGGCCAAATTATTTTCCTAGCTATACTGTGGATTATGATTATCAGAAGCGATAGAAGTGAAACAAAATCATCCAGACTTTTACAATCTCCCGGTCGAATTTCTAATTCTGATGAAGTCGTGCTCTATTCTGCCAGAAATTGAACGAAACTGAGATTTCCCTATTCATATGGACAAAGAAGATACAAGCTGTATTTCGACATAAGAGGTTACTGTACTCAGGTATCATATATTTTGAAAACATAGCCGAGGAGATATTGCCCCCATCCAACACAATCACATTCTAACCATGCAAAGAACGTCTCGTGACGATGACACTGAGACCTTTAATATGTCCGTTTTAGTTTCGTTTTTGATTTGATACCCCCATGCCAATTTGCGAGGAAGGAGTAGACTCTATTAAATAATTCTGTGTTTAACACACGATCGCGGTGCCTCCTCGTATGTATAACGAAAAGTTGGGGGGGGGGGGGAGACCAAACAAGAAAGCCCCATGGGCCTCATCTCTCGACAAATAGATTCATTCGATCTGCTGTTTTCGGAGGATGGAACACCTCTCTGGAACCGTCTGGAGGCAGGCACGGAGATGGATGTGGGATGAGCGAGATGGAAACAAACTTAACGGATGCCTGCCTGCGCGTTCGACTGCCGCGGGTTACACGACACCGGCTCTTCACGCTGAAGTTCAATGCATTCCATTAAAGCAAAGGGTTTGCGGCCGACAACTCTAGAGACCAAGACAAATCCAATGCAGCCGGATGATGTCAGAAATCTAATCGAAGTGGACACCGGCGAGGCGGGAAAATGATCATGGTATTCTCTGCCTCGTCACAGTTAATTTCTAAAGCACCACTCCAAGTGATGCATATTTAATGTGTCACGTTCTCTTCTCTGCTCGTCGCCGCGCCTCTAGAAACCCCGTCGACAGTTAGCCGACCTCGAGACCTCAGACGGATTGACGATTACTGAAGCAAAACGACATTCGTTAAGACGTTAGCACTGTCGTCCAGTCTCAAGTGGGACCGAATAAAACGAGGAGACCTCGACAAAGAGACTCTTGTAAACATGGAGGTTGCGTATGCTAAGTTTTTGTTATTCGTGACTTTTTTCTCTCTCTTTCGTAACATTTTCTTTCTTCCTTTGGCAGGTTGTATAACGATCAGAATAAGGGGCAATCTCTGCCGCAGTGTATACTTGACAAGCAAAATAAAATATAAAGGGGTTACTTGAAGAATGCAAAATGTATGACCACGATGGGGGTAAATAGAAATCAACACGATTAAAGGAGAATGAAAAGAAAACAAGGAAGTCTCAGTGTATGGATTTTCCATTGTTTCTATTGTGATTGTTACCTGGTGTATATAATGTGTGCGCATGTGGTTTGAATCGGTGCTTTTTGTATCAGTACTAAGCATTACGTTTTTTTTTTTCTGAGAGTAATGCTTTGGGGTTTCTTAACAGATAAACTAGGTCACGGATAATACCTAACGTTAACCTTACAGGACCGTAATATTGGAATGCCCCTGACATTTTTATTTAATTGCATTGTTTCACTTATTTTCCTTATCAACATAACACCAAATTGATACAAAGTAACAAGCTGCGCAAACAGATAAAATGGCATATCAAAGATAAGACGATGCAGTAATAACGAAAATATACAAAAAAAGAAGATAAACGTCAAATAACATCTGCATGATATATGTGTGTGTGTGTGTGTGTGTGTATGTGTGTGCGTCAATAGTGATGTAATATGCGGCTGATATACATTGTATGGGCAAATTGTCCGCAAAACCATAGTTTTGAATGCTTATGTAAGTAATATGTATATATATATATATATATATATATATATATATATATATATACACACACAAACACACACACACACACACACACACACACATATATATATATCTATATATATATATGTAATGTGTGTGTGTGTTTGTGTGTGTGTGTGTGTGTGTGTGTTTGTGTACAACAGGTCGTCAATGATTATTACATGGTTAAAAGGGGGAAAAAGTCTCGACATTACATCAAACTCCGCCAGCGATTATACCATACAACTATATATGACGGACGGTATTAAGAGTCAAATCAGATTGCAGTAACACTGCCTGAGGCAATACGGCGATTGCTCTTTTCCCGAGGGGCAAAAGCTTGCCAGGAAAAGGGTGATATACTTGTCACCGACACTGTATTGCATCTGGCAGGGAGTCAGATAACGCCGTAAACAATCATTTTATATCCGGCACCATCCAAATGAATTCTCAAAGTAAAAATACAGCCTCAAGATGATTCAGAAATTAAAAAAAATTGATGTAATCGACATCATATTTTATTATCGGAGTCATGATCGCCCCCCTACCATTTTACAAACCTATTTGTTCGTGGGAAGAGGTATAGATACAGTTATTGCTGGTATATTCAATTCAAAGTTTGTGCATGCCTATTGACAGGTGTCATTTATAGCGCCTCGAAAGCTTGTCGGAAGTTTTACTACCCAGGCATAACAGCAACTGATGTATATGCCTAGGAATACATGAGAATTGAAGGAAGCGAGGAAAAGGAATAACGTGATATTTTGACATTGTCACAAACTGTTATTAATTAGTAAATTAGTCTTTGTTTGCATTGCACAAGAGACAATGTTATGGAGCTACAGGTCTTTTCTTCTTTAGATTCAAACTACACTATCATGACTATTGAGAGTTGCATAAATAGGTCTGGAATTGAAATTGCGATTTGCCGTCGAATTAAGATCTGCGCTGAAAAAAAAAAATAGGCAGAGAATAATGAGTGATAACACACAAACAAAACTAATAACAACAAAATATAGGCAGGAAGGGGAAAGGGCATGAATCATTATTATATAGGAGGAAAATGAGGTACATTGTAGGTACAGATTAAACTTTACGCATCCAGGGGTTATGACTGATTGATTGATTGATTGACTGATTGATTGATTGATTGATTAATTGACTGATTGATTGATTGATTGATTGATTGATTGATTGATTGACTGATTGACTGGCTGACTGATTGATTGATTGATATATTGATTGATTGATTGATTGATTGGACTTAATTTGTTTTCCTTAGAATAAAGGAAGAAATTCATAGCAATACAAGAAATCTAAATACGTGGTGCAGCAACGAGGCGACGTACTTTTTTTGTGCGTGAATTTTCTCTTATACAGACGGGTAGAAAGTTGTCTCATGCAAAATGCTTTGATAACATGAAATAACGTGCTACGAACATTTTGCCCTCGCGCGTGGCTATCGGAATACATGGAACGTTGGAATGAGCGAGAACCAAGGACATAGCCGCAGAGAGCCGGGGGAAAAAAATGGAAATCGTAGGCTTACTGGATGGCGCGCACGCACATTACACCTGCGTGATTATTCCGCATTCTCGCACAAATTAATTCAATGTCACTGTTGCTCCAGCTGCCACGGCGACAAATTCATGATTTTCACTCCTTCGTCTGTCCCTCTACCAGTCTTCATAATCCCAGAGAACACTAGCTCATTGTGTACAGCATCCCATGTTCCCTGTGATCTTGGAGCTATAGGACTTGTGGCTGGTTGGCCATATTATCATTATTTCTAGCCTTTGTGCATCCTCCAATCTTTGGATTATTACGATAAAAAAATTGTGTAATGATTATGTAGGTTATGCACTGTCAAGTCAATCATGATTATAAACATGATATAAGTCACGGAAACTAAATGAATATTCCCAAGCGTGTAAGCATTAGAAGTAATCACAGAGAAATTTATTACCACTGGAGAATTCGAGAAGATAAACAGGTAGTGTTCAATCCCCGAATATATCGACCTTGTTGTAATATTACAAAGAAATAAACAAAATTAAGAGGTAACTATATGCAGTGTCCCATGTTTGTAACATAGAAATGTTTACCGTTTGAAAAACACTGCTGTTGTGTAATCTTTTCGCTGTTTTTCCTTTTCTTTGAAGCTTGGCATTGTCCTCTATTTATCATGGTGTAGTCACGGATGAAAGGCTGTAAAAACTGACCTATATCCTTTCTTCCATACCGAAAGAGGCAGAATAATCAATCGCTGGAAAGCATGAATAATCATGATAGGGTTTATCTGGAATAATCTGTCTTTATTCTAGTCATGTGTTATGTGTTAATCCTCCCGTCTCATTACAGCTATTTTATGTAGTTTACCTATTTCATAACTTGATGATATTACTATGATTTTGCATATTTGCTTTTTTCTCTTACTTTGAGTACTGCTTCAATCTAATTTCAAAGGTCGTTATCAAATCAAACAAGACAATATCGAATATCATCATGTCAGGTTGATTTTTTTTTTTCAATCACGCATGACCCATCTACGATTGTATCTCCCTATTTAACACATTCTTGCTTTTTCCGTATTTCACACTTCAGCCATTTCATTTTGTAACCGCTGGTCCCTGGAGATACTATAGCTTCATGGTCGGTCTGTCTTGCTGCTCCGTTGTCTGTAAATAATTATTTAAATAATTATGGTTTTTATTCCCTACGTTAAAGGAAAGACATGAATGGATTCAGTTACTATGATAGACGTGAATTCAAGTCTGTACTCTGTCTAGCGATCTGGGTAAGATATGAAAAGATTGGACTTTGTCGTCATGTAGTACAACGGTACTGTGGTAGTAAGACTTTTCGATTTTGAAAGCATATTTCCATGGTTACATTGTACAAGCCTTAAAGGACTTGGACATACGGTAAGTCTTAGTGTTCTCTTTATGCCTTGTATTGGTTACCTAAATTCAGTACAGAGATTTTATCATGACGTGATTCAAGAATGATATTTCATGTTCCTTGAAATGCACTATTCTATCCCTCTCTCCCACTCTCTCTCTTTCTCTCTCTCAATCGCCTTCTCTATTTCTCTTTCTTGTTATCTCTATTTTTTATTTGCATGTCACAGGCATACATTTTTTTTCCTGGAAGTACATTTCAATTTGAGCAAGAATAAATCTTGCGAAAATAGCAGGACAAAATAGAGTTCATATCTTGACCCTATCATTATACGAATCAGCGGTCAAGGTCATCTCACACATTAGTGAGGTTCACACCTAGGCCCCTTTACCTTAAGGTTTTCTATAAACTCGAGGTTTTGTAAACTACGAGGCACTAAACTCCAAGTTAGCGTAGATGTAGACGCATGTAGTTTAGAAAACCACGACAAAACCTTAAGGCGAAGACACCACGACAACACCACAAGATTTCTTAGGGTGTTGTCGTGGTTTAAGCGCGTAGTTTAAGCGCGCTGTGGCAAAAAAAAAAAAACTATGACAGATGTGAACGGAGTTTTGTTAACCACGACGCTCAGTTTTTTCCACAATAGTGCGCAACCCTATGTGCAAACTAGGCGCCCTTTATTTTCCATCGTAGTTATCTTTACCTCGAGGTTTTGCTAACTGCATGTAGGTGTGAACGGCATCGAAGTTTTGTCGTGGTTAGGGGAACGCATTTTTGCGCTCGTAATT
This sequence comes from Diadema setosum, assembly GCA_033980235.1. Classification (NCBI taxonomy): domain Eukaryota; kingdom Metazoa; phylum Echinodermata; class Echinoidea; order Diadematoida; family Diadematidae; genus Diadema; species Diadema setosum. Next base: position 9,870,027 of record CM067062.1, on the reverse strand, counting down.
AGTATAACTACAAGTTTTTGGAGAGGTGTAGACATGGCTAGAGAAATATAAACACGCGCGTACAACACGCGTACGCGCGCGCGCGCACACACACACACACACACACACACGCTAACATGAAAACGCCGTTATTAACGCTCTTCACCGTACATAAGGTACATCGTGTGAACACGAATTTGTCCGCCTCAAAAGATTGCGACATCGTCTGCGTGGGCGAAGACGGGAGGGACGAGGGAGCGAGTGCTTGCAGCACAATATTCGTGAACATGATCCATAATCCATGATGCATCCGCTCAACATTCCGTGCCGCGGACGCCGTTGACCCGTGGGAAAGCATGGAGCGAGTAATTGGACGAGTAAATAATGACGACGGAGCCGCACATTGGACAGCCTGCGCCCGAGTCATCCTGACACTGACACAAAGCCCGCGTTTTCTCGCGCAAGGCATTCCCACCGAACTAGCATTCCCCGACTATATGTGTGTGTGTGTGCGCGCACTTGTGTGTGTGTGTGGTGGGGGATGCATTTTGTGCGTATATTATGTATGTATTTTTTCTTCTTCCTTTGTGAGTGTGTGTGTGTGAGCGTGTCTTTTTGCATGTGCTTTTGCATGTATTTGCAAAACTCTTTATTTTCATGAAATGAAGCATTATTGGTTACTCATCAATGTGATTTCAAAATCTCTGATCAAGATTTGAATATTATACGAAAAAGTTTGTGTGTGTGTGTGTGTGCATGTTATACTGTCGTCAATCTTCTTCTCCTACCGTCCTTCCTCTTTTTTCTCCTCATTCATCTTTCAATACTCCGTAGTCTCCTTTTTTTTCTCTATCACTATCTCTCTCTCTCTCTCTCTGCATCTATATATCTCTACTTCTACTTTCTGCATACTTCCTTTCTTTTTTGTTCTTCCCCTTTATTCTTCTTTTCATGCTCCTTCGTTTCTACTGGATCTCTTTCTTTCTATATCTATATCTATATCTATTCCTTTTCATTTTCATTAGCTTTCTATATTCGTTCGGCTTCTCTCTCTCTCTCTCTCCGTGGTATATTATGATTTATATCTTCACGTATACTTATTTATTCTTCTTCTCCTTTTCTCTCCTTCCCCTCGTCTTTCTCTCCCCTCATGCATCTGGCCTTCTAATTTCTGCTGCAATATTTTTCTTAATTTTCTTGGTCCTTTTGCATTATTTTTCCTCTCTTTCTCTTTCCTTCCCAATAATCAGCCACACACAAGCAAAAGGCTACATGAAGAATTTTAGCAACAATTTTGGCACAGTATCCTGTCATTTTTGAAGATACAATAATGATTTCATACTTTTTAAGCAGCTTCCATCAGAACGATTTTACTCCAATCTTTGACCTGTTGTGACAAGATTATTAAGCATCGAACTTTTCATCTTGAGCTTCAGTGAAAATCCTGTATAGTAATATTAGTAATTCTAGTAATCGTTTTTACCTATCAAATCCTTTGATTGAAATATCTTTCTATAATCACTGATAATTGATGATTGAAGGAACTGCATTAGACAAACTGCAGGCCTGTTGTTCGAACATAATTTTGGTATTTTGAAACTTATTGTGACCATTCTGCATTTATTTTGATGTAATGATCTCTGAAACTCATGGATAGTATCTACCATCATGGAAAGTCGACACTCCAAAGCAAGTTAAACTTGCGCCAAACTGTTGGTGTACGGGTGGCGATACCCGGAGCTATCCAAGTGGTACTGATGCCCCCTGTGTGGAGAACCGTCGCCCCTGCGACTTCACTCTCGCTAACGACATTTTAATTGTTGACTCATCAGTGATATCACTCACCATTGGAAATTAAAGCCAACGATCCCCATTAATGTTTGACGCGCGCGGCGTTGGGTGATTCATGAGCCGGTTGGCAGACTAGACAATTTACGGGAATGGCACGCGTGCGGAACTCACCCCCCGACGGGAAATGAAACTAACCACCGAAAAATAAACGTGACTTTAGCGTCTTTAGCTGGAATGGAAACATGTGAGTAGCAAGCAGCCATTAGTCGAATTTCAATAAAAGCGTACCATGCGCTCATCCAACTCTTAGCAAGCCGGATCTTGAGGACACCGATCCCCTCCCCCTGTCTCGCATGCTTCGATCTCTCGCTTGTGTTTGATCAAAATAGCCTTGATCTATTAAAGGAAATCTATCACTGCCTATAGAATACAATGAAGAGCCGGTCCTTAAGTTAGTCCACTTTCTTACTTCTTCAAGTCATGTTTATTCAAAACCAGTGATCTGACTTCTTGAGAGAAAAATAATCTTGTGATTCATATTTTTCGCTCATCAGGAGAACAATTGAAATGTCAAAGCAAACTTGATTTACTTTGTCCATAATTATTGGTTTTTCCCCTCTAATGCTTTGGCAAATTCAAATGCCCTACGGTGGGTACATTCTTCTTAACAGGTGTGCATTAGAGCTTCGGAGGCAAATTGATGTCAATATCACGGTTCAACTCTGTCAGGTTAGGGCGTCCTCTCTGGTTGGTTTTCGACAATGGTGAGGGTACACTTGGTCTGACAGTCGTCCTATTTCCTTCGCTGCGGCCTACTTCATCATCAGAGTTCAGAGAAGGAACCCGATCCGAGGCTAATTGAAGCGGTTCTTATCGAGTAGAATGGACGTTCACACAAGCAGGGGCTAAAGTGGGACGGTGATTAGTTTACCTGCTCTGCAGTCGTCGACAGTGTCGTCTCCCTTCCATTCTTTCAAGCTTGTCTTTTACGTGGACCTCTCTTTTCCGTTAACACAATTATTTTGAACATTAATTTCACATGTAAGTATATGACATCAAATTGTTGTGATACATTGTGCCTTCTTCTCTTTGAACTCGTATCAACAAAAATGTACTGTTGGAAATAAAATCTCATTTGAAGTTGAAGTTGACGTTGAATTTCGTCCACATCATCAGCCGCACCGTTCCTCACTTTACATTCACTTTACATCTACCAAGAATATTATTTCTCATTCCATTTTTGTAGTGTTATTCTGTTATTAATGTGTGCAATTATCATTATTGTCATTTTGATTATTCTTGCTATCAATATTATTTTTTTTTGTATTATCATTGTTATTACTACTTAGATATTATTGCAATTTTCAATGTCATTATCATTATGACTTGAATATTATCACCATCATTCATTTCATCAACATTCTCTACCCGCAATTAATTCACAATTCCACGTAATCTCCCGTATTGTTATACATGTGTACAACACACCACAGCCCCAGTCCTACATCTACTTAATTACCCGAAGTCCCCATGGACTGACGTTAAAACGGAACTGTAGGTCTATTTAGAATAGCACTGTTTGTTTGTTTGCTTTTTCATTCCTCATGCTTGACAAGAATGTTAACCCTTCTCCGTAATAAACATCTTTGGTCATTTCTCCACAGCTAAAGATTCATATTGGGACCATGTTACAAAATCTGTGAGATGAATGGCTTAGCAAAAATCAAGCTGCAATGAAATCGATTGGGAAAAGAATTAAAACAAAACAAACAACAACACGTGCACTGACAAACAAACAAAAAAGCAAACCTTTCATCAGCGGTTTAGGAGTGGATTGGAGCCATTTTGTTAACTTGCAGTAAGAAACAACAACAACCTCACGAGAGATTAAAAAAAAGAAGAAAAACTGACAAAATTGTCTAGACACGAATCTTTCCCCGGAGGAGTAGTACACAGCTCTAGGACTGTGCCCATGATCAGGTTGAGAACACTGTCGACAGATGGCGCGCTTGGCTGTTTACCCTCGAACCAAATTGACGAGTTGACGAATTCATTAAAGTTTGAAAGTCCTGAGAAAGTTTATCATATTTGACCATCATATTCTCAGAGTCTATGATTGGTTCTTGTTTGTTTGTGTGTGTTGTTGTTGTGTTTCTTGTTGCTGTTATTTTCTTTCATTTTTGTTTTCTCTTTGTCTTGTTAACATTCTTATTAAGAATCAACTGTTTACGTTAATCGACTTTGGAATAAGCTACATAAAACACGCTGTGGCACAGAAGATGACCCTGTAAGCAGGAGATTTGATTACCCCCCTCGTTGTGATGAATCACTCTTGTGCACACATCAACATTATACAAATGATGCACAGGATAGAGTGCATTAGTGTAGGCGTAGTGCACTCGAGGGTATTTACAATTGTGAAACATGCACGAGGCGAAGCCGAGTGCATGTTGCACTACATTGTAAATACCCGAGAGTGAGCTACGCCTACACTAACGCCACGAAATAATCCTGTGCATCATTTGTTTTATAAAATGGGTCGAAAATTCGAAAACTAACATCATTTTTCAGCGTTTTTCACGTACCTTTGTGGGTCAAGACGTCCGAAGATGTTCGTCCCAAACTTTTACGCACGTCGCACTCGCGGAAGTCCCGCACAAACAGTATAAGTATAATGGGGGTTGGGTTTCCGGACACCCGCATGAAAACTTACTTATTTTACATAGAATATGCACCCTTTACCTTAAAGACTTGATATAGACTCCTCATATAGGCCTACTAGACAACATACTCTGAAAACGGCGTGAGAATTAACCTGATAAATCGTTGGATTTGCTCTTCAAAGTGACTCCATGTACGCGTCCGGTCCCATAACGCTTGGTCTACTGTATTGTACAAAGTGTACGTATAAACAGGGGGGTGTTTCACAAAGGTCGCACTTAGTAAGTCAGACTTAGCGCTAGTCAATCTTAGTCTAAGTACGACTTTTTAAGTCTGTTTCACAAAGTCAATCTTAGGCTAAGACTGACTTATTCGATTTGAATAATAATGTACGAGCCAAAAATATGCAAATTAGCCATTTGTTGTCTGCTGATGATTTTTGAGTAATTTCTGGAAGGGAAATTGCTTTGATTTTCTGCAACTACAATTCATATGACATTACTGTATCATTCGTTATTCACAGTGCTCATTTACTGACTCATATTATTTCTCTTTTGTATATGAATAGCCGCTCGTTTGATGATTATTTTGATGTAACAGATGTTTTGTGCATGAGGCCTCTTTAATCCAGTCCCACATGTATTGGACTGTGTGAAAGTTAGGATGATTGTAACTATACACAGCCGGGGCAGCCCAGTCGCCGCTGTACATACGTAGTGTTTCGCGTGGCGTATTAACAGCGTCTGGTCGGGCTAGGATGATTGGGGTTGCTTGCGCAGCTCACAGCAGCTAGCTGGCACTGATGATATGATCTCTGCATTCTAAATTCTGTACAACCATTCACATTGCACAATTGGTAACTGTGGACCTTGGTAGAAGAGGATTCTGGCTAGCCTATTCTTGCACACGAAGAGAAGTTTTCTTTTCCAGCTAGCTAGGGTTGGTCGTAACTACAGAAGTGAGTGTAGCTTAATCTGTTAGTCATTATGTAGGTCCTTGAAATTAAATGTAGGCCTAATTTGAGCAAGAGATGATTCATCGAAGGTTAGGAAGGGACTGAATATTATGAACTCTGTATTGAAATTTGTAGAGTCTGCTCATTATATCATGTCATTACGACATTAGACAATGTCTACATTAGCCCGACCAGACGCTGTTAATACGATGTGCGAATAACTGGGCTGTGTAAAAGTTCTAGTATTAGTATGACTATCAATTAAACATGGCTATGCCTAACAGTAATAGTGTAGAGTCTGTGCACTGTGATATTAATCAAGATAGGGGCACAGTGCATGATTTTGAAGAAAACAAAGTGCATGATTGCCGTAGACTGCATGTACATTGTATAAGGTTAGTTAGAACCATAATAAATCATGGCTATGGCTATCAATTGGTCGAATTTTAAAGTCCAATTGCTGGGCCCTGAGTTGAATTGGAAAGTAATTGATGACTTTATGCATTTTCGGATTTTAGAATGTGTTTGAGAACTGCATCAATCAAGTTTAGGCATAGAAACTACTAGACCTCTAACGTTTTCCGTGTATACGTGTGTGTAGCCTTTGATGCGAGGCAAAGGTGACTGTCTATTGGCTAACCGTTTCCTCTAACTGACACAAAATGCTGGGGGGGGGGGGGGGGGGTTGTTATGTCTTATTTTGTTTTGTTTTTTGCTTCCAGGAAAAAAAAAAGCATTCATTAAGATGTTACTGGTACCGTAGAAATGGAACTTGGCTAATTTCATTGGCAGTCGTGTGTAGAGGTACTGTAGACCAATAAATCTGCCTCTTGTTGGGTAGCCTCTTGTTAATTGTATTTATACGGTCGCTAATGCAGTCGACCGTATTTCAGACTGTACAGATACAATTAGGCTACCAAACAAGAGACAAATTTATCGGTCTAACCAGTTAGTGTAGATAGACACAGCCCCGTCCTGTACACAAGAGGTATGATATTTCTAACAAGTATAGGTCTAACTAATTTGTTGGGTTTTTCTAATTTGTTGTGAATGCATGATATTTATAATGGATAGGCATGCATTATTATTCATGGGTAAGCAGCTAAGAAGATAACACAGGTAAGAAAGGATTAGTAGAAATATGATTCATTTTCAAAGTCCAGATACATGGAGATTGTATAGCTCTTTACGAGCTAAAAAAAACAGTTCAAACTACCAGTACATTTGTAGGTAGGGATCTATTTTTATGACTATTTTTAATTTGGACCATTGTTCAGTGACTAGTGTAGGAGTAGACCCTCTACGAAACTAGTGATTCTCTAGTTTGTTAAAAATACTGCCATCTCACTCAGGATAAGATAAAGTGGAAGAAATTAATGAATATTAGGAGTTGATTATGCTTTTGAACTTCCCATTTTGGAATTTAAGTCTGACTTTACGCATGGCTTCAGGCCATGCGTAGAGTTACGCAGGACTTGGTGGGACTTACGCATGACTTAAGCTTTGTGAAACAGGATTTAAAGTCCTGCGTAAATTTACGCAGGACTTTGGGATTTACGCAGGGTTTGGGGATTTACGCATGAGTTAAGTCAAACTTAAATCTTTGTGAAACACCCCCCAGTATACGTACGTACGCCACATATGTTATGCACAAGGGAAGACAGGCGCAGGCCGGCCGGCCGGCAGCCCGAACTAGAAGTAAAGTTGTTTACAGGATTGACAGCGCGTACGCGTATGCATGCAATTCATCAAAGGAGCCGCCGCGCGCACAGACGATCGGCAATCTACCATAGGATTACAGGCAGTGCAATAGTACTGAAGTAAAGGAAGGAGGTGTGTCTCATTTCAGCGCTTCCTATTGGCTACATTCTTGAACCCATTTTATAATCTTAACTATTATGATGATAATCACATCTCAGTTCTCATCATAACGTGCGGTATCATTAATCATTATCATTTCCATAGTAATGATTACACCGTTGGTTTGTCCGAAGGTGATATTGATTACAAAAAAAAAAAAAAAAAATTAAATGTACGTCATTTCGAATGTTTGTTAATCTGAAGCAAAATGTAAGGATCGTAATTCCAAAGTATGTATTATTTTCTCTTTTATAGGAATAACGAACCTTTGGAATATCATGGGGCCTTAGTCAATTTTTTGAATTAAGGACCTTTGTTTAGATTTATGAACCCTAATGCCTATTTCATTTCCGGATTTGCGAACGTCTAGGTGTATAGGACCAACCACGAGCGTATATGGTATACCCCTGTACATGCTCCCTACCCCCTCCCCCCCCCCCCCCCCCCCACACACACACACTAGAAACAAACAAACAAAAAAAAAAAAAAAACGTTCTGTGACCCTTGCCACGAATTATACATTTTGGTTGAGAAATGTGACTTATGCATTATATAAGTTCGTGTATATTGAATCGGTGTACAGGCATAACGGGTTGGAGCTGCGTTTGAAATACTTACAGTTTAAAAAAAGATCCCAAGTTGTAGCTGCCACTGTCTTTGATGATATTAAAGGGTAGATGAGTCCATTTTTAAATCGCGCTTGAAAATCAGTCTAAATTTCTTTCAGAAAGTGTGCAATATCTGTCAGCGACTGGATTCATCGTGTTGTTTTCCCCACAAGCCGTTGTTTTAGAATAAACCATTTCTGCAACAATAATATACAAGCGTAATGACACTGTCATTCACACAAATACCTTTATAGTGATTGCATAAACCTCACAAATTTTTACAGGTGTGTCATGTTATAATAATTATATTCGTTTATTCGAACGTCAATTCACATCATTCTCATCCAGCAAGGACTGACCTTTATACGATTGAGAGCCACCACAACGAGCGAACGAGGTACGAGAGATAAGAGATATAACCAGCTTGATCGGACTGTAGACCTGTGGTGCATAATTCCGTGCGCGTTGCACGCACTATAACCTTACTGGTGGTAGTCCATGTGCTACTCAGGTATATTCGGTAGCCCAATCTTTAATAAACACAGGGTAACGAAAACACAGATTTCTTCTCTCAACGTCTCTAATAGTGGTGCTTTTCATTCACTCTGGACTTTCTCAAGCAACATCCTCGCCGCGGTTATAAGCATAGTTAACACTCTGTGCGTCGACCAGTCAAACGAATTCGCAGGTAAGGGAAAAAATCAAATACTTAGTTTGTAATTCATCTGGACTATTATAGACCCCGGACTACAGAAGACAAGACTTATCGACACGCACTATTCCACGAGCTATCAAAATGTTGTCATGCAACATAGAACATCTATTTTTATCAGCCTGCACTTAACAATGTATCTCCGTCTCTTTTATGAACGATATAATACTTATACGGTTGCTTATTGAATTGTTCATGATAATAATATTGTATGCATGCTGTCTCTAGACCCACCGAGCCCTTTTGTACTACTACTATTAAAATTTTTGTGACTAGGGGTGCTAAATGCTGCACCCTCCATTGCCCTCCGCTGGCGTCTATGCGTGCGAACAGTTGAGAAGCAGACAGGCATTCAAGTAATCGTTATGCTTTCGGCGCAAGATAAACTACAGTTTCAACATGATCTTATATAGAAATGCGGAAATCTGCATTTAGACATTTCTTGGTAGGGGCCTGCTTTTAATTCATTAACTGAGCCGTCACTGTGACTTTCAGTGTGAATTTGAAATGAGATATTAACTTGAGTTTTAAGTGATTTAAATAATATATGTCTTTAATGAATAGTTTAAATGCAAAAACAGATATATCTATTTTTATAGCAAATTGAAAACAATAAAAACGTATTATATTTAACAATCTCAATATTATCTTCAAGAACATTTCTTGTTATGTATACAATTGGAGAAGTATCATTGAAAAGTTTCAGTTTTCCCTGTTTAATGGTTGACCTTACATAAAAACTTCGAAAATGATGTTCATCTAATTTTGCATTCAAACTCTTCATGAATGTTAAATTATGTCAAATTAATCATAGTAACGTGTGGGCCGTCACATTTATATATTTGTATTAATGTAAAACTCCTCTGTACTTTATATACGATCGTCACTATTGAAATATGTTTTACTTCATCCGCACTGCAGCATTACAGTTATGCTGTATTTCGTTGAATGAAGTATAGGCCTAAATAAATAGATGGTGTATCATTCAAGGGCTGCAGAACGTTTGTAGTGTGTCTGTGCGTGTGTGTGTTGGGGGTGGAGGCTTACCGGCGGGGAGGGGGGTCAAGGGTGAATTGTGGTAAAAATACCCCTCGCACCCCACCTCCCAAAATAAGAAAACCATGCAAACACAAACACACACACACACATACACATACACATACACATACACATACACACAAACAAACAGACAAATAACAATGGGGCAACCTCTAACCAGTAAGTGCTACAACACCACAAAATTTGATCCGGATACATTCCCTGGATCAAGATATCCACAGAATTGCTGGGTTCATGGTGTTCATGGACACACAAAAAAAGTGTTTTCATAATATATAGTTGCACGACATTAAATTGAGGAAATGAGTTGACTTTGCTGAGATCTAGACTTTCCGAGCTCCTATACTGTAGTTGGATGTTCTTAATGTCTTATACAGTCTGAAACGATGTATCTGGGTAAGGCACTCCATAGGGCTTTATGGTGTCGTGGCTAAGCGGTAAAGCTAATCACACAGACCAAGCGGAAAAGACGGCAGGCATCCAAAATGCATGTGTTAGATTCGAGTCCCAGCTCGACAGAAGTGCCCTCTATCAAGACACTTTATCCTCATAATCAAATCATCACTGCCATTTAATCCTTTTGGAGGAGACTATTAGGTCGAGTTGTTGGTCTCATGTGTGTGAGGGGTCTAGGGCAATTACCCCCTCCCCCCGCAATTACCCCAGGCCTTTTCCCTGACCCTAACCCTAATAAAAAATCCTGAACCAAACCCTAACCCTAACCCAAACTCTAACCCTAAACCTAATCTTTACTCTAACCTTATCATTACCCAGTATTATAGCCGGGGGGGGGGGGGGGGGGGGTAATTGCCCTCGGGGTGTAAATGCCCAGATACGGTATTGGAGAACTATACCCTATATGCACATAAAAGAACCCACGTCTGCACCTCTCCCGTAAAGAGCAGTTTCGGTGAAGTGGTCGAATACACACTCATGAGGGGGCTGATATTTGCAATAATAAGGCAAACGGCAAAGGGCAATTTGCCCTGAAGATTAGAAGAAGAAGAAGAAAAAAAAAATAGAAAGGAGCATTCTATTGAGACCATTATAATGATCTTCGTCTGTATTCCAAACTCGTTTGTCGTGAAATGAAAATGGGGTAGCAAAGTCAAGCCACAAAATCACGTTTCTTTCTATAACCACAATATCAAAGCGACAATCCATGAGAAGAACTCATCCCTTGCTCAACTGAGTAACATTTACCATCACTTCAGTGCAGTCCTATTTCAAATGACGAGTGAAATTTTGCAACTAGTGCGAAGGAATGTTGCATTTAACCTTCTTTATCAAGGTAACGCCATCACATGGTATAAAAACTGAAATTGTGAGATTGAAACGAAAGTGTTTGAAACATTCAGACCTCTCTGGAAAACTCACGGTTTGGGTTTTTTTTTTTTTTTTTTTTTTTTTTTGATAGACATTCTTTATAATCTCAATCACTTTGTTATTCAGTTATTTATTAATTCGCCAATATATCTAACCTTGAGGTTGAACAACGTGGTTTTGCCTCTAAAGTACTAGTAACACACATTCAATGTTTTCATAATTATAATATTATATATTATCTATCATATCATAAATTATATCATTTCATATTATATCATATCACAGTTCTTTACATACGTCACAAGAGTAGATAATGGACTCCTTTTCAGCTTCAGTTTAGCTTATTTGCATAATTATATATTTATCAGAAATTAACAATACTTTGTTGTAACATAAAATACATAACATGCACTAAACACATCTCACAAAAAAGACCTTTTCATTTTCTATACGCACCAGACAACACTTTATGTGCACAATGTTCAGTCAGTATGAACCTTGCTCATTTCCTGTCTATTCCTCTTGTGCCGATAAATGTAAAATTCATTTTCCTGTCTACATAATTCATTTGTCAACGTTTCTAGTCTTCCTCCCCATCGGGGTCTTCAATCTATTTTTGATACGTATCGATGAACTCCACCATTATCGTAGTGGCAAGAGATTCTTATAAGATAGTTCTTTTAATCTGACAACGGTATTCCTCTTTATCTATTTTAATAACTCAATTCAATTCAGTTCAATTCAATTTATTTCACATCTCTTAAAAATGCACAAACTCGGTCTTAAAAGAAATAAGAGGGAGGAAAGGAACATTCACACGATTTTGCCTTTCGAATTTTGTTTTATTTGCTTTTTGAATAACGTGAAAAAGAAGTCTCAGAGTCTCCTTCTATCTCTCTCTCTCTCTCTCTCTCTCTCTACATATATATATATATATATATATATATATATATATGATATGCATGTATATACCTCCTTTCTCCTCTCTGTCTCTTTCTCTTTCAATGTCTTATGAACGACAATTAGGGAAGTTGAGTCGATGATATAGTATAACCTCCTCACAATGTCATGCTCCGCTCATCGTCAAATGTAAACGCATTGCGTGTGTGTGTGCGTGTGTGTGTGTTTGTGTGCGTGTGTGTTTGTCTTTCGTGCCTCTGACGAGCAAGGATGACTTGACTAAAATTAATTTTGACTCTAGACTGTGCTCACGAGTGCACCCGTCCTTCCCCTGACACGACAGTGACAGGATTTTATTTATATAACTATAACTCTTTAAATAATTATATTTCCTTCTTTCTCCGGTGTTGATCACGTATGATATGGGAAGGAATTTTTACACAGCATGTGTACATCAGCAGCGTCATAGTGTTTACCGCAGTATTTGAAAGTGTTCATTGTAAAGTATATTCTTTACATTGATATATAGAATACAAAACTCTTTTGGTGGTACATGACATTATTATTTCACTGTGCACATCCCTCTATTACATACGTTTGGAAATTACTGTAAATATAGAGACAGAGAGAATGAAAACAGCAGCCGGCCTTGATTACACTTCCCAAGAAAATAGCGCTCATCGAAGCATCATTTCGTAGAGCGACAGATACCTAAATGATAGTGATACGGTATAAATTGATAAGTCTTAACCAGAGTGTTGTGTTGTTTTTTATTAAAACAGTAGCAGTTTAAAAAAAAATAACGATATCTTCCCCAAAGGGCACCCTTCCTTCCTGACCATGCTTCTTGTCAAGTTGTACGCATTGACACGGAACCCTCTTGAAAGCAAATAGTACAGGAAAATGACAGTGACCATGAAGCTTCTCTCTCTCTCTACACACACTTACACACAAACACAAATACACACAGCGAAGTAAAGTAGTACCAAACAGCTAGAACAATACCCGTCGAACCCATTAACCCTTGCTGTGTTACTGAGTCAAATGTGCACAAAATTTACACACAAACTTATGGACATGGAAGTTCCCGTGTCACGCAGAGGGTTTAAGAAGCTCCATGGTCGGACTGACCTTCATTAAAAGTCAATGGAGATGAATTAGACGAGGGTCATATCTAAGTAGGTCTATGTCATAATTATAATCCCTTCTGTTGTATAGTTGTGGATTGTGTACCTGAGTTCCCGAACCTTATTCCTTGTGACGAAGACTAATAAAAATACAACAACATTGGTTCATCCTTTCCAGGCGTGATGAATGACAAAAGGTACTACAAGTTGTAGCATAAAAAGCTAGAGAGAGACAGCGGGGGGGGGGGGGGGGGGGATAGGATGAAGGGGTCATGCGGTGATGGTTCACATAACACTTGATTAGGACTAACACAATGCACGAGCGCGATGTACTTCACTGCCCTGACGGCATTTATGGCGTCGATAGGGACGTCTAGGGAAGAAGAAATGACCCCGCCTGACCCCTCCCCCTTTTCCTCAATGACAACAAAAATACACACATACAATCAAATAGAACGCTCAGTGAAGCGAGAGGGAGAGATGGGAATTGTTGATGTCACTATAGCAACGAGAGTTGCAGGCGACCCCTTTGCTTTGAATACCGGTTCCATGACATTTTTTTGACAATGACAATTTTGTTCCTGCGACATTGCTCCAATGAAACACCTGCACGCTATTGAGTAAAGCCAGACATTCTACCCACCATCATAACCCTAACCCTAATCCTAAACCTCACATCAAGCTAAACCTAAAACCCTATCACAACCCTAATCCTAACAATAAGTCACTGGAGAAAAGAAGACCAGAGCAATTGTCGAAGGAGCAAACGTCGTGTAACTCTAAATACCAAGCGTATAGGAAAGACGTCCTTATTAACCCCCACACTAATTTTGCTATAGACCTACCGCTCACGTCACTGGTGTTTGTATGTGTGTGTGTGTCTGTTAATGGCGCTGCAGGTCCCAGGTCGAAAAACCAGTAGAAACCAGTAGAAACCAGTAAGCATTTTTAACTGGTCTTTACTGGTTTTAACTGGTCTTAACTGGTTTCAACTGGTACCAGTTGAAATCAGATGGTAACTCTAAATTTGCAGTAACAAAATAAGCAATTCTAACTGAAACCAGTTGATACCAATTGAAGATGTACTGGTACCAGTTGATACCAGTTTAATCATACTGGTACCAGTTAATACGAGTTGAAGTTGCACTGCTTACCAGTTGAAACCAGTACAAGTCTACTGGTACCAGTTGTAGTCTTACTGGTACCAGTTTATACCAGTTGAAGTTGCACTGCGTACCAGTTGAAACCAGTACAAGTCTACTGGAACCAGTTGAGTCTTACTGGTACCAGTTTATACCAGTTGAAGTTGCACTGCTTACCAGTTGAAACCAGTACAAGTCTACTGATACCAGTTGTAGTCTTACTGGTACCAGTTTATACCAGTTGAAGTTGCACTGCTTACCAGTTGAAACCAGTACAAGTCTACTGGTACCAGTTGAAGTCTTACTGGTACCAGTTTATACCAGTTGACGTTGCACTGCTTACCAGTTGAAACCAGTACAAGTGTACTGGTACCAGTTGAAGTCTTACTGGTACCAGTTTATACCAGTTGAAGTTGCACTGCTTACCAGTTGAAACCAGTACAAGTCTACTGGTACCAGTTGATACCAGTTCATATCTTATTGTGTACCAGTTGACACAAGCTGAAGTCTACTTTTTGAATTCCATTAGTTCATCAATTAAAACTGAATTAAAAGATTAACAAAACTTAGTTAAAACATTAAATTAAAAAGTAAACAAAACACAATTAAACAAAACATTTGAGTTGAGTGAACTTGGACTCTTAATGACTTCAACTAAATGAAACTGGAACCAATTAAGATCAGTTGACACTTCAACCTGACAGACTGTATTTTGACCAGTTTGTGCGTGTGTGCGTGTGTGTGTGCGTGTGTGCGAGCGTGTGTGTGTTTCGGTGTGTGTGCAAATTAGTTTACGCAATTTGATATCCATGTAACAAACTGGACTTGCTCATAACTTCATTCCATATTAACACCCACTAAATCATTGAAATTCTAATACCAGTTGATACCAGTTGGTTTCTATTGGTTTTTACTGGTTCTTTTGCTTGTGAATATTCATAAGCTATTCAAATCATCTTCGTGAAAATGAGAAAATATCGTTAAATTCATCTTTTTTTATGATTTGAATAAACTCAGATCTGTCTGAAATGCATTAGAAATTTATTTAATATTATTGCCGTGATATTCACAATTTCATCTTGTACCTCTGATGAGGTATTTTCATATTTTTATAATAAAAGTTTAATCTACTTGGTAACCATGTCTTTAATCATTACAGCAATATAGCACTATATATATGAATGAAACATCCCTGGTACTAACTAGGTCTAGGATGTAGGCTAAGCCTAAATGTAGTTATTGGTATAGGATTTAAGACTAGCTGTAGGATTATGTTAGGTTAGATATTAACAATGTCCTGACATACACCAAACACCATACACCAAATAATTCAACACCAAATTAATTTTGTCAACTGGATCCCAGTTGATTCCAGTTGATACCAGTTGACAACTGGTACCAGTTGATACCAGTTGACAACTGGTACCAGTTGATTCCAGTTGGACGAATACCAGTTGATACCAGTTGAATGAATACCAGTTGATACCAGTTGATTTCTAGTCACTCATTCCAATTTCCATATTGAAACCAGTTGCCTTAACTGGAATCAACTGGTACCAGTACCAGTTGCCAACTGGTTTTTCGACCTGGGGTTGGAAGGAAACTGAGACTGGTAGTGGACAACCATGGCCCCATCTCGGGACAAGAGACTGGTCATCATTGACACCGACGGCGGCACCGACGACTGTAACGGCATCCTGATCGCCGCAGCCGATCCCGGCACCGAGATCCTGGCCATCACGTGCGTCGTCGGGAACGTCGAGGTCGACCAAGTCTGTCGCAACGTAGAGCGAACAGTCCGTCTGTCCGACAAACTTTGTGTAAGCTATTTTCCTTTGAATTGCTGATTTCCATACTGGTAGGGATGGTATAGTATTGGTTGAGTCGAGGATTCAGCTTTTAATTCTTTGCGAAATAGTTACAAACCACTACATGGTATGTTAAAGAGTGCACAATTCTAGAGGAATTTAAAGTTTATTTGATGAAAATCGGTTTTGAAATGACTGAGATATCCAAAAATAAAGTAAAACGAAGCGATCCTAATAAAAGATGGGTCCCACCCTTTTTTTTTTTTTTTTAGGATTGCTTTATTTTAGATATCTCAACCATTTCAAAACCAATTTCCATCCAATAAACTTTGAATTCCTCTTAGAACAGGTAAAATATGCTCTTTCATACTTCATGAGAGGTTTTTAATTATTTCAATCAACCATCATCGAAAATCATTGGAAACCTGGAGCCCCAGCTCAATCGAAACTGTACCACCCCTTTAACATCGACATGGAGATCAGTATTCATGTTGCTGTTAGTGTTAATGTTAATGTTAATGTATGTGTTTGTGTTTTTGCTTTTGATGTCGATGCTGATGCTGATTTTGATGTTGACGCTGAAGCTAATACGGATACTGATGCCAGTGTTGGTGTTGGTGTGGATGTCAGTGTTTGTATTAACATTCGTAGCGCTACAGAAAGTACCGTATAGGGTACAATCAGATAAAGATGCACTGAACAAAACACATGACCCTAAAATTGACTCCAGCACAATCTCTCGTCGGAGATACAGTATCTGATGTTTATATAATCGCCAGTGCTGAATTATTTACTAATATTGATTTTGCATTCTACGTCTACCCAGTGATATACAAATAGATACTCCAAAAACATAGAAATACAAACTTTTCACATATTATGTTATAAATAAATAGATAAATAAATAAATAAATAAGTAAATAAATAAATAAATAAATAGATAAATAAATAAACAGATAAATAAATAAATAAATAAATAAATAAATAAATAAATACCTGAATAAATGAATAAATAAATAAATTAATAAATAAATTAGTTAATTAATTAATTAATCAATAACCAGGGCGTAGACTCATTGAATACAGTTCATTCCTATATACAGCGAAAGTGATTTATCAGTACAACACGGAAGGCCGGAAGGAAAACGATAAGAAAGCTTGCACTTTATATGAGTTCATTCATTCCGTCAGGAAGAGGGGGAACGGGAAGAAATACATTAGCATAGGTTGCAGTGCACCCCATTCGTACAGTACTAGACAAATTTCGTATTGATTAACTTCCGAGAGAGAGAAAAAAAAAAAAAAAACCAGAGAAAATATTGGCGACAACGACAACGAAAGCAATGTATTTTTACAACTTTTATTATAGCCAGTCATGCAAGGACGGTGCATGTTCATAACACTGATTTCGTTATATATTTTTTTCAGACACACACGCACACACACACACATTCTCTCTCTTATAGTCAGAAATGAACAGGTAGTGCCTATAAAAAGAATTGGGAAAGCGATAGTAGTCACAGTATACTGTAGTACCACCAGTAGTAATAGTAGTAGTGGTATCATAGTAGCAGCAGCAGGAGTGGTGTGGTGTTAGTAGTAGTACAGTAGTTACAGTAGTAGTATAGTCGCAGTAGTAGTAGTAGTAGTCGTTGTCGTAGTATCAGTGGTATAGTGGTAGTACAGTATTGTAGTAGTAGTAGTAGTAGTAGTAGTAGTAGTAGTAGTAGTAGTAGTAGTATAGTAGTCGTCGTCGTAGTATTAGTAGTATAGTGGATTATTGTAGTAGTAATAGTAGTAGTAGTAGTAGTAGTAGTAGTAGTAGTAGTAGTAGTAGTAGTGGTAGTAGTAGTAGTAGTAGAAGTAGTAGAAGTAGTTACAATAGCACTAGCAACAGTTCAGCAGTACTACTACTACGATACTATACAATCCCATCATTGCACTCAACATGCAGCTATAATGTGCTGCTGTATTCTTGGTGGAAGAAGAGGTGGTTATACTGTTGATGCTATTACTGATACGTGGATGACAGCTTCCTGTGTCGATATTGTGTCTCCTAGTGTTGTGGTTCTCGATCACTGTTTGCGCTGTCACCATCAAGAACTTATCATTATCAGTAATAACATGACTTGATTGCCATAACTTTCGTACTGCTCGTGAACTTAATGCGATGTTGTCATGCACTTATGTTTATGATGATATAAAAAATGGATATAATTATAATCTATAATCACAGAAAGCTAAGTGTCCAATCTACAAGGGAGCAGCCGAAAATTTAGCGGGGTTTCCCATACCACGCTTCAACGTGCATGGCTCGGATGGCCTCGGGGGACAAGGGTCCATGGAGTCTACCGACAGCCCGGCCACAGGCTCACAACACCAGGGTCTGGTCCAGAGCGAACCTGCGTGCATGGCCCTGGTCCGCATCGTAAACGAGCACCCAGGCCAGATCAGTGTTGTCGCAATCGGCCCGTTAACCAACCTTGCCCTGGCACTCCGCATCGACCCTACCTTCTCGTCCAAGATAAAAGACTTGGTCATCATGGGCGGCGATTCAGAAGGTATGCAAGGATGCAGTATTTTTCACGTTTGATCACACAAAAACACAAGAAGAAGAAGAAGAATTTCCTATATTTGACAAGCAATATTTTCGCGAGGAAATCAATGTCGACAACTCAATTCCACATACTCTTCCTCGTTACCTTCAACATCAGCTATTGGAGTGGAATAAAGAAACATCCTTTGGTATTCCTGTGCATCTCCTGTTAACTTTGCTTCCTGGAAGGAGGTATAATAATGATAGTAGTAGTAGTAGTAGTAGTAGTAGTAGTAGTAGTAGTAGTAGTAGTAGTGGTAGTAGTAGTAGTAGTAGTAGTAGTAGTAGTAGTAGTGGTAGTAGTAGTAGTGGTAGTAGTAGTAGTAGTAGTAGTAGTAGTAGTAATAATAATAATAATGATAATAATAATAATAAGGATAATGATAATAATAATGTCTTAGTTAACCAGGGTAGCCTCTTCAATGTTGTTACTACTGTACCAGAGGGCCCTTCCATTATTATTACCCTAGCGTAGTCGGGTACCCATTTATACACCTGGGTCAAGAGGGACATGGCGGGTAAAAACATCTCGTCCAAGGGCGTATTAAAGCACTGGGTGGGAATCGAACTCGGGTCCTCCGATTGGGAGTCGGGAGTCGGGAGTCGCATCCACTATGCCACAGCGTACCCACCATAAAGGTGTATATTATAGCATCATTACGATGCACAGCAAATTCTCTCTTTCTGCAGCTATTCTGTTTATAAAGGAACCGTGAGCATCTCAATCAATATAATGTATGTAATCAAGAGTGACAAAAATTAACCCTGTTAATACCACTAGTGACATTTTTTTGCATGCAGATCCCAATGATATTATGAGATCGTGATCTCGAGGGTTTAAATGAAGCTCGTTCAAGAAAAAAAAAAACGCGGATTCCATCATATTATTGTATCGATCATATAGATATACGAGAAAATGATACTTGTGATAAAGATCAGACATAGCAAAGAATGGCAGGACAAGGATGGGCCTATGGAGCTAATAAACTTTTTTTTTTTTTTATTAAAGCTAATGGCTGCTCATGCGACATATACGTCAATGGTATAAAAGTGATCCATCTGTTCCAAGTTCTACAGGCAGTTAGTTAATTGGCGCTCTTGTCTTTCTTATGTTTAATGAAATTTTGTTCTTTTTTCCTTGAGTTTCCAGTAGCTTAAGCGCGTTTCCTTATTGTTTTCTGTTTTCTCCGCAGGCCGTGGAAACATTACCCCGTGTGCCGAGTTTAACTTTTGCGCTGACCCGGAAGCCTCCCGTGTCGTCCTCCGAGAGTTCGTGTGTCCGAAGACCCTCGTTTCGTGGGAGCTAACTATGAAGTACGCTTTGGAGATGGTAGGTTTCTGTGAACCATCGAGGTAGAACACATTAAAGGGATGGTACAATATTGGTGGAGATGAGAATTGTGCTTTAACTTTTTGCGAGATACCAAGAAAACACTTCTGAAATAGTACAGAGCATACCATTTTAAGAGGAATTCACTGAAGTTTATTTGATGAAAATCGGGTTTGGAATGACTGAAACATCCAAAAACAAAGTAAAACAAAGTGATCGTAATAAAGTGTGGGTCCCACACTTATTAGAATCGCTCTGTTTTGGATATCTCAGCCATTTCAAAAACAATTTCCATCAAATAAACGTTGAATTCTTTTTGGAATTACACGCTCTTTCATATTTCATCAGAGGTTTCTCATTATCTCACCCAAAAATGTTAGAAACTTGAAATTAGGTCTCAACCAAAACTATACGATCCCTTTAAGCTGATTGGCAGTTTGCATGACAGACAGGCTGACGCTTGTAGTTAAGAGACTCTAACATACAGTGCTCAAATCGAAAATACTTTTCGAGCCCTCTTCCCCACTTCTACATAGCTTCAATAGCTTTAACCCTTTCGTCTAAGAACTCCCGAAGACTTACACACGAACCTTCTACGGTCCTGCGGGCAGTTAGTTAACTCTAGCTGTGCTTTAGGGAACTGGTTGTACGATGGGGGTCATCCTACGAAGCCGACACCCACAAGTCATATAACCCACGAGTTCGACATTTTAAAAGGTTCATGAGTCATACAACCCATGAGTTTGACACTAGTAAAAACAGCCCACGAATTCGACATTGCAACACGGGACTTAAGGAATCTGTCTCGTGGGCCTTGTTTGCTTAGTGTCGAACCCATTGGCTGTATGACTCGTAGTTTGTATGAACTCTGGAAAATTACAATACCTCGACGGCAAACCAAGGCTGCAGACTTTATACATTGTACCTCTTCGTTCTTTGCCGTCCCACGTGTTACAGAACGGGTTTCCCCTCGAAATGGAAAATTGACGTTAAGTCTGCATCTCTCGTTAATACTATGAAATATGACAGTCATCTCATAATCCAGAAGTGTTTAGTGACGTCTAGAATTTATGTCTGAAAGGATAATATTAATCGAGGACAATGCTCTTCGAGTTGAAACTGTTTTGACAAGGTTAGTCATGCTGTGGACAGCAAGAGAAGCGGATTTAATATTTCTCTGCCTATTCTGTCTCGAGTAAGGGAACTGTTTGTTTGCTTTCAGTGAAAAACAAAGTGCTTATGTCCATTCTTCTTTACTGTTATGACACCCTCGACATAATGATATACCATACAATTTGCTTCACAGAATACAGCGTCGTAGATCCTTGTCTATTACAACATAGCTGTGCAACGTTGTCACAGTTAAATGAGTGACGTTTTTGTTGTATCATTTCATATTTTTCTTTAAGAAAAGTTAATCTAGTCACGTCGTGGTAACATTAATGGGAAAATGTTTCTTCATCTTAATCTCAAGCTCATTGAAAATTACATCTTCGACAAAATGTGATATTCGTTATTGTGCATTGCACGTGTCACCCCATTATACAGGACTGGATGTGCGATAACTTGTTTGTGACTGGCACCAAGGTCGGGCAATTCCTTCGAGACACACATGAATTCATCATTGCCGTATGTAAAGAGGTACCATATATGCACCATGTATAATTAACATTATAATTCACAAAACAACGTAAAAAACCTCCTTAAATCTGTCGACAACTATAAACGGGAACCTGCGGGCGCGTTCTTAACAAAGACTATTATGTGGATTTCAAAATCTCGCAGCTAGCTGATTAGATACATAAATTATAAATACAACTGGGTAACGTTGAATCAGGCGTTAGTATAGGCGATGGAAAGCCGTTAAACTGGTGCATTATGCAACTCATTGACATTTTCCCCGGGAACCTGGTGATAACAAGCTGTTCAGTGATTCACCTGATCCGAATTGCCCTTAGATACATTTCGATACTTAATCCATCTGCAATCGAATAGTAGTATCTAAATGGAGGAATCTATCGAGACAAACTTTCTTGTTGCCAGGTATTATTATGATCCTTTAAATGGGGGTGAGTTGTTCCTGAGGTTGACAATTATTACAAACGGTACATTGTTGGATACCGCAAAGGCCACATTTTAAACGATACTTAACGCGAAATGATAGTCAGAAAATGGGGAGTCCCCTTCGTTTCTTCTCTTTCCGATTCACCGGTGTCTGTTTTGTTTGTTTGTTTGTTTTTGTTTTTGTTTTTTTTAGCAACCAAATAAAACAACAGGTGGACTAAAAGACAAGTTTCCTCCATGCGACCAAATGGCAGTAGCAATCTGTGCCAATCCCAGTCTCGTCACCAAGGTGGAGGCGTGTCCTTGTACAGTGGAGGTAGGGGGCATGTACAGCAGGGGCCACCTCGTCATCGACAGGGGAGGGATGGACCCCACCCTTGCTTCGGTCACGCCCACCAGGATTGTCACCGAAATTGACTTCGAGGAATTCAAGAAGATGTGCATAAACTGTGTTCGATGATGATGGTCGCTTGACCTGGTTTTGATCACTCGATCGTAGCGTCTTCCAAGGCTTTTCTGAGTTCCATCTTTAGAAGCATGATTATAGTTATGAAATTGGGAAAAATGAAGCAATTATTGACAGCCAACGTCAATCAATATTACAGTACACAAATCAACCTTGAAGAGTTCAAGAAGATACGCGTGCATGCATGTGCCGATGTATCAAAAGAATGGACTTGTTGTAGCATTTCATG
Organism: Diadema setosum; assembly: GCA_033980235.1. NCBI lineage: Eukaryota > Metazoa > Echinodermata > Echinoidea > Diadematoida > Diadematidae > Diadema > Diadema setosum. The sequence continues at coordinate 9,847,414 of CM067062.1, read as the reverse complement.
AATGCGCCAGTAAGTGCACGACATGCAGAGCCAACTCCGACATCAAGAAAATCAAATTACACAAATAAGAATGAGACAATCATAATTACGAAAGAGGCATTTAGATAATGCAGTACATGAGCCCAAAGCGACGATGTGCTTGTATAGTTATACGATGGAGCATACATTAGCGCAAGTGCAACTCAATGCAGTGTTTATATTGTGCACAAAGTATGGCAGAGCTCTATTCACGAATTGCTGACCAGTATAGTAGTATACCTGTAGAACGTCAATTACACAATTGTGACATGTGAGAATTCACAGTATATGAGTGCGTGACCGTGCACTGTAATATTGAGAAAATGACTATCGTGTGTGCCTTTCCAACATATCACGTCATTAATGTGTGTATACCCGTGATTGTTATACGTATATCATTTTTATGTGACTATACATACATGTATATATCCGTATACACAGGTGTCTTTGAATGTTATGATATTTATGTAAGTGTCTGCTACATCTCAAAAAGGGTTTTCATATAAGTATAATGTCAATAATTATGTGATTATACGGAATGCTGCTCTGAAATAAATGAAAAAAACAACAACAATCTGTCCCTTTTTGGAGACGTTGAGGCAGGAACAATTATTGCTGAACGATCCGAGTGTGCATAAAGTTATCATGTAACTCAGTTCATATTGTTTGGGTTTTTTTTTTCTCCAGCAGAGCTTGTAAAGCGCGATCCGATTCGCTTGCTTCTTTATGAAAAACCACACGTTGAACTATGGAATCATCCATGCATTGCTACGTTCAGCAATCTTCGGGCAAGCTTTCCAATAATCTGTCATACACAGGCACACAATGACACGATCTGATAAGAGTGTCAGTAAACATATTATAGTGTAATATGGCAACAGGCAAAATTACTTCTCAAATTTCCTATAAATTCGCTATTGATGAAAGAACTCAGTGAGCACATGGTGAGAAATAAAAATATTCAATTTGCTTGTTCACGTGATGTGTTAAGTGTTTAACCAGTCTAATGATGTGCATTGTGTAAATGCAAATTTTTGCATAGTTATGGTTAAACAATGCACTGAAATTGGTTACACGCCACGATTGTCTGTGCTATAACGTGAGCGCTTTGAGCTGCCTCAGCGTATAATAGCAGAATAATATGGATGAGGGTATATGCCGGGTGTAGTGTGGATTCAGTGATCATGGGAAAAAAAAAAGGAAATTGCGTGTACCACGAACGGGAGATAAAAGACATTAACATTGTGACACGAGACGTATTAACTCCTCCCCTCCTTAAAACCTTCCCACCTCCGTAAAACACTAACAAGTGACGATTTCGAATAAGCCTATAGATACGAAGGAGTAAATCTGTGATGAACTTGGAGCAAATCTCCCCCTCCCCTTATAGAGTGGGACATAGACGAAGTCGGAGATATTCAATATGTTCACTGAAGGTGAAATTATAGGCCCGTGAAAGAGCGGAGATAATTAATGACAAAAATTATGATATTAATAGTAATAATGGTAGTAATAGTAATAACAATAGTAATAATAAAAGTAATGATAATGGTAATGGTAATATTAATAGTAATATATAGCATAGTTATAGTCATAGTCATAGTAATAATAATATTATTAGAAATAGTAATAGCAGAACAGTACACAGTGCATGGGCCTAATAGAAAAAATGTTACTAATATTGATAGTGAATAATCATGAAAATAATAATGGATTTTAGGGACCTGCAAAAGATACGATAACCGCTATATACTTTCAATTTGGCCGTGCCTATTTTCTCGAATCATAATAAATATTATCATCAGCGAGTACATTAGGACCGGAGAGTGATACATCTTTAGCTTTAATCTGTTAATATAGGACCCATAAAAGACCTGCACTATCGAAGTAATTACTATCATTCGATTCCTTGTTATCCCATCTCATGTACTAATCAAACGTCTGTCTAATAACTTCATTAGGTGTTTGGTTGGATTCTATTTCAGGCTTATTTGTTTTTTGCCCTCTGTATAGCCCCTAAATAAATTAAGATAAGAGATCGCTATAGGACTTTGATCTTCCGTATATACAGTCCATTCGTCGGAGTTCCACGGGGTTGTGAGCAAAAATAGTAATGATTTTAATAATTATTAATCAATAGTGATAATTTTCTCGAATTATACTTTGGGACCAATAAAAGGCCTGTACCGTCGGCATGATTATCATTATCCGATCCCTTGTTGTTGTATAGCATCTTGTGTACTAATCAATGTGTGAGATAACTTCATTAGGTATTCTGTTTCAGGCGTATTTGCCTTGTGCGCTATGAAGCTCCTAGCTAATGAGAGATAGCAGATTGCTATTATAGGACTTCGATCTTTCGTTCAACATAGTCAACACTCACCAGAGTTCCAAGCAGTTGCGCACAAAAAGCGAGGCCCTTTTTCCGCCCATATAAACCAGGTGTCTTACAACAATCAACCGTTTTGTGAGAGTTTTAAACAAAGTTAAGCGGATTAACAACATTTGCTGACCTTTCTCAAATGGGCAGTAGGTAGGTATAATAATAGATTATAATATGAATTAGTTGCGGTCGCTCATTTTTCTTATTATGTTTCGAGAATATTGTATAGTTATGTGCAATGATAATTACCATTATGTCACCTGCACGTTAAAGGTCCTGCATGTTTACCTTTGGGAGCAGTGATTTAAAAATTATCAAGATATCACATGATGCATATGACAATGTAAGTCAGTAAATGTATCACAAAACATCCTGCCTCTTAAAATTTTTGCAGCAAACCCTAAAATATATATAAGGAGATATCATGAATTCTTCTCATTAAACCATAATTATCTGTAGACGGCTTAGTCTGGAAACATTTTTCTATTGTAACTATTGTTCACATTTTGTATATTTAACAACACTTTACGTTGATTATACTGGTTAAAATTTTTACATTGTGTTTTTCTACCCCTAACTCACATGTTAGAACTTTTTTGAAGCACTAATGCTGGATTTTTGTTTCATCTGCAAATGGTGAATTATGCCTTTAATTAACTTCTTTAAGTTCCCCCGGTCATTAATGCGAATCCAGCACATGTACAAAAATATTTTGATAGTTACACACTCTGAAAAAAAAAATTAACGATAATAAGACAAGCATTAATGATAAATTCATGATGTACTATAGCTTCTAAAGGTGTTAGCTCTTTACCTATCGAGGAGTATCATGATTTATTCAAGTAGTATAGTTGGTTAATAAAATATGAATATTTTTTACGTCATTGTAAAAGCACTCGATCTATAGTTCATTCAGATGGAATGGAAGTGACATTTGGCATTTCTATTTAACATGGCTAGGAAGTGATAATTTATCCGAAATGAAGCTTTGTGTGATGTTCAATTACGTTATCTTGCTTCAAATAATACGTTCTACCATAATCTAACGTCACGAATTGTTGTAGACTTTCCGTCTAGAGAGGGAGCAATCCATGCAAAGAATCAACCTGTAGGCCTACTTTTGAACGATAAAGTTCCACTTTCCTCGGAAGATCTGTTTTTGTTTTGTTTTGTTCTGTTTGATTATTTGTTTGTTTGTTTGTTTTTTGATCAGATGATGGGATTTTCGCCATCCCTGCTCAAGATAAGCGATACATAATACGAAAACACGGGGATTATATTGCGTAAAGATTGATGAAAATAAAATGAATATCACAGTTACTCGACAAGATATTTCCGGACACTAGTCTGAAATATAGATACGGATGCTTGATGCTATAAACATTATTATTACCAATTCGGTTTAATTTGCGAGAATTATTTGGAAAAGCTATAAAACTGGCTTTACAGAAGGGTAGGTGGTTTCAAAAACTTTCACAACAATACAACTCTGGTTAATACTTTGGCACATGTTTCTGGATGGGATTGACTTTTGTCTTATATTTATGAGGAAATTCCATTTCATTTAATGAATAAACGAGCAAAATGATATATCAGACATTATGTTGAGTTCAGTTTTGAATCTTTAGATTACTCGGAAAGATGGTGACATCAAACGCCGAGATCAAATTAAGTACAGAGAATTTTTATTCACCTGTGTACTTGTGTGTGTGTCCGTGTGAGCGCACATCCCGAGGGAAAAAAAAAACCAGACATTTTTTTGAATGATTGAAAAGTTGATTTCCAAAAGGTGTTAAATCTATTTTCATAAAAGATTACTTTTTCATACAAACTTATATAGCCCATACAATAAACCCTTCAAAGTATTAAAAATCTTGTCAGAAAATGGCCCAAATCAGGTGATGACAAATTGATTTTCTTCCCAAGGTGTTACATCCAGTGGGATCCAGTCAGAATTTACTCAGAAACCAGAGTGCATACCGGATTGCACTTTGACGCTTGAGCAACGACAAACTGCCTAGCTTTCCTGATGACCCATAAATAGTATGTGATTATTAGCTATGGGATATTTTATTTCTGATGATGAATGCATAAAGCAAACTATCTGTGTCGGAGAGAACAGGAGGAGAATGAATAGAGATAAATAATCCCAGGAGAAATTAACGAAGTCACAAAACTAGTCGCTGAAACAACATTTACATGTTGTACATCACCGTGCCAATTGCTTGTTTTCTCAAAAGGTGCTTAATCCGTAAAATCCCTAAGAACATTACTTTTATAAAAAAAAATCAATGAAGACCCTTTTTTTTTTCTTTGAGGCACATAAATATTATGATAATGGGGATCTCCTATGGGACATAAAGTCTTTGCATGAAAACGCAGAAAAGCTTGTGAAATATAAATCCAGGTTTTCTCTTCACAACCAAAAGTGGGTTTAGCACCTTTTGGGAATGAACTGAGCCTTTAATCATTATTATAGCGATGCAGTTGGAACTCCGGCTCTCGAATTGTAGTCCGGAGATCAGGCACAAGTTGCAGCCGGTGGTAGCCAAAGAGGTTCGAACCTCTTTGGTGGTAGCACAACGAGTTCGCGTTCCGCACCGCACTATGTCACCTGACCTTTAACACGCCTTCTTCACGTCACATGATCTCTGTTGTAGCCAGAGAGTGCAGTGCTGAACGAAAGCTCTGCTTCGCCTCGCACGGCGCTCGGCGCCGCGGCGTGAAGAGCCCGCATCACCTCGGCCGGTCTCTCATCATTGGGCGTGCGACACACGTGTCAGCAGCTGGCTAGCGAACGTTTAGAACTTAAAAGCGTTTGATTTTCTTACGTGATCGAGGTTTTCGTAGATTCCTCTAGTAGTGAAAACACAATTTTCGAAATTTTACTGGTTTTCTCGAGCACAGGTCAGCTTTCTTGGCCTGTTTTAATTTGTTGTTTCCTTTATTTTCTCGCTCTAAACGACACGAACTGAGATACCCAATGGCAGAAGTAATCGACATACAGCACAACTCTTCAAGCGGGGACGGCTCCAAATTCCAGGCCTTTTGTTCCGCCGCGCTGTCGGCGACGCTGGAGTATGACACCCCGAAGATAGTTCACATCAAGAGTAAAAAAGTTGGGCTCATCAACAGAATCCTGCAACTAGCCATCATTGGCTATATCATCGGGTAAGCAGTAAGAAGACCTATAACTGTAATATTCTGTAAAGTAATTTTGGTTTATGTCACAGTTGGTTGTTGATTGATGCAGAATCTCGAAACGCTGCCCATTGTCGTTTGATTCGCATTACGGTAACTGCGATGAGCATGATGAGCATTGATGAGTGGCAAAAGTGCCATATTCATCTCACATTCTCAGTTCCAAATCTCTAATTCTGAATTATGTTTACAAAATGGCTGGCCATGTCTCTGGTACAGGGAACAGGAAATTCACTATTTAATGGGAATATAAGAATCAGAATAGAAGAATCATACGTCTTAGAATAGCATAGCTCATCATAGAAGAACTTTGAACCTCAAAGTTGTGACCAGAATTTAATGATAATATTAAACAAGCTGAGACTCGTGAATAATTTCATTTGCAATTGAGCCAGTTCTTAGGCTTCTACACTCTCTAAATTTACATGGCGTGGCCAAAATGTTGATACATAGATTTTATAGTTTATAAATGAATAAGATTATCTATGAATAAACTTCATCCAAAATATGTGACATACAAGCAGTATAAATATGCTTGTAGGCCTATATGTACCTCAAAGCATTTTTGGTGGTCCATCAGGCATCAGGACATCACCAGGCTTTCAGTTGTTGTCCAAAATATCAAAAGTCAGAACTTAGTAACATGTTTGATATCAAAGAGGCATTCCTAAATATTGCCTGCTCTAAAAACCTAGTTTATGGCCTGTATGTCCATTGTATGTGGATTTTTACACTGAGCCCAGCCCGACTGCGAAGCATTCAGGCTGGAGTACAACTTTACAATGGAGCGCCTGGGGGTTAGATTTCTGTATTATACTGATAGATTACATTATGTACTTCCTCCATAGTATGGTGTGCACAGTGGTCAGATGGATTACAGTCTTTATAAAGAATAGCTAGACAATCTGAATCGTAAACAAATCTAGTCATTAACCCAAATACACACCTTCCTTCCTGACCCAAATCACAAGCCCTCACTATTATGCCTACCAGTGCCTACCATTGTTTCTCTGTGGAGTCATAGTCCCAGTTCAATATTGTTACTGTGAAAGCTTGGAAAAAAAAAATCCTTAACATTGCAGCCACAATGCCAAGTTTTTGGCATGACCCTTGAGCAAGAAATTGAGATAATTAATGCTAGGCAAACATATTTCAAAGGATTTTCCTCACCTGATGATAATAGGGCATGTTAGTGGAAGGTCAAAATGGATAATGGGCAGAATTTATAGCACTCGAGCAATCAAATATGACCCTTGCAGTATAATGTAAAGAAGGACTAAACTCTGTGCGGTGTCAAGGAATATGTGATGCTATAAGGGCATAATATATATTTTCCTTTTTTCAAAATAATATGGCCCACATTGAAAAATTATATTTGTCCATTGGTAGAACTTTGTTCATTTACATTAAAAAATTGAAAGCCATTTCTCGTCTTACCCATTCTGCAATCTGTTTTATTATCAGTATTGCCTTTACAAATTAATTTCTCGTCATCGCTTTTGTTTTGGTTGCAAATTGTTGGGTGCAATTGTAAATGTTATCTCATATCAAAAGGGTCTTAACTGTAACATACATGTAAACATTTTTTTTTTTTTGGTTTTTTTTCCTACTTAGACTGCATGGATATGAACATCCCATGAAATGCTGTCAATGATAATAAAGCTTTTATTTGTTGACAGATTTAACATTTCCATGATAAATCTTGACTAAAAAAAAAAAATGTATGGCTTGGTATACCCTTCTCTTTCTCAATAGGTGGGTTCTTGTGTACAAGAAGGGATACCAATCCACAGACGATGTGGTCAGTGCAGTCACCTGTAAACTGAAGGGCGTGGCATACACTAACATCACAGATGACCCCAATCTCAATGTCAAAGACACCACCCCATATAACAGGATATGGGATGTGTCAGACTACGTCATTCCACCACAGGTTAGTTCCTTTCCTTTTCAAGGCCCATGTGTGCAGTCTGTCTGTAGCACCACAAATAGTCTTTGTTCAGGACCTATTTTGTTTTCCTTTAACCCGTTGAGGACGGACTGATTTTGCTACAACACGCATTTCCCATAGACACCTGCCCGAGTATACTCGAGACTCGTCCTCAACGGGTTAAGGTAGAAAGAGTGATGGATTATGTTATTATGCCATATATTTCATGAGGTTTTTATTTATTCTATTTTCTTTTGCGAAATTATCAAATCTAATCTCGACGTGCATGCATACAGTAATTTCTCTGTGCATTACTGTATTCCACGATTGTTAATGTAACCAGCTGGGAAATTGTTGGGAAGTCCCAATTTGCAAAATAACTAGACAAGTTTACTGAATTTTTGGCATGTACAGTAAACAAACAGAAAAATTGGGAAACCCTCTAAAGTAATGTACCAATGTTTATGACTTTTCTAGTAGTGGATAAATACACACAGTTTGTGATTACAAATTAACCATTAAATTCTTAGTGACCCGCTACAACAAAAGGATCCTAAAGTCGCTGACGGGTGAGCCGAGAAAATCGAGTTTGAAGTCAGATCACCAAAATCTGTTAAAACGTTCGGATTTCTGTTTTTAACATAATTTTGTAGTCTAATGTATCTGCTATCATCTGCCGAAATTTCGAAGCTAAATGATCAAAGGAAAGGCCTGAAAACAGCATATTTCTGGGCCATGCTTGGCTCGCCCGTCAGCAACTTTAGGATCCTTTTGTTGTAGCGGGTCACATATAGAAGTGAAATACAGAAATTATGTGCCTTCAAACTATTGAAAGTATTAGGTCAACTTTTTCAGTCGTATTGAATCAGCAACATGTTTGTATACAAAGTCAACATGATTTTATAGGCTATCGGTCCTGAGAGGGTTAAAGTTCAATGTGCCTGGCGCAATCAAGAAAGTACAATGATCAGTGTCTCACAAGATAATAGTTGTTGTACTAACATGTTTAATGACATTTGGATTGCTATTCTTTAGTGAGATGGAAAGCTAGAAACACTTGGAACAGGGTAAGTACTGGGCAATATAGAACACTCCAATGTAATTCTTAAGTGACAAGTACTGTCAATCATGTTGATATTACTAGGGTCCTACATGGTCACCATTTTCTGTACTTGTCTGCACCTTCTAGCCTGTATCAGGAATTCATCATAATGGGGATCATTGTTTGTAATATAATGCAGGAGATTTTGGAGTTAACCTGTTGAGGACGAATCCCGAGTATACTCGGGCAAGTGTCTACTGGGAAATGCGTCTTGTAGCAAAATCAGCCTTCCTCAATGGGTTAACATACTGAAAAGTTAAAACTTTCATTGGGTGGAAGTGTTCGCACATTTCACTTGACATGAAACTGGCGCAAAGTAAAAACACACAATTTTTTTACTCAGTGTATGTACATGTATTTACTATTTCATATTTTGATTTCCAGAATTAAAAAAAAAATCCAAAATTCATCTCATATGGAGTGTGGAAAGCTACTTGTGTGAAGATTTCCTATTTTACAGTTCTGGGTTTTAATGCTTGGGTGAATCAAACTTGTGACATTTTGTTACAGGAAACAGCGTAAAATATTTTGAATCTGCTTTTGTAACTGAAAAGTATTACCATATTCATAATCTTTCTCTTTATTTATTTATTCATTGTTGTTCTCCATGTCCAGCAAACCAATGCATTCTTTGTCATGACCAATATGATCATCACCCCTGATCAGCAGAAGGGCGAATGTCCCGAGGTAAGAATCAAGTCAGTGATGGTGATTAAAGCCCCTCATTAAAGGACAAGCCCACCTTCATATACATATGGATTGAGTGAATGCAGCAATATTAGTTGAACATATCAGTGAGAGTTTGGGGAAAATTTGACAATCCGTTCGAAACTTATGAACGTTTAAAGTATATGCGCAGTCACTGCTGGATGAGAAGACTACTACAGTGTATGATGTCACATGCGTTGAAAGATATAAGGAAAATAAAAAGAGAATTTCACAAAATTTTATTTTTTGAAAAATGTGCATATTTCCTCAATTTGTCACTGACGTATGTCAAGGGTAATATTATTCCCCTTGCCTTCTGAAAGAGGCCAGTCAAGCATTCTTTTATTATACGAGAAAAGTGACAATATGTTGAATTTTCTTTATATTTTCTTCATATCGTTCTACACATGTGACATCACAAGCTTTAGTAGTCTTTTCATCCACCATTATTGAATGAGCAAAAACTTCAAAAATTCATAACTTTGGAACGGATTGTCGGACTGTCCTCAAACCTTCGCTGATATGTTCTACTAATATTGCTGCATTCACTCAATCCACATGTCTCTGAAGGTTTACTTGTCCTTAAATCCTACTTCTTACTGATGAGCTTTAATGACTCTGACAATCGAGAAGAGCAGTAGAATTGTGTTTCCACTTCATCTGTGGCATTGGCACAAATGAGTTTCCTTCCAGAAGAGATGTGGCTGTCAAGGAATTTAGATTGTCATAGATGAAGTGTTTGATACAATGTCACTTTAATAATGATGTGAAAATGAAACAATGAGATGCTTTTAGTTCTGGACACACGTTTAGTTGCTCAGACACTTTTCCTAGTAAATTCTAAACTCCTATTATGATACCATGGAGCTAGGTAGCTCCATGATGATACTGAGAGGGACAGAGCAAAGATCATAACAAACTGAAATCAGGGAGGTGACACCTCCCTGGTGAAAATCAGGAAGAGGAAACGTCAATGTGATTTTTAGTTGTGAAATGATAGTTCTGATGTTCACCAGGATATTGTCTGCCAGTGACAGATTACAAGGTTAAAGAAATTCTAATGTACTGTCTAGGGTCTGAGGTATTACAATTCAAGTCATTTGATCTACATTTTAAATTTTCAGTCAGTTTTCAGTGCTTCTCATTTTGCTTCCTTCTTCTTACATAGTTAGTCTCTTACAGTCAGGTTTCCTTGTTTTTGTTTTTGTTATTTTTTGTCATCTTTCCTATATGATCACAATCAAGATTCTGAAAGTAGTAAATGTAGGAAAATAGAATTTGAATGGGAGGCATCATATAGTCTGATGTGACATGAAGTTACGCTGTTTTCACCCATTTTTACATCATGAAAATATTGTTTTTGTGACCCCAAGCACACTCGGTTTTGGTGTCTATCTACGTGTAACGGGGTGAATTACACACAATCTTTGGAAAGTGTAAAAACTGTATTAAATTCATCAGACATGAATACATCTAGCTTGTTGCAAATATGGCACGTGAGATGATAAAGCCTTTACAGCTCTTCACAGACACCTAAGGAAATAAGGTAGTATTAAGAGTTTTATTATGACCAACCTTCATTGAAAACTTGCATAATGGGCTTTCAACTTGCATTAAAATACAACTGCACTTTCTTTCTTTTTCAAAGTTGCCCATTAAGTGCTGAATAAAATACATGTAGAGCATTTGGTTACCTTCTTCAATATCATCTTTAATGTAAGTGTTGCATCTCAGTTTCACGTGGGGGCAATAAAACTATTCAAAAGAAATTGATGTGGTGGATATCGGGTATGAAAGCAAAACTGAATACAATCTAGAAAGGAGCATCCTATAATGTATCTGTACACAATAAAACAACATATTAAATGCTCTCTCTCTCTCCCTCCCTCTCAAGGATCCTGATATTCCCAATGCTGTTTGTAGTGATGACAGCGACTGTCCAGCAGGAGAACCAATGGTCAATGGAAATGGTATGCCTTGGGCTTTCAGAAACTTCTGCTCTTTCTTTTCCCATCTTTGTAATACCTTTCTATTTGATACTGAATCCTTCTTTGAAAGTGAAGAGTCTTATCCACTGTACCACAGGGTCCCTATTATCTCAATCACAGATAAAAGTTTACATTTTATCTGTCGTAGAGGACGAGTGCACCTTTATACATACACATTGATTGAGAGAACACAAAAAGTTGAAAGTGGAATACATCAGTGAAAGTGTGACGAAAATCGGAGTATCCTTTCAAAAGTTTTGAATTTTTGAAGTTTCAGTGCCACCATTGCTGGCTAAGAAGGTTACTACAGCTTGTAATGTCACATGCATAGAATATTATAAAGAAAATGTTGTCACATGCATAGAATATTATAAAGAAAATGTTGTCACATGCATAGAATATTATAAAGAAAATGTTGTCACATGCATAGAATATTATAAAGAAAATGTAAAGAATATTCAGCATATTTTCACTTTTCTTGCATACACTGTAATAAAAGAGCATGTATTTGTGATTTGTATCTTTCAGAAGGCAGAGAGAATATTATTACCCTCAACATGTTATGTCAGTAACAAGTCAAGAGAATATATACTTCTTTTCAAAATTGAAATTTTGTGGAATTCTCTTTATATTTTCTTTATATCATTGCACACATGTGATATCATAAACTGTAGTAGTCTTCTCATTCAGCAGTTACTGCACAGATACTTTAAAAATGAATTCATGATTTTTGAACAAATTGTGTGATATTCCTCAAACTTTCACTGATGTGTTCTACCGATATTGCTGCATTCACCCAATCCACATGTATATTGAAGGTCCTGTTTACCTTTGGGAGCAGTGATTGAAAAAATGTTCAAGATACTGCACGAGCTGAAATTTTCGTGTACAGATGTTTTCGCGAATTGCTACTTGGAGGACATTTTCGTGTGTTGTTAATTTTGCGGTTGCAGGGTCTAACTGAACTTAGTTATTCGCGTGTTGTTATTTTTGCAGTTCAAAGGCGATTCGCGAAATTCGCGAAAATAAAAAAAAAAATTTCAGCTCATACAGTATCACATTTGATGCATATGTGTAGGTCTGTTGTATCACAAAACATCCTACATATAAAATTTTTGCAGTAAAGCCTAAAATATAAGGAGATATCAGTATTTTTCTGAATAAACCTTTAACTGTAGACGTTTTAGTCTGGAAATATTTCTATTATAATTATTGTTCACATTTTGTGTATTTGACAATACTTAACATCGATTATATGGATTCAATTTTTTACATTGGTTGATTCTGCCCTTAACTCACATTTTGGAAATATTTTAAAGCACTGATGCTGGGTTTTTGTTTCATCTGCAAATGGTAGATTATGCCTTTAATTTAAGGTGAACTTGCCCTTTAAAGGTATAAGATACTGGGTCAATTTTAAAAGGATCCTGTCTGTGCGAACAGACTTCCTCCTTGACTTCCATTGAGGTGGTTTTGATGTGCATAGAGTGCGATAAACACATTAGTGATGAAATTAATCCTCATTATACCCATTGCTTGTAAGAACCAGGTTTATTGTACACCATATCTATTCTATTTCATCTTCTCTCTCTTTCTCTCTCTCTCTGAAGTATACTTATTTATGTCAAATAAGTTAAGTACCATTCTTTTATTTGACCAGTAACTTGTGTGCTGTATCAGTTTCAGAACATGTCAAAGGGGCTTTTTCCCTGTTCATGCGTGGAACTGAAGCTACTCACGAATCAATTAACTCAATAGTTTTTCCTTCCTTTCTTCCTCAGAGGTGTTCACTGTGTACAATACAACATAGCCTCAAATGTCTGGAATGCCATTTCTCTCTAGTTGTAATATCTTCTGAAAATTAGGTCCACTGGTAGAAAGTGATTTTTATTTGTACAGTGTTTAAAGTGAGCTGTTGTCCAATACAGAAAGAGATAGATAGGTAGGTTGGTAGTGGTAGAAAGAAAGATAAATATATAGATAGATGGATAGATAGATAGACAGACAGATAGCAGATGGATAGATTGATTGACAAACATATATGTGACCTTTGCAACTGATTGACAAATTGCCCTGCATCGACGTAAATAAGCACTGAATTGATCAGTGTTTTAGTAGTAGCCATGATAAAAATCATGGGCGTACAATACTTGAGCGGGATTCGAACCCACGACCTCCTGATCACCGGACAGGCGTCATCTCCTCTAGACCACCGAGCTTTTGCCCGACAGCAAGTGTTGGTTCTAATCCTTATAGCATGCAGCGGGTATATCTCCACTAGACCACGCCTGTCTGGTGATCAGCAGGTCGTGGGTTCGAATCCTGCTCAATTTGTCAGTCAGTTGCAATGAAAGCATCTCGACAGAAAAATTTCATGAATTTGAATATATGTGACGTGCTACAACAAAAGGATCCGAAAGTCGGGGGAGGTCAATTTTTTGAAAATGACATGACATTATTCCTTTATGCTTTCATTTTAATTTCATATGTAACATGACTCATAAAAGTACTTGGTTGGGGAGATATCCATGATTTTATGAGAGCATGTCAAATGGTCCAGCAAAGCAGCGTTTCTAGAAAACCGCCTTCAAAGTTTTCCTTCTGACGCAATCAGGATCAAGGGGAGGTAAGACAGTATTTACCTCTTGACAATAGAAGGTCTGCTCATAGCAACCTCTGCGATGTTCATTCAAGCTTAGCGCCAGAGGTATATGCATGACCGATCTGTAACCAGGTTGCTACGCACTGACCAATAAGATCACTCCCTCATTGCTTCAGGTGGAGTCTGTCTGCGGCGCTATCAAAATCTGAATCTTGGGACACGTTTCTGTTCCGTTGAAAGTCAGAAAATCATTGCCAAAAAAATGCTAATTTCTCGCCTTTCCTTTGATCATTTAGCTTCAAAATTTTGGCAGATGAAACATATGACTACAAAATTATGCCAAAACCAGAAATTAAATGGTTTTTGGCCGATTTTGATGATCCGACTTCCAACTCAATTTTCTCGGCTCATCCATCAGTGACTTTCAGATCCTTTTGTTGTGGCGGGTCACATATTTTGTAGACAGATGGAGAGATTGATGATGATGATGATGCTTTAATTAGTCTGTACCAGATAGTATGATGCTGGCTCATGATCTGTGAGAATAGAAAGATGATGTACCGGTACATGTCCGGGGGGAGGGGGGGGGGGGGGGGGGTCATAAAGCTGTTCGTAAAGTTACAAACAACTTACGAACGGCTGGTGATCAGTTCTTGTGCTGAAATATTGAAATTCTGATTCGCTCATAAGTCATTCGTAACTTTACGAACAGCTTTATGAAACAGGACCCAGGCATGGACTTCTGCCTGTGCTCATTCATTTCAACCGATTGATTCCCAGGCATTTGTCTGATAGATACCGAGGATTCATTTTCAATTAACCAGTTTGGGATGGGTTGATTTAGCTACAACACACATTTTCCAGAGACGCCCGCCCAAGTATACTCGGGGACTCATCTTCAACAGGTTAAGATGTAACAGAAATATTGCATATTGTTCAAATCATGAAAGGGTGCCATAAAAACTGGATGGTGTAAATCTTGCAACTTAACTTCAGTGAATAACTTTTGTATTATGCTTCACACACACCCACACTAGAAGGCACTCACTTTCATCATCATTATTTTTTAGTCGTTGTGCTTACAAGTCCCTTTTCACATCCTTTGTTTTTAAATTTACAAGGTGTGAGAACAGGGAAATGCATAAACTACACATACCCAGACGGCGACGTGACCACAACTTGTCAGATCAAGGCTTGGTGCCCGACAGAGTTTGACGAGATACCAGTGTGAGTAATCACAGAGCATGTATTTAACTCTTTATTTGCCATGGTGGAAACCCCCTGTGTGCCACATTATTCTGAGACACGAAGGTAGTCATGTCTTAACCCTAAAAAGACTGGGCTATTTTGGTAGCTCGAAAGACTGGGGGGGGGGGGGGGGGCCTAAAGGGCCCCCCCTTAAGATCTCGGCCGTGGATCGCGCGATCGCCGCGGAAATTTGCACAATGGTAGTGTGCGATGTAATCTACAAGATCGTATATTTAAATTTTCCAAAATAGTCTTCTTTTATTTTATTTTGATTAATTATGCTAATTTATGCGAGAAATCAGACTTTTTGGTCTAAATCAGTAAATAAAGCTCCAAAAGTGCTCATTTTTGGTCTAGATATTCTTTGTAGCATTCTTAGCAAATTTACTTGAAAAAAAATTTGGTATCAAAATTAATTTCTTATTTATTTTATTGTTCTATGAATTTCTTATGTATTTCCTTGTTTTTTCGACCTTTTGTTTTTGTTGTTTTTTTCAGCAAAATATGTGGCAGACCCTTTTTGAAGCATAATACTACTAAAACAAATTGATTTTAGCCATTGAGAGTAAAAATAAGCATATTTATATGAACCATGTGATAAAACTCTATTTGTATTGACTTTGTACACAAAATCGCATTTTTGAGCCATTTTCGGTCTCATGTGCATGTACAAAAAGTTATGTAACTTCAGAACCGTACCCCCGGGGGTCACAAATTTGGTGTCAAAATGTGCGGGAAACTTGAAAGAAAAAAGTCACAGAGCATCGCGGCGAGAGCATAGCGTGTTGCTGAGTAATCGCGCGAAATGTCGAGGGGGGGCCTTTTAGGCCCCCCCCCCAGTCTTTTTACGGTTAAGAAAGAATTCTGTTTTCCAATCTATAGAACTTCTACAAATTTCTGTTAAGCTGGACATAGTAGTGAGCAAAGTTGAAGAGGAATGCCAAGCTTTGCTTAGATATAAATTGTATGACAAATCTATTTCTATTCTTTTTTTTTATGACCAGTTGCTACATTACTGTAAAAGCATGACTTTTGCACATGACACCCTGAGAGAAACTTAGATTTTACACGCAAATTTAGTTGGGAACACTGCTTGATAGTCAATCACCATGCAGAATGCAAGCTGTATGTATAAAAAGGAACAAAAGCGTGTGAAAATCTTTCATTGTACCGCGGGATTAGGCGATTTATCGATCGGTTTAAGAGGATTAGTGCGCTTGAGCGGAATATGCGAAGTTGGCACGCCGTTGACTGAGTGGGACGTGCAAACATGGCACATAAAGAGTTAAATAAGATTACAGGTAATGACCTTTAACCCTTCACAAATCTACTGTATGTCTGTACTTTCTGACTTACATTTGGACATTATTTTGCCTCTTGCCCAAGCTCGGTTACTGATTTCAAGATCATGCAGCAATGGCCTAATATTAATTTTTCCTCTCTTCCACTATAGGTGTAACCTGAAAGGATGGTATAGTTTGGGTTGAGATTGGGCTTCAGGTTTCCAACTTTTTTGTAAGATAATGAGAAACCATTTATGAATTATCAAAGAGCATACACATCCGTGAGAAATTCCAAGTTTATTTGATGATTTTTTTTTGGAAAAGACTTAGATGTCTAAAAACAAAGATGTCTTAATAAAAAGTGGGAGCTACCATTTATTAGGACGACATTGTTTGACTTTGTGTTTGGATATCTTGGCCAGTTCATTGCAGATTTTCATCGAATAAACTTTGATTTCCTCTCAGGATTGTATGCTCTATGATATTTCATAAGTGGTTTCTTAGCGTCGTGCAAAAAGTAAAAATCTGAATTCCCCATCACAACCAAAACTATACCATCTCTTTATAGGAGAAGTCTACCATATGTTCAAGTTGACTGTTATGATTAACAAAACTGAAGAGGAAAAGTTTAATTAAAATCAGACAAAGGTATTTAAAAGTGGAATTGAATTCACTTTGAATGACAGGTGTTATTAAAGATGGCAAGTGAAATGACTATGTCTCATCCCATGTGTTATGATGTTCTCATTGAATTATTTTCATTTCTTGTGACAAAACAGTCAAATCAGGGGGGCGTTTCATGAAATGTTTTGATCAGATATTTTTCTGACAAACTGTTAAAAGCTACAGAAATCCTTGTATCCGATTGGCTGAGAGCAAAGTGGTCTGATAACTTTGATGGCCAAAATGCTTCATGAAATGCCCCCCAGTAGGCCAAGATTCTATCAGTATACAAGAACATGTTTTAGCTTGTAGATTTGTTCTCAAGAAGTAGGGTTAGTAGGTGAGATTGTGCATGTGGAATTTTGATCAGTGTGGTGCAAAAAGAAAGAAATGAAACATGACCCCATATCCAGGAGGTGCAGACTTTTATATACTGATGACCATGCATGTTTTCCTGTTGTCATTGTATTCTGCAGAAACAACACGGCTATCCTGATGGCAGCTGTAAACTTTACTGTGTTAATCAAGAATAGCATTCAGTTCCCCAGATTCAATGCTTCAAAGTAAGTTTACCCAAGAACTTTGGTGATACCCGGATTGCAAGTTTATGCACTTCTATAAATCTGTATTTTTCAGAATTTTAAGGGTCAGTACCATGATGTCATTTTGATATCTGCTCTATACCAGAAAACCTCCAAGAAGTTATGGCATTGGCCTTATCTAAAATAACGATACCCGTTATGTCTTCAGAGTCGAGTTTAAATATCTTTTACAGCCAATGCTGGTTCTAAACTTTATAGCATGCAGCAGGTACTGCATATTTATTCAATTGAATCAAATTCTTGCGTCAAGTTGTTTTTATTGCAAGTGGTTGACAAATTGCCCTACATCAACGTAAAAACGCACCAAATAAAATCAATCAGTGTTTTAGAAGTAGCCATGATGGAATCCTGCCAGAGTATGTATGCCCATGTTGTTTTTGTTTGTTTGTTTTTTTTATCACGGCTACTACTCTTAAAGACATCAATTAATTTTGTGTGTATTTGTAAGGCAATTTGTCAACCAGTTGCAATAAAAACAACTGGACGCAAGCAATCATTAATTTACATTGGGTTTGTCATTTGACACTTTTCTTGGCTTTTCTTTCTTTTCTTGCTCTCTATCCCATCGTCTCTATCTCTCTCTCATTCTCCGTCTGTCGCTAATGTTGGAAAAAGACGCAATATCTTGGAGAGTAGCAACAGTACCTACCTGAAGAACTGCCTTTACGACAAAAAGGATCATCCCTTCTGTCCTGTCTTTCCTCTTGGGACCATCGCCAACGATATTGGCGCTGACTTTAACTCATTAGCTTATAAGGTACGTATCTCCCCATAATACAACAAAGTCATCATTAACATCGCACTCACAAAAAAGAATGAGAAGAACACAGAAATTTACAAAAATATTTCGCTATAATACGGCATGTGCTCAGCCCTATGAGTTGTTGGAGTTGGATCATTTGTTACTTTTTAAATACATCATGTGTCATACAGAGCAGAAATTTGGATAGATGCATTAGAGTTGTGATGTTGCATTAAGTTATGATTATCACAAATTAGTGTTTCTGAGGTAACAAATAAAAGAAAGGGTGTGTTCCTTACTGGATCAAGACACTTTTGGCAGAGCCGAAGCACAACTCTTGAAATGAACACTGTATTGCACTAACATTTTCTGAACATATACACAAAATAGAGATTGGATGAAAATGATTTGTACTAAACTGTAAGCTTCCATGTGCTTTTGTTTGACTAATATTAAAGAATTATCCTCCTTTGCTGATTTTCTTTAGTAGTCCAGTGATGCAGATTTTTCAGCTACAAATACTGATTATAATGAGATTGCTCATTTGAGTATCATATCCAGTCAATTCTGTCTTCAAGGGAAGTGTGAAATGTGGCAGTAAAAACAGGTTTGGTTGATGGCCTCTGGAGTACTTGTACATAATTTTCTGTGTCCTGTATGATTACGTGTACACCACAATACCATACTTGCCAACTAGTAAGATTTTATCAGATTCAGTCAGATTTTTTACATTAAAAATAGTAAAATCAGATTTTCTGTCAGAAAAATCAGATTTAAAAAAAAATATTTAGATATACCTTTCATGTGTATTTTCTGAAGATTTGACCGAAAGTAAGATTTTTAACTTCAGTTTGCATATAAAATAAGATTTTTGCAATCCACGAGTATATTTCATCTTGAAATGTTGGCAGGTATGCAATACCACTACATACAACTACATGTACTACATATGTGTCTATATGAAGTCATTCATGCTGTCTGATTATGATTTCCTGTAAAGCAATCACTGGTTGTCTTTAGTACACAAGTTTCAGTGGCACTTGTTAGATGTACGGCTAACACAGCTCCAAATGTATAGTGAGCTAGTCTGTCTTCCACACAGCGCCTATGGGCAAGCATTGTGCGCAGTTATCAGTTAGCAATGGACTGTATCTATGGTCGCTGGTTGTGTTAGGCAGGAGATTGCTATAGTATGTGCACAAGATCTTACAATCACTTCTAACTGCATGCTTGCTTTGTAGTGGATTTCCATGCCGTTGCTTCATTATATACAAGTTATCACTAGAGCAGGTTTGACCAAGGGTTTGACTGCTTGTGTGTGCTTATCAAGCGCACAACGAGATGAGGAAGAGACTAAAGTGTAATGGAGACACTCTGTCTGTCTTTGTATACTGAATTCCGTGAAACTTTGAGGTCATTCCTCTCATTCAAGTGGTGCAAGTATAAGAAGACCCCAACAAAGCATAAACTTTGCAGGCAAGCGTTCAGGCACATGCTGCAAATGCTTCTAACATTTACATGCTCATCCCCCCCCCCCCCAAAAAAAAAAAAAAAATGCAATTTGTGAATCCAACAGGAATGAAAAAGACTGATTAACGAGGAATCTCTGATGTGAGGACAAAAAAAAAAAATATTGCACATGACATTGTTGTTGTCTGTGTGATTTTCAAATGCATGCTTTTGACAAGGCACATACCTTTGTCAAATAATGACTCATTGTGTAACTGTTAAAGTCCATAAAAGGCTATGCAAGTCATTACAAGTTGTCATGTTGGAGGACAGACAAACGGATGATGAAATGGTCGGCAAACATAAGTAGAGTCTGTTGATGTAGGATTCCTTTCAATTGGGTACGAAAGTGTCTTTATCACCTTAAGGAGAACCCATATGAAGTGCTGAGTGTACAACTCTTATATGCACATGATCAATCACACATTCAAACACATCTCACAGTAAAGAAACATCAAATGCCTAAAGTCACAAAGGGAGTTTGAATCAAATCCATGATTTGAATTTAGCCCACAGACTAAACCTAAGGCAAAATACCAGTAAAGCAAACGTTGCCCATGCACAAGTCTGTAGGCATTCGTTGTTAAGATCTCTGTATGCTTGAAGTGCCACACGCATTTACGCTATTAAAATGTGCATAATCGATGGAGTAGATATAAACTACATTTGTGAGCTGTGGCTGTAGCATCCAGATGTACACTGTAGTCCCTTCGAATATAGAATGTGATTATTAAACTCACCTACTGCCAGCGGTAGGAAGCCATGCAGAACGAGGCTTAGAAGCTTGAGTGCTGTCATCACTCTGCCAGCGTAGCGATGAAATCTTGACATGTTGTAGAGATGTGTCGATCTCTTCTTGAGGAAATAGTCAAACTTTTGTGTTGTTTTTGTTGCACAAGGTCCCAAATGCATGCGCACTACTCCAGAGTATTAACTGACTTATAAACTCCTTAATAGACATTTGCTGTCATGATTAGATCCACTAGAGAAAACCTACTACCGCAAGAATCATCCTTGCGAAAAGCGTGTCACTGGTACTTTTTGTAGAGCATTCCAACAAGTCTTGTCAATGACATTACTCGTTGGCACTGGAAGAAAGTGATGTGACATTGGTTCTCCCTGTCTGCCTGTATAAAGTCAAGAGTGTTGTCTGAAGAAAACAAATTCATATGTTGTCCATACAAGATGATGAAACTTGTATCTTAATTCAACTGAAGGAAACAGTCAGTTCAGTCGCTGACTTGATGAGTCCAAGTCCAGCAATTGAGACAGTACAGGTACTATTTTCACACTGATAATCCAACTGATATTCCACTGAAATCTCCACAATATATATTCATCCACAGTTCAGAAATCAAATGAATCCAGTCGTAGAGAGGAACGGAAATAAAAACACAAAACATTTACGCTGAATGGACATTACATGTATACAAGAGAGTATGATTTTTGAGGGGCACTTCTGTATGAACTGAACAAAAGGTTCTTATTGATTTTTATAATCACCAGCTGAGGAACAATGAAATTTGATGTGTCATGCATAACCATACACAAAAAAGTTTAGATGAAACAGCTGTTAACCCAAAGACAAAGGGTAGTGACCTTGATAAGTGTGAAGACATCTATTCCCATTTGCATGTGAGTTGCATTGTACAACTCTTTTGTTCTTTTGTATTATTATTCATATTTACAATAGATGCAGTGATTCAGTTGACTGTTGTGATTTCCTGTCAGCATGGCTCGACACTAAATTTTTTGTCTGGTGGCCCATTTTAGCCACTAAAATCTTGAAATCTTGATTTTGTTTTTTCTGCTGGCCTGAAATCAAAGTAATAGTAACAATCCACTTTGAATCTTAATCGCCTGTTCAGGCCACCGAAAGATAAATTTGATGGCCTGACACCAATCTTTAGTGGCCCCTGACCACTGGGCCACTACTAATGTTGAGCCCTGAGTAGCCACTTGTAGATGTTTTTTTTATGCCATTAAAAATCATCATTGTCAAATTGGAAATTTGTTGCGCAACCAGCAATGCCTTGAAATGTATATCATTTATCAAATTTTATGCATTAATTTATAAAGTATTCTCCAGCTTGTGAATAGACATAAGATATGTTTTTAAGGTTATTAGATATGAGGACTACCCTTTCATACTTTTTCTTCCCGTCATTCTTATGAAACATGTGGTGTATATAGATATCATTTAAAACCCATGCTCTTTACATTTCTAAATTGTTGTCTTACATCATCTATTTGTGTAGAAAACTCCAAGAGTGGTTTCCAAATACAATGTTCTTTGGAGAATTGTCATGTTGCTTTTTACTTATGTATTGCCATGGTGTTTGTTCTTTCATATGTGACCAGGGTGCAGTTGTGGGAATACTTATCAGATGGGACTGCAACTTAGACTACAGCTTGGATAACTGTCGTCCGGTATACACGTTCAAAAGACTAGACAACAAAAATGCCCTCATCGCTCCTGGATATAACTTCAGGTCAGTTGTGAATTTTTTCCTCAATAATGTAACTACAATGTATCATCACTACCAATGAGCAGAAGCAATACCTCCACCACCACCACCCACACCACCATCATTACCACTTTCACCATCATCAGCATCATCTTCATCGTCATCATCATCATCACCATCATCACCATCATCATCATCATCATCATCATCTTCATCACCATCATCATTATCACCATCATCACCATCATCATCGTCGTCACCATCATCATCACCATCATCTCTGCAGTTTTACCACGATCTATATTGACACCAGTCACCATAATCATCATCATCATCATCATTATCATCATTGTTGTCACCACCATCATCACCATCATCATCATCATCATCATCTTCATTAACCTCCATCACCATCCATCATCACCATTATTTGTGCAATTTTACCAAGATCTACATTAACACCAGTCACCATCATCAGCATCATCATCATCAGCATTATCATCATCATCATCATCATCATTATCATCTTCAAATACCTCCATCACCATCCATCATCACCATTATCTCTGCAGGTTTTCCACGATCTACATTGACACCAGTCATCATCATCATCATCATCATTGCCATCCTGAACACCGCCATCTTTAACATCATTCTCCCAGACTTGCCTGTCTCCTTGGTTCTGCAGGAGTATCCCTGAAAACTGAACTGCTCTCTTCTGACCGTGACAAAAGAATGTTAATGCCCCCCGATTTGGGATTACATTTTCACCTGCTGAGATGCTTAAAGCACACAAGTGTCACAGTCATCAAAGCTCACTAAAATCACTCTGATTTTGATTGGTGAATGTTGGCAGTCATGTTAGCCCAATCTCTTGGTCACTTTCAGCATGTCTGTCACCCCAACCATTACCCCACTATACTGCTTAGCATTAGGAGTTTCTTGCAGCTGATTGACAATTGCCCTACATCAGTGTAAATAAGCACTGAATTGATCAGTGTTGTAGTAGCATCCATGATAAAAGAAATCATGGGCATACATACTTGAGCAGGATTCAAACCTATGACCTCCTGATCTCTGGACAGGCATCATCTTCACTAGACCACTGAGCTTCCACCCGACAGCAATCCTGCTTGAGTATGTACGCCCATGATTTCTTTTATCATGGCTACTTCTAAAACACTGATCGATTTAGTGCTTATTTACGTCAATGTAAGGCAATTGTCAATTAGTTGCAATAAAAACATCTTGATGGAAGAATTTCATGAATTTGAATAATTATGCAGTACCCGCTACATACTATAAGGATTAGAACCAACACTTGCTGTCAGACTGAAGCTCGATGGTCTAGTGGAGACAACGCCTGTCCGGTGATCAGGAGGTCGTAGGTTCAAATCCTGCTCGAGTATGTACACCCATGATTTTTTATCATGGCTACTACTAAAACACTAATCAATTCAGTGCTTATTTATTTCAGTGTAGGGCAATTGTCAGTCAGTTGCAATAAAAAACATCTCAATGGAAGAATGTTATATGAAGTTGAATAATCACAAGTTTCTCATGTTCATCACTATTCTCATTAGTTTCAACAGCAATATCATCATCATCACACAACTGTAGTCAATAACTGTATCCCGGCATTACAAATTTTTTGCCCGCAGGTTCTCCAATTATTACAAACAAGAAGGAGTGGAGTACAGGACCCTGACCAAGGCGTACGGCATCCTCTTCCAAGTTATCGTGACGGGGGAGGCGGGAAAGTTTGATGTTGTGCCCCTCATTCTGAACATCGCCTCTGGCCTCGCCCTGCTCTCCCTGGTGAGTTTTGTGAGTATGGTCAAGGGTGCACATTGTCCTTTGTGTTTTGCACATGCACAGACTTTTGGAATTGGACAATGTAAAAAGACAAAAGGACTGTTATGCCTGTCCGCAGGAAAGTCCATCAGTTGCACCCTATCTAACTAGTACTGGACGATATTATACAAATAGTGAATGGTCACGAGTGCGGTGGTACAATATTTCGCATGAGGTTAAAGATAGAGGCACTCTCTTCAACGAGGCAAAGCCTTGTTCAATAGTGCGTCTCATCTTTCACAGAGTGCAAAATCTTGTTCCATTGCATGAGTAAAGACCATGCACTATTTGTTTTATACAACACCTCGAACATCAACAGATTTGGTCCACACAGATTCTTGAATTTAGCACAGAAATGGCAACCATTTTCCATGAAAGACGAATGAGTAGCCACATGGTCGCAGTCACTGTGTACGTACGTGAAACGAAGTTGTTCACAAAAATGAGTGACAAAAGTATGCGCTTGTAAGCGCACTTGTAATTGTTGAGTGCGCGCGGCAAATGTTTGTCTATTGTGACATCAGAGCCGTGCGATGGAACAAAAACTTCGAGTCAATCTTGAGCTTAACACAGGAGTCAATGGAAATGGGTGACGTCAGCCATGCGCTATCCATTTTTGCTCAAACAAAATTGCATGGCTGACAGCCAGAGCGTGCAGTGGAACTTTTCACTAAATGTCACGTGATGGGCAATCGACCAAGCGGATAGCTACATTCTAAATAGGTGTTGTATAAATCTTATGCTTCTTAGTACTGACCTCTTTATCCATGTCTCTCTCCATTCTTACCTGCCTCCTCACCAATTCGTTGGCAGTCATCTGAACCGTCCCACTGTATATGCAATTTTCGCATAGGAATGATATTTTCAGATAATCGCATGTGAAGTTTACCCATTTTTCAGTCATGATTGCTACACTTTTATGTATGGCATTTGCAATTATTTCTGTGATATATCAGACTTTAATCCTCAACCTAACGTGTGATGTTTTTGTCAAATTGTAATGTTAGGAATTAGAGAAGAAATTGCAAGAAAGCTACATGTATGTTTTTTCAGTTAGCCAAGACTGTTGTCATTTACCATGTACTTTTTTTGTTGACTGCGTGTACAGTGCTTGCGGTCACAGAACCGTCGTATATCACTGATATTACACGCAAAGTCAATGCACCCAATATACTGCGGTTTGGCTTATCGCTGGCTTTAACCCATGTGCTTTTGAGGAAATGAACAAAATGAAATGACAAGACTCTATGAAAGTGATAATTACACAAAAAGTACATCAAATTAAGAACTGAAAATATCACATTACGTAATATGTAATGGAATGTCCTCTATCGAAATGACTGAAAATCGAAAAATTGAAAAATTTGACCGAAAATCGGGATATGTGGGGGTTCAGATGACCGCCGATGAATGAACACCTTTTGACAGTTTCATTTTACTGTTCTGTCATGCACTTGTCATGGCTGGCATTTTTTCAAGAGTATGTTGGATTATCTACAATAAAAAGATATTCTTGTGATTTGTAACCATACAGAATACTATGATATGTGCTATGTTTACCACAAAGATACCAAGTTATAGCAAAAACATTTAGTCTGCAGATTTAAAGAAGAAATTTGTTTTGGTGAGGAGGGCAAGGGTGATAGTAAAAGATGTCTTGCACACTGGCATCCATTTGTGATTATCGGTTGTTATGGATGTCTCCTCGTTCTCCATCACAGGCAAGCATCATGTGTGACATCTGTGTACTGTACTTCCTTCAGAAGCGCTACTTTTATCGCAAAAAGAAGTACCAAATGGTTGATGACAATCCTTACGAAGTAAGTATGAGGCAGTATGAAGTATGAATAATGACATTAATTAATTTCATTGTCTGGAAAAAGGAAGTTGACCCTCAACAAGACATTTTTTCCTTCTCTTTTTTCTTTTAAAAAAATACAATTGATAGAAATTTTCTCTGAAATCCCTTCTAATAGACAAACACATAAAAGGATATATACAAAAATAATCAGTAGATATTTTACTTGGTATGAGATTGGTGCATAAAAGCATTCATGAAAGCAAGAAAATATTAAGTAGAGGGGTGAAGGTTGAGGTGTAAATTTTCTTCAATTTGTCTCCCTCTAACAGTTGTGATCTTAATACAAATTTCATTTGTTAGAGAGTTGCAATCTTACAAATTTCATTTGTTAGAGGGAGACAAATTGAAGAAAATTCACACCTCAAAAGTATTCATGTTTGTCATGAGATATCAACTTAGATATATATCCAAGTCCCTATAATGAGTACATGATATGCTTGAAAGCCTTGTTTTTAAGTTAGTTTTTGAAAGCCTTGTTTTTAAGTTAATTTTTCAAAGCCTATAATATTAACCCGTTCCTTCCGCAATTCTCCATAAATACCTTCAATGTCCCCAAACGAGATTCATTTTTGCCCGTCGACAGAGAATGGACAGGTTGGTAATCCACCTGTGCGAAAGCAGTCAAGCGGTACATCATCCCCTCCCCACTGTCAACTACATGTACCCTTGAACAATA
Source organism: Diadema setosum (assembly GCA_033980235.1). Lineage (NCBI taxonomy): Eukaryota > Metazoa > Echinodermata > Echinoidea > Diadematoida > Diadematidae > Diadema > Diadema setosum. The sequence goes on along the minus strand of CM067062.1, from coordinate 9,820,576 downwards.
GAAATATCGATCTGGTGCGATGTATGAATACAGCGTGCGCTGATGGTTCCACAGACTCTTTTGTTCTGCACAAATCAGGCACCAGAATGCGATGACTGGGGTCAGCGAACACAGATATCTACTGTGATCAACTTTAATCGCTAATGTACATGTTCATACGAGTTTTGTAGCAGAGCAAGGGCAAACTAAATCAGAACAAAGGTAGAAAATACTGTGATATACGAATTCTTCCGACAGAAAAAGAACAAGCGCTGATAGAATAAACTCTAATCTTTTCATCAAACCCATTTTGGGGGACTTTATCACACAAAGAAACATTAATTTAAGCCACAAAAGCAGGCACTTTCATTTTGGGAACCTGGACCCCATTTCATAAAAAGTTGATATGATGGCAACTCTTGCTGGAATGGCATTTGTCAACGACAAAAATCCAGCCTCCTGATTGGCTGTTGCTATTGGAAGTTGCCATTCCAGCAAGAGTTGCCATCCTAACATCTTTTATGAAATTGGGCCCTGGTATACCAGGTTCCTGTGTATCAGTTGATCCCACGGGAACCTGGTATACCACGTTCCCGTAAGGAACGGGTTAAATTTTCCTTGTATGCCAGTATGGCTCTTATTTTTTGTGTCTGTTTGTATGTCTGTGTGTCTGTGTGTAGTGGGCAGGGGGGGGGGGGGGGGTGAGTGGCATGGGTATAGGGGTATTCTTATCCTTTTCATGGTCACTGTCAGGCAGGAAAAATATGGAAGAACAGTATAGTCCTTTGTGTATTTGTATGGCACAATTAAATTCTCTGATTTTTTTTCTTTCTCTACAGGATATATCTGATACTGGAGAATAGCAACTATCATCATGATTCATAAGAAGGTATTCCCCTGGATTTACAATGTACAGCATTTAGTTGTTTACTGTCTTGCATATTTTTTATGTGTATACAATCATATCTATTTCCTCATATACCTGTGCATATTCATTTGCAATTGCAACTGAAAGAAGTGCTATCCTTATCTCTTCATGTTAGTCTTACGAAGAGCTTGCAATGATGCATAGAATTCAGAATAAAAGGATACTTGGGAGATAAGTTTCTCTGTGGGTAATTAATGGACCTGTTCTAGAGTAGGAGTGTTTTGGGAGTGCAAGGGTGTCATTCAGAATTGGCTACATGAAACTGAAAGTTTTAAAGGGTTCCCTCCTCAAATCATATGAAAAAGAATTTGCCATTTACCTCTTCCTAAAGAGACATGTATTCATCTTTACAAGTTGAAATGCAGACAGTGTTTAACCCTAAAAGGGCCGGGGGGGGGGGGGGGGGGGGGGGGGGGGGGCAGAATCCGCCCCCCGCCCCTTTTCGCGCTAAAATTCTGTAACGCGAGAAGGCCTCATCGCGAGGAATCCATCCCCCCCGGTCTGAGCATAGCCAAAAAAGCCCGGCCCCTTTAGGGTTAAATGGGCGATGGACAGTTATTATTCCCTTATCAAATATCAAAATTCTCGATTCAAGCATTTGTTAAACTCAAGAACATGTGAGACTTACTAGGCGATCATGCAATGATGATGAAAGCATGATTCGGCTGGCCCCGATGAGATTGATAATGATTCATGAATGTTTAACCCGTTGAGGACGAGCCCCAGTATACTCGGGCAAGCGTCTATTGGAAATGCATGTTTTTGCAAACTTTACCTGTCCTCAACAGGTTAATGATAAAGGTCTTCTCAAAGTGTTATATATGTGTAGTATATTAATGCTATGATACTGAAACCACTGATTGTTAGCAAAATAATTTGTTGATGACAGTATTGATAGTGATAAAATATTTTTGCACCTTTCCTGCCAAATTAATGCACAAGGCTTCTAGAAGAAACCTAAAACAGCAGCAAAGAAAGCTTTATAGGTTGTTTGCCGCCTCAGAAAGTGCAATAATAGAACAGAATCAAAATGCTGTCATTTGAGTCTAGTGACACAGCAAAGAAAGAAAGAATGAAAAAAGAGGATAATATCATCTATGGGCCATTCTCAGATTAAGTGTTCAATTCCATGTGAGTAAAACCGAAAAATCAACCACAAAGGAATACATTCAAAGATGTGTTTTCGGTAACTTCAAAACCGGTCAAATACGAAACAAAAAGTGGAACATGCTAAATGATGGCCATTCATTGAGTAAAATGAATTGAAATAGAGCATCATATATGATTTTTGATCACCAATCAGATATGTTACCGCAAATTTACATGTAATGGACTCCTAACTTTGATTTAAATTTATTGTTTTGATCCAATTTCTGTTCACGAAAAGACATCTGCCCCCCCCCCCCAAAGATATTGGGGTTTTTCAAGAGGTAAAGATGTTGTCATCCCTTGCTAATTGGTAGAAATTATTTCTCCGTGGAAGGTTGAAATATGTTTTTTGCTGAAATAAAATATAATCTTAAGATTCACTTTGTATTTTTTAACAAATTTCGCTTACAAATTAAGTTTCGAAACCCACAAATCATGCAAAGGGAATGATCTGATCTGGAATTTCCACATGAAACAAATATGAATTGCTTTCCTGGGGAAATAACTATTGAAAAACATCGAATCGCCTTTGGTAACGTATCTGGTAAACTTGTAATAATTTTAGTTGTGTATGAATTAATGAATATCACCTGTTTAATTATTTACCTTATGAATTGATGTAAAAATGAATGATGTAAGCCCAGATTAACCATTTCAAACATTGTACGTAATATTTAAACTATGAAATGTAGTGGAAAAGAGGCCTAAATGTGAAAGCTGAGTTCTTCATTCACAGAATATTCTCATCTTACGTCTGAATGTATTTATCCATCTGACTATAAATATTCAATGGATAATGCAAACAAGGTTTAAAAAATATATTTTTGCAGGCACTTAGAAGGAAGTAGGTACAGTCTCTATGAACTCGATATACTAAAAAGTTGTTTGGCCTATGGTAACGTATTTGGCCCACCCCTTTTAATGAAAATGAATAAATAATTGTTCAACTTATCAATGAATCTTGAGTAGTTCTTCATATGTTGAAAAACACTAGAATAAATATGCAACAGAACACTGAAACTTTTCTCGGAAGCTTTTCATAAACTACTTTTTACTCTTTCAAAGTTTGGTAACGTATCTGGCGTACCGTAAATGTTACAGAGTTACAGAGCAATTTCTACTGAATATTCTTCATTTGAACATAACTTTAATTTTTTTTTTATGGAAGTGTCATTTTATGCAGAGTTTTTTTATGAACACGTTGTTTTACATAACATTATTTGTCACCGTGGGTGCCCTGAATTATACGTAACGTATCTGCTAAATCTGAAAAGCAAAAAACTGATATGCTGAATCATAGCTTCGTCTTGTAAAATAAACAAAGTTGTTGCATAGAATATGAAAATGGCTGGGTTTTATAGAATAGAACTTTGGAGTTTGTGAGCACACAACGATTTGTTTGTCAAAACATTTACAATTTTTTTTCAGCATTTTGATTATGTGGTAACGTATCTGTCGGAAAACTTGGCATTAAGTTGTGAGACACTGACGCAGAAAGAAAAATCATATGGAAGCGTTGCTCCTTTTCACCTCTCTGTCCTTTTGGTGTAAGAATAAAATCCTGAGGTCCAACAAAACGAAGCAAGTAATGTGTAGGGATGAATTTTGACCAGATTTGATCCCCTGAAAACACAAGACCAATGAGCAAAATTCGGTCACGTATCTGCGGTAACGTATCTGTGGTAACGTATATGGTCGATCATGTTATTATGAGAGCGATATCTACCAAATATTTCTCACTTATACTAAACTTTAATGTTGAATCGATGCATCATTCCGAGGAGTAATGTATAACATACAATTTGTCTGGCATTGCAATATCTGTCGCAGTGGGTGGCGTGAAATGTATGTAACGTATCTGTCCAAATAAAAATGTAGAAAACCGATATTTCAAACATTGTACCGTATTCTCAATAAATAGCTGTTGCACAAAAAATCTAAGTACTTGCAATGTATGAAGTATATCCTCAGGGTTTCATATACACAGGGTCATTGCATAGTCTTGTTATTTTCGCAATGCTGTAACACTAAAGAAACTGGTAACGTATCTGGCGGTGAACTTGGCGACAGGTTTCAAAAGGCTATAAAAAAGAAGTCAATAAAAATTTTGGAACTTTTCGAGTATTGTGATTAGCACATATATGCTCATCGTCCATGAAAATGATGTTTGGAAAGTGTGTTTGTGGACGGAGAGGAGCAATAAAATATAATTCTAAAATAGCCGGCGACACTGCGTTTTGGGGGTCTTAACAAAGTTCAACAGCAAAATTTTATACAAAAAGGCAGACAACCGCATTTGATTGTGTTTACTTTTAACAAATAAGGTACTCGTGATATATTATAAACATTTAAGTAGTATCTAATAGGTTTCAGGGAACCGCAAACTGTCATGGAATGTCGGCGACACCAAAATTCCGTATTTGAACGCTTTTACTGAGAATGGGCCCTATAAGCCTTGAAGCCTTGAAGCTGTTCAAAATGTATTCTGTGAATAACAAGACTTGTTATCTCTCGTTGCATGGAATCCCTTATGGAAGAGTCTTGGCTGTTTTGTTATGTTATATAGGGCCTACAGAGAAATGAAGAGATTTCTGGTTTGTCATTCTTATAATATGAACAATTCAATTACATTTTATTTATCTTTGTTAATAAAATGTGTCCACGCCAAGGGGAAAAAAAAAACCATGTAATAAGATTAAAGACTGACAAGGGTTGATAGTGCTCCAGCAGATCAAAGATTCTGAAAGGTAATTGTACGCTATCATCAAGATTATAAAATGTGTCAAATTACTTCTGGGCCCTGTTTTATTTACTGAAGTGTTATAATTGATTATATACAACCGTAGTTGATTTCTATGGTAAGTCTGTGGCAACCTGTGGTAAGGAAATTTGTAATCAATTATATCTTTTGATAAAATGGGGACCTGGAGTATTTTGACATGTTTTATAATGCTGTACATATGATGAATATGCAAATGATATTAACATCATATTCATAGAGCACCTAAAGGTCATCACTGCCTCTCAAAGTACATTTTTACTGATAATGATATAATAATGATTATAATATTATATAGACTCATCATAACACGACATACACAACCTACATTATGAATTTGTATTTGTTTAATAGCTAGCACAAATTAAGACATGCCTCACCTTGTAAAGTTATGAATGGCATAACTTATGAGTTTATTGATATCTTACTATCAAAGAGAAGACATTCCTCTTTTGCCTTGTGTATGACATATTTTTGGAGTTACATTTTTATACTGCAGATTCAGATTGTATACATGTATAGGTCAAATTTGACTTTTGATTATTTCTTAAATGTGTCATTGTTTTCACTTTTCAGATATCCCATCCCTAGTATTGGGTTCGGAAATGCTGCATTTATTCCAAGTTCCAAGTCAGCAATAGCAGTCATCAACATCAGCCACAATCTGCCTTTTTCTGATTGCTTCATACACTCAAATTGGTTGTTTTAGCCACCTGTGTAGAAAGGTCAATATGCTGCATCTTCAAAAAAAAAAATGTCCTGCTGGAAAAACACAAGAAAAGAAATCATTTTATAGTTGATTCTCATGCACTATGGCCATCTATCAAACATGGCCATCAATCAAGCATGAATCGTTTTGACCACACACTAATGCCATGTGTTGGTCACACATTCATCGAGGCCGAGTTCTGTGTAGCTGCATCTCTCGCATTTCTTCAAGATGTGTCACGCATGGCAATTTGCCTGGCCACATCAATCAAAAGCAATTTATCTACAGAGACTCCAACTCTCCCGTTTTCGACGGGAGATCTCCCGCCGAAAACCCATTTTTGCAAAATCTCCCGTTCTCCTGCTTGAGATTTAATTTCTCCCGCCCTGGCTCTGTGTCTTCCGTTGGAAAGGGTTTCTTACTTTAATATTGCTATCGTATGTTGAAAAAATAAGCCTTAGATAGCACCAGAGAGCATCTAGAACCCTATGAACTTCGCACACATCAACTTAGAGTCTCCCGTTTGCTAGGGGTTTCGGGCGGGAGACTGTCCAGATCAGAAGGTGCTTGGGGTTTGAGTCTCTGTATCTATTCTGTAAAATTATGCAGGACCTTTATAAAACATGACACACTTATGTTTATTATAACAGAAATTATATTCAGATAACTTTTTTTTTTTACCACTTGCCTGGTCAGGCAAGCAGATTTTCAAGTTGTTATAGAACACTTGCTCAAAAAGAAAGTTGAAAAATATAGGAAAATCACTTGTAAGTCATGGGTTTGATGAAACACAATAGTTTGAGTAAACCGCACACATTGATTCACACACTTTAATACGTTATAGTAACAAACTTGGTTCATTTCAAATGTTTGTTTTGCATTGCATTGGGGCTTCTTCTCATAAAAGTGCTGGAAAGTTGCTGAAATGAAATTTTAAGTGTGTTGCATCACTAAAACGTCATTATCAGTGCACTTCTGTATGGTTGACTTGAAGGGGGAAAATTAAAAAAGAAAAAAGAAATAAGAAAAAAAAGATGGCTTCAAATTGTTTTGCTTGCTAGATACTGGCAAGCATTTTTTCTCATTTTTCCAAAACACTTGCCCAATTTTGGTTTTCACTTGCCTCCAGCAATCCGGAAAGTGCTTATGTAGCACCTTGCCTTGTGTGAGTAATTCTCTGTGTCTGTTTAAAGGTAGGGGATACCTTTTACAGACCTCCCAAAATGCAGCAAAACATTAAATATGAACCTCAGGGGACTTGTTTAGGCCACTGCTGAGAAATTTGGAAGTCAACAGTTATCTACAATTTGAATAATGCACAAAACTCAACTACTGAGTAGTTCTGTGTGTCAGCCACACTTAAGCCTTTTTGTTGCAGTCTTCTGTATCTTTTATCTATAAACACAAATCTAAAAGTATAAGAGCTGATGTAATAACATATCATGACAGATAGAGTGTGTGGCAAGAAGAATGTATATAGAAATGTTTGTAAGTTTTGATGAACTTTCTTCACAAAATATACATGATGGACACACATGCAGTGCATGGGTCTGCAAAGGTAGCCTAGTAATGTACTGGAATTTACGGTGAGCCCCGAAAAAAAATTCAATTCAAAATCTAACGGTCAATAAAAATGTACTAAATGTTACCTTCCACTTTCAATACTTTATGGGAGTTTCTAAAATGATACTCTCTTCAACATACCACTGTATTTATACAACTCTTCATTTAAGGCATGCAAATGGGATTCCCTACCTTTAATGTAATACAGTGTATACAGCATTGTTTACAGACCATACAGAGATGGCCATCACTCTATCTTCATTTATTAAGCCATTGAGGATGGGCTGATTTTGCTACAGCACGCATTTCTCATCCTCAATGTGTTAGGCCAGTGTTGTGATCTGCCTTGAGTTGCCATTCTATACAGATTTCACTGTATTCAATCAGTCTTACAATGTTTTCTCTCAGATTTCACCTTGACACTTTCATCTTTTACAGTAATACACAAAAGTGGCAAATTCTTGAATTTCCTGGTTTTATTTTGATAATTGATGCGTGCAGAGGGAGAGAAAACACATTCCGTTGTGCTAATTTGCCCATATGATATCAGTTTTGGTGCAAGATGAAGATATTATGGATTCTAACTCAAATTGAAATTGCCAATGCATGAAATCGAAATAGCCACATTCAAGTCTGTTTTACTGTTTTATGTGTGAACAATATAGAATAGCAATATGCAGCAAGCCAAGTAACTGTCATAAATATTATGTAATGATGTAGAATGCTTGGCTTCCATAATAGCTAGACTTCATTTATTAGGATAGTTTTTGTATCAAACCTTCAATCAGTGTCAAGCCATGGACATCATGTACATAAGAATACTTCCTATGAGAATAATGTTTTGATGTCATCTGAAAGTCAAGACTAGTGTAATACACTAGATGCAGCTACATAAAAAAAAATACATCATAAACTTATCCAAGGCCGTCTCATTTTTTATTAGCCACTACATGTTTCTCAGCAACTTTGGATGTCAAACAATTACCTACTGTATACACCGAATATTTCGCGAGGTTTTTATTTTTGCGAATTTCGCGAAATTAAAAACACGCGAAAATATTGGCTCTAATGCCAATGTGAATGTGACTTATGGGTATAAATTTCTCCGTTCAGTACAAGACTCCACGATCGCGAATTCAACCACTCGCTAAATTGTCGGGAAGTCCCGATTCGCGAAAATTTAGACCCGCGAAATATATGACGTATACAGTATTGTTTAAGTGAGGTCATCAATATTACAACACTGATTCATTATGACATTCCTTTCCATAGGCCAGGAAATACAATGGTGTAATAAATGTAGAAGTGTATTATGATTATTTTTTTCATAACATCACCTTTCACATTCCTAGGACTGATGTTTAGTGGGTTAGCACATGCCAAAGAATGTGTTTGCGGAGAGTCAAAATGCCTGTTTGTAGCATATGTGTTTCATGTGCAAGGATTCATGTGCCTTGAAGACTATGATAAACAGCTGAAGTTATATCCTTCTTCTCTGAGCTAATATACATTTGTACCATGTTGCCTCTTTGTAAGACCGACATAATCGATTTCTGAGTAACACTGTGTATCTCTTATCGTACTAAGCAGATTTGTAATGCCGACTACAACTTTTTGGTGTTGGCACTGCAAAAAAAAAATGTATATATATACCTTCAGGAAATCAATTTTATACTCTACACCCTCAGAGTGGACTCATTCAATTTCTGTTGAATATTTCTTACCTAAGTATTTATCACACTACTGATTACAAATGCAAGTGAATTGGCTTTGATGAATGGTTGTTATGTGAATTAGGCCAAAAATACACATTTTTTTCTTTATGTCGACATAATTTTGTAATGAAAGTATGTGTGACATTTGACAGTATGTCAAGTCTTTCAACTCTCCTTTATTGGATTTGATATAAAGTGGACACTGGGCAAGAATTATTACTTGTAGATAGATCTCGCATGAAGTCAGGATCAGAAAAGTGTAAGATTGTTACATGATGTGCCAATGCCAGAAGTTCTTTCACACAGCTGTAGTAATACATGTACAGTGGAACCTAGTCATAAAGAGGTCATATATTGTCACAAAAATTTTTTATAGTAGTGATTTTGCAGGTCCAAACTCTTTATATTTCTATGTTTTTGTATTCTTCTATAGTTAGAAACCTGACATAACAAGGTAATTGTCAGGTTTTGAAGGTCCATGCTTAAAAGAGGTTCCCAAGTAATATTGGTGTTTTAAGTTCATTTGTTAGGAAAAAGAAATTGAATTGTTTCTTTTGTTTCTCTAGTGCATGCTATTACAGTGTACTTAGAACATAGTAGTGAATAGACAAAGACTTCATTAAAAAAAACTTAGTTCAATTCAATACCTTTTAAATGATTAACATACTAATGCTAGTTTCAGAGTAGCATTTTCTTTGTTTTACCCTGCAGATGGAACTTCAGTGCCACAGCAATCAAATACTTTTTTGAAAGAGAGTCATAAAGGTCCTAGGATGTGTTAAAAGGAAAAGCATTATAATTACCAGGCTAAGAGAAAGTTTCATCCTTCTAAATATGTTTCACACTGCTTGATATGTTCATAGTGTGCCTTGTGGCAGCTGAAGAAGTGTCAATTGTGGTACAGTAATTTTTGCACCCAAATACAAAATGGTTAATACAGTTGTATGGTGCTACTTCAGCACTTACCATGTAAAGTAGAAATCTATTTCAGTGTTGACTACTTAGACTCTGAAATGTTTGTGATTACTATGCATTGTTGACTGAAATGTGACAAAGATATGAAATGAAATGTTTCTGATGAGGATTATCTACTTACAAGACAAGTAACACGTTGAGATTTTTATATATATATTTTTTAGCAGTACTGTAAATGGACAGCCAAAGTGCAAGCTATGATTTTTTTTTCTCTTTAAGATGGTTATATGTGCATTTACTTGTTTTCAAAACTGTATATCATAATGACATTGCAAGCTTTCTTAGCACTCATTCTCAGGAAAATGTCTTTCATGTGAATTTTGATTCCAATGTGATCATTTTACATGTGAATAGATGTATAATAGTGTTGAGCGAGACCAACATCATCTTGATAATTAATAGACTTTGTGACGGGTTGATGCAGTAAAGCTAATGTTGGTCTCCAGCAACAGCTACATCCGCATCATCACTGATTTAATTTGATTATTAAAAGAGAGAATCCCGCCAGATGTGATGTGGTGTCATAGTAATACGGCATCCCTTCTACCCTTCACTCTAAGAAAAATAGGTTCAACTTTGCCATTTTGCACCTTTACGTGTGGCACAATATTGTAGCACCTTTGCGGGTGCAACTTCGCACCTTTCCGGTTTGAAAGGTGCAAGACTGCACCTGTTAAGGTGCTCCCAGTGCAACACATATACGTACAAAATTGAACCTTTTTCTCTCATCAGAGTGTTGTGGGATTTAAAATAAATGTACTGGTATGTAACTCAGATACAATTAGGGGACATGGTGCATTCTTTGCACAATATTTTTAAAGCAATTAAAGAGCAAAGGGAAAGATGTGATGCTAGTCAATTAAATAAATTGTCGTTTTTTTTTTTCAGCAATTCTTACATTTCTGAAAATAATGAAGTGATTATTGTTTGATGTATATTAGAGCTGGTAAGAATGCTGCTGCTTTAGGAATGCAATAATGGTCATGTGTACCTGTGATGTGTGACTTTGGCAGGCAGGATAAGTGAATGAACAATTTTGAACAAAACTGAGACTTATTTCATTTTTATGCTGCCCTAGTCTTTTAAATCAACAAGAGCTGTACTATTCAGCATGAGAGCAACTGCGTAGTCCCATTGCAGATCCAAAGTAAAATGCCTAGTTTGCAGTTGTTTTTTTGTGCTTATAAGAGTTTTTCACATTGGGATACCACTTCTCCTTGTATAGTGTGTGTCATGCATGTGATAGAGAAATGTGAATGCAATTTTTTTTCTGCTATATATTTCACTGTCTTAACTTTATTGTATCTGTTATAGAGACAGGGCCTATGCTTTCTTCTAATGAATAATGTGGAATATGTACATGTAAATGTTGTAATTTTCATGGAATGTATTTTCTCTATCCCCTTAATCATTATGAGATGCCTGTTATGTTATGTATGAGTTTTGTAAGCCTTATGGCTTGTTTTCTACCAGAACTGCTGTTGCAAACATGGTGACTTACCAATCTGTGATCAATGAAAGTAGATTATTGAGATGACTACATGAAATAATGATGAATTGAGATCACAGTCCATGTACATTAAATCTTGATTTTTATTTTACATCCATTTTAGATTATCTTTGTACTGTTTCAAGTTTATTATGTATTGCATTGCTGTGCGTTTGTGAATGTGTGTGTTTCCTGTGTTTAGGGCCCTATATGTTGCTTGAATGAGTTTATATGTTATTGTGTTTGTGACTTTCTACATTATTTGAACCTCATTCTTTGAAAGGGTTGCTTATAGCAACGAATATTAATGTTTCGTTTTTTTTCCCCTAATTTTTATTTATTCACCTTTTTATTTTTAGTCCTGTCCTATATTGGCCATTCTGATCAGGGCATAATATTATTTCTCCAAATGCAGATTGATAGTATTTGTGACTCTAAGTTAGATATAGAGTCTTTGGAATCGTGTACACTGTCTTTAATAGTTGTAGGCCTACCCCATCGGCCATTTATCCGACATGGTCCATTTTTTTCCAGTCATCTTTCTTTAGTTTTGATTTCCATATTTACTTCATCACCAGATCTGTAGGTGAACATTCTTAGAATGGGGAAGGGGGGAGGGGGTGGGGGTAATGCACAAGATAATAGAAGTTAATTATTGCATTCTTGAATTTTTGTTCGAACAATTTGTTTCATCAACGAAACCATGCAGCCAAATGGGTCAATTTAATTCGACCTATATAATAGTTCGGTACTGCAAAATTTGTGATCCACATCCGACATGAGTATTCATTTTATCAAGGAGCTACTACAGACTGTTAATAGCTCCTTGATTTTATGATACCTAAAAAGTGTCTGTATACAAATCCACATCCTTGAGAGATCGCATATTAAGTCTCTTCTTTTCTTTCTTTTTTTGTCGTGATTGAGCGCTAATCTTATAAAAGGTTAACAAGTGCATATACCGTTACATGTTGAAGGATCATGAGACTCAAAGAAAGGCTGTAAATAAACGTATTAAAGGTACCTGTACTATAATGTATTATGATGTACAGTATTCTAAAAGTGAATAAGAACAACTTATGTAACTACAGGAATTCGAAATAGATAGGTCTCATGGCCTTCATGGCCTTGATTACACAAGACTACTCGCAGACATGAGCATGCATGCATTCATAATCGTTTCAGGACTATTCAGTAAAATCACTGTAAGGATCGAATTGATAATTAAGCCCCTAGAATCATGTCGGGCTTCTTCCTCCACATCTTCTCCCCCTTCTTTTTCGATCTTCTTCTTCTCCCATAGAGATTTTCTTCTCCTTCTTCTTCTTCTTCTCTTCTTCTTCTTCTTCTTCTTCTTCTCGTTCTTCTTCTTTTTCTTCTCCTTCTTCTTCTCCCAAAGAGATTGTCTTCTCCTCCTCCTCCTCCTCCTCCTCCTCCTTCTTCTTCTTCTTTTTCTTTTTCTTCTTCTTCTTCTTCTCCTTCTTCTTCTCCTTCTTCTTCTTCCAAAGAGATAGTCTTCTTCTTTTTCTTCTTCTTAGCTCCTTCTTCTTCCCGAGTCCTTCTTCTCCCAAAGAGATTGTCTTCTCCTCCTTCGTCTCCTTCTTCTCCTTCTTCTTCAATATTGCTATTATCATTACCGGTATTATTATTATCATTATTATTATTATGACTATTGTTATCATTATTTTTTTTTTTTCATTCTACTCCTTCTTTTTCTCCTCCTCCTTCTCTTCGTCCTCCTTCTCTGACCTCCGGAACTTCTGCGTTTCTTTTTTCTATGTGTACAATGTGCGCCCGAAGTGTATCCACCACACGTACACGGGCGCCGCGCCGCGGGCTTGTCCGACTACAGCTGGCGCCCTCTAAACGAGCGCGAAATTTGGTACAAGTATGTCGTACAGCTGGCTAGCAGTGGATCGAGCGACAGAGAAGTTCCGAGAAAAGCGCGAAAGAGTGCAATAAAACAACTTGACTTCCATTATCACATCCTTCAAAGACTTGGCCAAAGACTTACACACCGAGAGAATGGTAAGCCTTGTAAGCTATGGGTACTGTTTTATACTATTTATTGATTACTACGGTGATAACAGTCCAACCATTATAACCGCAGCTCCACAGGGCACTAGCACTACCTCCGGCGGGGCGCTCCACAGTCCACCGTCCGTCCCCGGCCCACTGTGGGGAGTTATGCGTTCGGGCTGGTCCATGGTCGCAGGCACAACTGTTATGTACTTAGATAACCACACCAATACAACTAAACGTTGACAACTAATACACTACAGCTAGGCCTACATCAGGCCATGTGTACGAGTATTAAAACATTACGATGAATTCTGTCAATTTATGTAAATCTGTGCGATTTCTAATGTTATTAGTAGCTAGTAACCTAACCGCAGCAGCGACCCCATACGGACAAATACGTACCGTAAAGGGCTGTTACTGTGTTACAGCGCCCCGCGACGGGGTTACTAGTAACCTAACCCCGTCGCGGGGCGCTGTAACACAGTAACACTAACAGCCTTTACGGTACGTATTTGTCCGTATGGGGTCGCTGCTGCGGTTACTAGTAACCTAACTGCGACCAGCCCCAACACGCAGTGTATTACTGTGTACACGGAGCGTCCCGGGGTTACTAGTAACCATGATGGTAACAGTAGTGACTTTGATGAAGAGCGCTGTGTACTTTGTATTTCCATTTTCCTCCCAAAAAATCTACCACAACAAAAGGCACACGGTCAGCTCAGTGTCACCAGCAGGAGCTTAGAAGTTAGAGACAAGACTAGTGACGTAGTGTTTGATAAGACTGCAAAAAGCCAGTCATCATACTGGTAGAGTGGTCATTTACTTAGAATCTGATCTGTTATTTTGAGAACATGAAATTCTAAAGAAGTTTGCAGTGTAGGGGTAGAGTCAGTTTTGACATGTGTATAAAATGCTGCAGATGCAGGAAACACATTTATTGATAAAAACATACAAGCCTGTATTTATAGGCTGTAGGCAACCCCATACCAGTAGCTGATATTTAAAGTGATATCATGACATTCCCATGTGTATATTCTGTCTAGATGGTGGAATGTAACCCAGGCCAGGGGGCGTTTCATTGTACAGTTGTACACATGATGCAGACTGTGGGGCATACTTATGAAATGGGTAAACTAAATTTACATAATTTTCACATGACTGGTATGGTAGTGGTAGAAGAGACACAAAGCAAAAGACAAACTGACAAACGGACCATTAAAAACATTGCTTAACCAGTGTAATGTCCGAACTTAAAACATGAAATGGTTTATTTAGATATAAAAGTCAGACCTTTGATTAGTGGAGGGAGTATGAGGGAAGATCAAGCTCCTATGTTACAATTAACAGTGATTCATAATATTTTATGTTTATGTTGTTGTTCATCTTAATTGTATAACAGTCTAAAAAACGAGGGTTGAGCCTGGAGGAAAAGAGACAAAGGATGCAGGAAATATTCTTTGAAAAGGTAAGACATGGTGGCATCATCTGATGCTCTCACTGTAGAAGAACATATGTGACCCTGCATCGCAGAACTCAAAGCCACCAGACATAAATTTTAGTTAAGGGCAGTCACTGAAAAAGCGAACTCTAATTAAAATGGTGTAATAACTCAATTCAAATGAACTCTGCTAACCTGTTTATTATGTTGGGAAGAAAGCACACCCTCCGGAAAAGTGTGTAATGAGAAAAGAGGTCCTGAAGTCCAGGGGTCTATTCAATGGCTTAATCTTATCAAACCATGCTCTGTGCAATGAATGAGACAAAAGCAAACTGTTAATGATTGCTCTTTCAGAAAATTTGAAAACTCAAGACTGACTACATTGACCCATTTCACCTATTGTGAGTCTTCATAATTATAAAATAGGGGCATGCAACTTCATGTTGGTTTTGTGATGCGTGGTCATTTATCATAAGTGGAAATCTCCTTTTTAAGAAGCTTTACTGTGCTTCCATACCTGCATGCACTTGTGACTGATCAACAGGTGTCATTGTCTATTGAGTGTTATTGATCAGCATTATTTGTGGTACTATTAGTGTCTCTGATCTCTTGTTGATGCTAGGAAAGTATCATCATCAAGACCTGTAAATTGGCTTACCTACAGCTTACCTGTATGTGTGACTGAAATGCTTCTTGTCTGATGGGAAATGGGAAATGGGAAATGGGAAATGGGAAATGCTTTGTAGCAAAATCAAAACCGTCCTCAACAGGTTAAAGGACATAACTTAAAACTGTTGAACCCAAAATAGTAAGTATGTCGTTGCAAAATGGTGTGTTCTTCTGAATGAAGTAATGTGTGATTCATTCTAAACACTGTGGCTATTTTCCTATTCTAGATTCATATTTTTTGTTTGTTTGTTTGTATTCAAATTACTGAATATTTTCTTGACAACAATTAGAACAAAGGTTTGACTTCTTTGCATCTCTATATCATTGTGTCCTGAAATCAATTGTTTGTTTTTTAATTCAGTGGGCATGACTGCTGTCTTTTATCATCACATCTAATTGATTTTAAACCCCCTCTTACACCTCTATTCAGTTTTAGTTTGTTTTCAGAATTTTAGAAAAATAATTGAAAAAGAATATGACCTGAAGCTGATACATTGCATTGTGGTAGTTAGAATGGGCATTGATCTTCTTTCTGACTCATGTTTGATGCATTCTTTTTTAATCTGCAGAAAGCTGTGTTCCAACTGAAAGAAATAGAAAAGATTGCTCCAAAGGAAAAAGGCATCAGTAGGTATTATTATACTCTGTTGGTAATGATAAAAAGTTGTTATTTCTTGCAAAGATATCCCTTTTCTGTGTTGTGCATCTTCAATTAGGTAATAGTAGTGCAAGTAACAACTTCACTCTAAATTTTGAGAGAAAATCTTGCTAGGAAATTGAAAGTCTTTCTTTCAAAATCATTAATAACTTTGAACTGTCAATGATGATTGATTATGTATTCTGTTCGAGTAATATAGATTCTGCTTTGCTCCATTTGGAGTCAAATTTGTTTGTTGTGACTTCAAAGTGTCCTTACCACCTCTCCTTCAAGCTAAATCTTGTCACATAATGAAAATGATATCAAGATTTGCATATGTTATGGAATTGTTTCAAATATAAAGTGATTGTCCAAATGTAAGATCATCAAAAGTGATGTCCGGTAAAGTCTGGGAATGTATGAAAATCATCTCCTGCATGCATGCATGCAAGTATGCATTGTAAGTGAGACTTTACTACGAGGTCAAAGTAAAATAAAGTAAAGTGTATAATACATAACTTTGAAAATACATCAATAGATATATGTCTAAGAATCTTTGGAGGAAATGTACTGAATTTTAAACCTGTTTGATAAAAGTTCTTGCAATTTGAATGCGAGTGCATGCTAGTAACATTTTGATAACTGAACATGTAATCCCATCTCTTTAAAGCCCACCACACACTTTATAAATGACTCACAGCTATACGACTGACAGACTTTGGATCTGAAATAAACAAGCATGTTTATTCTCAGGCTATTGTGATTTATTTTGGATCCAAAGTCTGTCAGTCGTAAGGTTGTGAGTCGTAAGTCGTATAGTGTGCGACGAGCTTTAGACTTCTAGGAATGGCTCACAGAGATTGACCTTTGTTTTCTCTCAGAGTGATTTTGCTATGGATTTATTATTATTCTGTAATACATGTATCATTTGATGGTTTATCTTTTTCATTCCAAATTCATAGCTTCCATGGCAGTGAAGGATGTTCTGCAGGGGCTTGTGGATGATGGCTTGATTGACTCAGACAGGATAGGAACCTCCAATTACTTTTGGGCATTTCCCAGCAAAGCCAGCCAAGTGGTAATGGAGAAACAGAATTAAAATATGATTCACAGACATATTTGGCAGTAGCCTAGTGTCATGTTACTGAGATCTTCTTATGTACATGGACCAAGATACACTGTATATTTAATCCTACTACAATGTACCAGAAACATTAATTACAATTTGTCTAAATTCTAATGGGCACATTTAACCTGTTGAGGACAGACTGATTTTGTTACAACATGCATTTCCCATAGACACATGCCAGAGTATACTCGGGACTTGTCCTCAACAGGTTTAATAAACATGACAATTTTTGTATTTACTCTTTTTGTAAAACTAAATAAAACAAGCCCGAAACCACTTGTTTCACTTGTGAAATTCCATTATGATATTGTGTTCCTTTGTATGACAACAGATAAACAAAAAAGTAAAAGTTGTGAAAAGTTTTGGGAAAAGTCAGACATTTTAAAAAAGTTTGGAATTGTAAAATTTTAGAGAGCAAGACAAATCGGCAACTTATGTTATGTATGTGTTGACAGGGTTCCCAGCCCATCAGGGAAGTCAGGGAAAATTATTTTACCTTTTTCCAGTTAGGAAAAAGTCAGGGAATTTGATAAAAATGCCTCAAATCAGGGAAAATCCAGGGAAATATGATTGGCCCAATACTCAAAAGTAGTCAGTAAGACTGTTATATTTTGTTGCATATCAAAACAACATCCATTGGATGAAACTGGATGAAAATTGGATGTGAAACTGGAAATGAGTTGAAATAGTTATCATGGAAATTTGATACTTCATCAGGAAAAAATCAGGGAAATATCAGGGAATTTTGTTTTCTTGAAATGCTGGGAACCCTGTGTTGAGCAACTTGCCATGGCTTTGTACAAGAAGTTCGCTACTTTCGAGAACTTATGCACTGATGAGAACATACAAATACAGTGCACTCCAGTTATAACAAAAAAGGTTATAACGAAATTCCGGTTACAAAGAAATAAAAATTCAGCCCGCAACGTTATCCACTCTATGTATTTCTATTTTTTGTTCGGTTATAACAAAATTTTGATACAATGAAAGAAGACTGCTGGTCCCGAGGACTTCGTAATAACGGGAGTCCACTGTATGTGTTTCTTTCTGTATACCAAGAACATGTCTCAAGTATTTTCTTTTTCTTTTTCATGAGAAAAATTAGGAATCACATTAGCATGTTTCATTGTCTTTATCAAAGCTGGATATTAGGAATGAATGATGGTGACACATAGTTTCCGTTATTTCATATCCCACCTCTAAATGCAGATTTTAAACCATTCTCTCGAAGACATCTTTGATTGCTTAGGATGGCACATGTTACTTCTATAAATCCTTGCTTACAATCAGATATAGTCATGTTTTTTGTTTTTAGTATGACCACTACATTTTGTGTGCGTGTGTGCATTATCGAAATATGTGTAGTTTTACACAGTTTCTCTGGTGTGCATTATCATTAAATGTGTATTGATGATTTATGACTCTGCATCTTCTGTATACTACTGCATCTCAGAGAAAGAGAAAGATTCAAGATCTGACCAGTCAGCTGGAGGAGAGTGAGAAGAAGAGAAAAATGCTCGAAAAGACTGCAGCCAAGGCTACAGTTGGTAAAGAAGAATCTGTGAGTACAGTAGTTTGTGTACAAACACTGGTATTTGTCAAATTGTTTTTTAAATTGTATGCTTCTTCACCTGTATTTCCTTGCCTCGTGTTGTTCTTTAATTCCTTGTCTATCTTTTTTTACTTTATGTCCATCAAATAATGATCTTTTTTTTATAATCTCATACCATACTGGCCTGAAATAATTTTCCACTACCAGCTATGTTTGCAAGAGAGAGGAGTTGTCACTTAGTGTGTTTTAGTTTATTATTAACCCGTTGGAGACAAGGTCCAAGTATACTTGGGCAGGTGTTTATGAGAAATGCGTGTGTTAGCAAAATCAGCCCGTCCTCAAGAGGATAAGGTATTTCACATCAAATACTTAATCCGTTCCCTCTCACATCATAAAATCCCCTTAGACTTTTGCTTAGGAATCATGAGGTTCCCTCATCCACTAGGTTAGTGGTTTTTTGTGTGTGCAATATTTGCAAGTATTCCCCCCTCCCCCCCCCCCCCCCCCCCGAATGACATATTGTGAACTAGATAAGAAAATTATGGCCTTTCATTCCATACTCATTTTATGTCAGTATGAAATATATGTCAAAGACAAATACGGTCATTGATACTGCAGATGATTAGTATATTTTGCAATTTGATCCATTGTTGAATGTCCAATCATATGAGATTACCATTAAGTTCAAGTTTTTTGAAGAGAGCACCTCTGATATTTGCTTTTCTTGTTGTCAGGATGACCGCACTAAACTACTCGCCACATTGGCAGAAAAGGAAAGCGAAAACAGCAGACTAGATGCCGAGCTAGCCAGGTACAGGGAATGTGACCCGGAAGTTCTTGAAGAGGTCAAACAGCAGACACTGGTAGCCAAGGATGCCTCAAATAGGTGGACAGGTATGATTATGGCTTTTTTGTTTTCCATGGGCCTTTTTGTCCATGTTGATAGTGATCGAGTCAGTAGGTCATGCTATGTGAATTCTGTATTACTCGGGTATTATACCCATACAGTTGAGCCTCTCGTATCCGGACAAGTCGGGACCGGGGCTCATCCGGATAAGGGATTTGGCCGGATACGGGAGACTCAATGCTTTATACATGTACATATACATACACATGTACTGATGTAGCCCATTGTAGTACCACATGTAGTAATGTGTATACTGCAACCTTTTCATTGTTACATTTGGGGATGTTGAAAGGTCTGAAGGTAAGCAATTTGGAAGGAAATTTGATGCAATGTATGTTAATCATATTGGAAGTAATATGTAATTCATGTGTGTTTGGGTAGGAGTTCTCAAGCAGTTAGGAATCCCCCTTTCTTCCCGTAATTATTTTAAAAAAAAAATCACGGCGAGATTGCGTCCGGATAATACAGAGATCCGGATAAAGGGAGGCCGGATAATAGAGGTTCAACTGTATGTGAAAAAAAAAAGAGCAACCGAAGCAAAGTGAGAGAAATGGAGAGAGGGAGAGAAAGAAAAAAGAGATTTGGAGGGTGAAAAGGAGCTTGTACATGTATAGAAAGAAATGCAGATCAGTAGAGCTACTCTCCCATTCAGTTTGATGCATTATAACAGGCAATCTGGGGTACCACTAATTCTTTATTGCTATCAACATTCATGCACAACATCCTTGTCAATGATCCACTTGCTGAAAACTGCCTTTGATATGCCACATAGAACATCAACAGCAGTCTCCATGACAATATTAGGTTTAACTTCACCTATATCTAGACGAGTAAGTTTGTCTTTCAAGGTCGACAGTCCCAAGTGAGAGACAAATTATATATTATTTCCATTGCCAAGATTGGGATAAGAGGACATTTGTTGATTTATGTTGCTATATTTCTTGAATGTTAACAAACCTGGTGCAGACATAGCCATGTACTAAATGTTATTTTGATGCTTGCTGACTAGGAAGTTATATTTCTGCCAGATGAACAACACTTTGTTCAAGGTCTGCATTCAATTTTATGCAAAAGAGATGTATTTGTCACTCAAAATATTGGATATATTGGTCAAGAGTGTTTTTGTGTGTTTATTACCATATCTGTACCTGTGTTGTCTTCAGATAATGTGTTTTCCATCAAGAGTTGGTGCAAGAAGAAGTTTTCCTTGGAGGAGAAAGTCATCGACAAGCAGTTTGGAATTCCTGAAGACTTTGATTACATTGACTGAAGCACACCATACTTAAAACAGAAGTGCATGTATCATGTGTTGGGTCAAGACCATTCCTGTAATTTTTTTTCTGCAACTCTTGCTCAGCGCACTGATCGAGTCGATGAACTGATTTACCATGAAAGCAAACAGGCTCACATTGTGCAGATCCATCCATTCACAACACCATCAAATACAGTCAACCTCGCACAAGTCAAAAAATGGCTACTGTAAAACATGATATACAGTATTCGCGGCATAAATTTTCGCAAATTGGAGCCGACAGCCCTTTTTGCGGCATGAAATTTTCGCGAACTGCCACTGGCATTCAGTGTATATAGTGTAGACAAGAACTTTGGCGTGCATTTTAATTTCGCGAATCTTGGCGCTCGCGAAATTCGCGAAATTAAAACGCACGCGAACATTCCTCGTTTTACAGTAAATCAAAGGAAAAAAACAAACTATGTAAGTGTAGTTGTGTAGCAGTACACCCTATGTTAAATGTATTGTGTATTCAAAGTGGAAATTTTCATAACTCAAAGGATTTTTCTGTCCCCTACATGAGGTTGACTGGAGGTACTTGGCTATGTAATTGCTGTCACGGAAGGTTTTTCCTTTTAAATCACAACTTATACAGGATCAGTCTCCATATATTACCCACTTTACATTATTGTTCATCTCTACTTTGTTGTATTCTAGTGACTGTAACCAGGGATCATCTAATTGATAAGCAAAAAGAAGAGTGAATTTTAAAATTCCAATTTTGTGCACTGTAGCAGCTACATTTAAAGAATTTCCTTACAGTTTTGCATAGAGATATACTGTGAGCAAGAGAAGATAGCTGTAGGTTTTAGTGGGGCTTCCCTAAAAGTTATATCTCTTACAGGGTCAAAGGTCATCCTGACTCGACAAGTATTTGTAGAAATACTTATGAATGCAATGACTGAGTTGGTAACCTGTGTTACTATTTCATGCAAACTTGACATAGAGGTTATCCGTATGTGGTAGGTCATGCTAGACAGGGGCTTTGGAATGTTTCTAATGTGTAGGAGGTTCCCTGGCCTATGCTTCATTCCTGTAGACTGGTTTGGTTTTGATTATGTCTATTTCAGTCGTTTTTGTTTTGTTTTTGTTTTTGTGTTTTTTTTGTGTGTGTGTTTTTTTTTTTTTTTTTTTTTGGGGGGGGGGGGGTTCAGTATGCCAAAGAATAGTTGATTAAGGCACTGATTACACTAATGCACCTGACTCATTGCATAACACATTGAATCATATTTTCTTTTCATTTTGACAGCCCCCACTTATGGCTGACACAAGTTACAGTGCTATAAAACTGAATAGGTCTGTACCTTCAGGTGATACTGCCTCCTACTGTTCCAGCCTCCATAGGTTACTCCATTTTTTATTTTATTTTATTTTTTTTTTGGTGTGTCCTATTACATCCATATTGTAGGAATTCAGTAAAATTTGTCTTAACCCTAACTAGGCCGGGCTATTTAGGTAGATCATAGAGCCGGGGGGGCCTCCCAGGCCCCCCCTCCAGATCTCGGCCGTCGACCGCGCGATTGCGACGAAAATTGGCACACACATTGCCTATGATGTAGTCTTAAGTACCACGAAGTTAAATTTTAGAAAAATCATCATTTATGGTAAATTATGCTAATTTATGCATAATGATGCATGAAATCAGACAATTTGGTATAAATCACGAAATAAAGCTCAAAATGGGCATATTTTTTGTGTGAATGTTCTTTTTAATGTCCTGAGCAAATATAAGAGAAAAAATTTGTGCCATCAGAAAAAATTTCCTAAGTATTTTATTGTTTTTTTGAATTTCTTATGTATTTCTTTGTTTTTTCGACTTTGTTTTCCATTGTTTTTTTGATGAAACTTGTCCGTGACATTGTTCCGATCAAGAAAATATGTTATTAACTGATTTTAATCAATAAAACCCCAAAATAATCATACTTTTATGAAATTTGCCTGTAAGCACAGTTTGCATTGAAATTGTACACAAATTCACGTTTTTGCGCAATTTTTGGTCTGACATGCACATACATATTTATGCGTAACTTCGGAACTGCACGCCCGGGCATCGCAAATTTGGTGTCAAAAGATGCGGGAGACTCGAAAGAAAAAAGTCATGAAACGTCGCGGTGATAGCTTTTCGCGTTAGCGATACATCGCGCGGAACGTCGAGGGGGGGCCTCGGAGGCCCCCCCCCCCCCCCCCC
The DNA here is from genome assembly GCA_033980235.1 of Diadema setosum. Lineage (NCBI taxonomy): Eukaryota > Metazoa > Echinodermata > Echinoidea > Diadematoida > Diadematidae > Diadema > Diadema setosum. The sequence goes on along the minus strand of CM067062.1, from coordinate 9,797,457 downwards.
CCCCCCGGCCTAGTTAGGGTTAAAGATATACCATGAGGAAATCTACACATCACTTGTTGACCCCAGAAAAATGTCGCAGATGTTTAATTTCTCTTTGATAGATTTTTATGCCAGCCTTCCCCACGTCAAATTCATTGGGAGAGATATAATAATTCCCTCAACTTCCATGAACTTTGACTCATGCAAGAGAAGCAGCACGTTAATGTCTTTTTGGTAGATTTTTTTTTTTCTTTGACTTAGCTGATTTTTCAACTTGAAAGAGGTCAACCTAGGTGAGGTTGACTGTAGTTGCATTTCGTAGGGCTAGAAATTTCCAGTCTTTAGTACATTTTTCCCATGGTTGACTCAACATCTTTGATTGCCCGTGCTTTATCATAAAACTGCCATAGGTCAGTGTATTGTTGACTTGCGTGATCTGCAGTCTACTCAAGTTAAAGACCTGGTAGCGTGGGAAAACATGGGTCGTCCCACTGAATCACTCTTCATTTGCTGACCATCGGGCACATACGTAAAGACCAGGAAAAGTGCCCGTCAGTGAATATGTGCATTGAAGCCTACACTTACTGTAACAATCTATGTAGTTAAATCCAGTCCAGATTCTTTGGCTGTGAGTGTACATTGTACTTACCACATACATAGAGATCATATAGATGAAGCTGTACACAATTTATTAATGAGATTCTCAAGTGCAGTTCGAGTTGTATACATTGTGTCTGAGCCAAGCCACCGTTCCCACTCCGTGGTGTCTCCATTCTACTGGGCCTTAAAAAGCAATGTGATTTTATGAGGTGAAATGATACACTGACACTGTGTAAAAAGCTCTTTCTGAGAGGTTTGACACGCTGTTTCAAATAAAAAACCTAGTAAATAGGGGCAATGAAATAATCTGTCATGCGCAATGTTTGATGCATGAAGTTTAGGAGAAATATGCTCAAGTCTTTTGATTTTTCTGTATTAAAATTGTACATATTGAGGAAATTAATAAAAACTTTACAGTGTACCAGTACACTGTACAATGTACAAACATCTGGCATATTCTGATTTCTTGCGTGTTTTATTCTTTGATGAAGCAATGGTGAACACATATGAATGAACTCTGAGTGACCAACAATCTTTAATTCTGAATGATATCATGTGCAGTCGAATCAATGCTGCTTATGCATACCATATCAATCATCTCAAGTAGCTTTACATCCAAGAGATCCAATGTAATGCATGGATAAGTACAAGTATATATATATATATATATATATATATACAGTGTATATATATATATATACACACAGTGTGCAAGTATACAATTGATATCTGGCCCTTCCAGAACAATTACTTTTTGGGAACTCAATCAGGCAACTATAGGATTCAAATTGGATTGTTATGTTTCCTTTCATTTTGGCGACTACATTTCTTTTTTCAGGCCACCCTAATTTCAAATTTAAAGATTGTGGGCCACTAGAGAAATTTAGTGTGGAGCCCTGATAGGTATATAAATACAGTGACTGTTGAATGTACACATATTCAAGATTCAAGATTCACTTAAGTGCCTTGAAGCTTCAGATATTCACATTCTGCAAATGGGCATATTTATGTACATACACAGCACATCAACTTCCCTCATTCCACAATATACATGTATTTCACAATTTGAATGTGCACACATATCAACCCCCCCCCCCCCATTCGACAGATTATCACCTTGTGAACCCCAAACTGTTTTAGCCCAGAAATCAATCAGACATTACAGACCTGACCTAACCTGTCAACTAAAGCAGTGTACTTCACTTCTCTTCTTTTAAGGTCCATCTAAGAAAATATTTGAAATACTATGTATGTAGGCCTACCCACTTAAAACACTTGATTCATATGTAGGCCTACTTTATATATATATACACTGTATATACACTCAGCAAAAAAAGAAAGTAAACACTTTTTCAAGTTTATATTTCTCATAAAATTTTTGGCTAAATGTTAGGTAGTATATATACCATCTGAAAGGTAATTCAATTGGCTATCAACTTGGTTAGTCAATAAAACGGGAAACTTTATGCATGAGTGAACACCTTTGTTTTTCTCTTCCAAGGCACAAAAGTAAAATTGCAAAAATGAGCGAGTTGTCATTCATTTGTATATGCTCTTCCATGTAACAATAAGAACAAAAGGAAAATTGAACAATAAAAAAACATGAATTCAGTTGCAAAAATGTTTCTATGCTCTCTATAATATATTTGAAGCACAAAAGATCATTAAAGGCTAAATAATGGAGGAAAATGAAGAATTTCCTGTCCAATCCATAGGAGAGAAGAAGCAATATCAACAAAAATGGTATGATTTTGAATTGATTTTTCAAAATATTTAGGAAAATTGTAAATTATATTTGGTTCTGGACTTTGTCTCATGAATTCTTAATTACTAAATAGAATGAATGAAATAAAGATATTCTGTTCATTTAATCATCTTTGTGCCCTTACTCCCTATGTCATTTGAAGTTGAGTAGACAGAAAATTCCTATTCCCCCCCCCCCCCGAAGTTTCCCACTTTGATTTTGTTTGAGGTTATAAAGAGATAAAGAGAACAAAAACTTATTTTGCTATTTCATTCATGTCTCTCGTGTTAAGCTGGTCTTTTGTTATCATTGAGTATCTTAAAGGGCATTTGCCAATGAAAGACAATATGTCAATTCTTGCAATTTTTACTTTTGTGCCTTGGAGAGCAAAAACAAACGTGTTCACTCATGCATAAAGCTTCCGTTTATATTGACCTACTAGGTCAATAGCCAATTAAATTACCTTTGATATGATACATGATACATTGATTTTCATCAAAGTCTTCTGAAAATTATGAACTCAAAAAAGTGTTTACTTTCTATTCTTGCTGAGTGTCTATATAGTGTATACATATATATATATATATATATATATATATATATATATATATATATACATATAAGTGTGTGTGTGTGTGTGTGCGTGTCTCTGTGTTATCATTATGGTTAATTTGTTGTTTCTGTCGAGTGATTTAACAATCATATTTTTATGCCTCCGCCAACGAAGTGGCCGGAGGCATTATGTTTTCGGGTCGTCCGTCCGTCCGTCCGTCCCGTTTTGTTTTTGTCGATATCTCAAGAACCGTGTGGTGGTTTTACATCAAACTTGGTATGAGGGTATATCCCGGGGGATAATACTTTGTTTGGATTTTAGGTTCACGGGGTCAAAGGTCAAAGGTCACAGGTTATTTTGTGAAAAAAAAAGGTTGAAAATTCATGTTTTTCTCCATATCTCGCAAATGATTCAAGGTATCTTCATGGAACTTTAATATGCTTGTTCCAATGGGCAGTGATTATCTAGGGAAGTTGGGGGTCATGGTTCAAAGGTCAAGGGGTTAAAGGTCAAGGTCAACTCCTCAAAATATCACTACTTTCCTTATATTTATGCAATGCCTGAAGGTTTTTTGTTTGTTTTTTTTAACTTGATGTATGCATGTATTACCTAATATATATTCTGTGGGAAGTTTCTTGCCAAAAGGTCAAAGGTCAAAAGGTCAAAGCTCAAGTGAAAGTGCTGAATTGCACTTTTTCCTCCATATCTCAAAAGTAACTCGAGATATCATCATGAAACTTACATATTTATGCATGTTCAACCTAACAGTGATTCTCTTTGGAACTGTGAGGTCAAAGGTCAAAGGCCAGGTTTAGATAATGCTATTTTCCCATTTAATACTGAATCATACTTTTTCTCAATACCTTGAAAATTACTCAATGCATAAACTTATAAAAGGGTCAAAAGTCAAGTAAAAATCATCAGTTCCCCAAATACCTGCACTCTGACATTTTAATCATTCATCCAATTGAACCTAGTTCTAGGAAAGTGAACATTCAGCACATTTGTGGCAAACCTGTCATTTTAATATTTTGCCAATTGTGTGAAACTGTCATCACACATTGTCAAGACATTGTACTATAGACCTATTAGGAGAACCATGAATTATGGCGGAGGCATATCAGTCGCCGTAGCGATATATCTAGTTTTCTTTTGTTTCTGGGACTTCAAAGGTTTCTCTAATTATTTCATTGCCCCTCCCCTTCCCCCAGTGAAAAGGATAATAAATATTATTAAATTCAAAGTGAAAGTGTGTGAAACGCGAAATTAAAGGACAAGTCCACCTTCATATACATGTGGATTTAGTGAACGCAGCTATATTATTTGTAGAACACATCAGTGAAAGTTTGGGGGAAATCGGATATTCTGTTCAAGTTATGAATTTTTAAACTATTTCAACAGTCACTGCTGGATGAGAAGACTACTAGAGTGTATGATGTCACATGCGTACAACGTTATAAGGAAAACATAAATAGAATTTTACAAAATGTTACTTTTTGAAAAAAGCGCACATTTCTTCGACTCATCACTGACGTATGTTAAGGGTAATATTATTCCCCTTGCCTTCTGAAAGAGGGAAGTCAAGTGTTCTTTTATTACGCTAGAAAAGTGAAAATATTATGAATTTTCCTTATATTTTCTTTATATAGTTGTACACATGTGACATCACAAGCTGTAGTAGTCTTCTCATCCAGCAGTGACTAAGCAGAAACTTCAAATATTCATAACTTTTAAATGGATTGTCCAATTTTCCTCAAACTCTTGCTGATGTGTTCTATTAATATTGCTGCATTCACTCAATCCACATGTCTATGAAGGTGAACTTGTCCTTTAAATCGTCAATGATAGCATATAGTGTATAATTGTCGAATATTCAGATAATAAAACTTGTGTGAAATGGGCGTCAAGAGGTGAGCATAGTGTTCGTGGAGAAAAAAAAATAAAAAAAGATAATGTATAAAACTTTCGATTCATGATTAGTTTGATGAGTTATTGCGAGCCTATGAGTCTTCACAGGGCCCCATTTTATTAAAGATGCTACGATAGCAACTCTTGCTATTTTTATAGTTAGGGCAACTCCCAAAGCAACAACCAGTTGGAAAGCTGGATTCTTGTCTTTACCATGACAATTGCCATTCCAGCAAAAGTCACTATCATTACAACTTTTATATGAAATGTGGCCCTGGTGATCAACTACACGCTACTTTGTAATGAGGTCGTTATTTTTTTTTAAGGAAACCCAAACCCAAAGAGAAAAATGTGGATTAAGTGAAAGCAGCAACATTAGAATTAGTGAAAGTTTGAGAAAAATCGGACAATCGATGCAAATGCTATGAATTTTTAAAGTTTTGGTGTTGGAACCACTGGATGAGGAGACTACTAGAGGTTAGGCGTCACGTGTGGGCAACAATATAAAAAGAATATTATAAAGGAAATTCCAAAAAAAAAAATCATTTTTCATGAAAATTACACATTCCATCAACTTGATACTGACATAATTATGTTAAGGGTAGCATCCCCCTGCTTTCTGAAAGCGTGTTTTCAAGTGCTCTTTCATTATGCTAGAAAAGTGAATTTTTTGTGGAATTTATTTATTTCTTTTTATATATATAGTTATTGTTGTCCACACATACGTCATAACCTTTAGTAGTCTCCTCATCCAGCGGTTCCAACACCAAAACTTTAAAAATTCATAACTTTTGCATTGATTGTCTGATTTTCCTCAAACTTTCACTGATGTGTCCTACTAATGTTACTGCTTTCACTCAATCTACATCGCTCTTTGGGTTTAGGTTTCCTTTAAGATATAAAACCAAAAAGAGAAGAAAAATCTATATCCTTTGCAATATTTTTTTTTTTAAACAATCGGCTAGTATAGCGGCATCGGGGGTGGTTGTAGTTGCTTTTTGTTCGATGAAAATTTTGTTAAATGGGAAAACATGGAAAAGGAGACAACCTATCGATTGTCGCTAATGATCATCAAATCCATAGTCACGTATTTTACAAATTTGGCATTGATATCATATTTGACCTTCGACTGTGGTCGAGTATAGATAGTATTCAAAGGCAATTTCCTCGTACTGTTTCTCGCAAATTACGTGCAAGACAGTAGAGTCTGACTGATGGGCGACTATAATGAGGAAATACGTGTTGTTTCGATTTCATTTTCTAGCAATCAGAACAACAACAACAACAAAAATCTCCAAATCATTAGATCAAAGCCTGGCATATAGTGGACACGTTTTGTAAATCATACGACTCTCCTTCAGAGAAAAAGTGCATTGACACGAACTTTATTTGTTTTACTGGGACAACAGTGCGTTTTGCTTGCACAAATCATGGTAGGCCAGCGGATTGAGGCTGAATTTGGGGGGTCAACTGGCAACTATCGTATAACAAACAAATTGTGTAATTGTTTAAAAGTATATGTGTTAACAAACTCACAAGTAAAATTTACCCAGAAGTTCTGCTCGGGAACATGCCCAAATGATCAACATGGCCACCCCCCAAACCAGAAAAATGAATGGGAATCTTAGGATATCTCAAGTGTTCATTATACAACTGACATTAATCATGAGATAAGTTGCTAGTGTATGTATTTCTTATTTCCTGCCTTTCTTCAAGCAAAATTGGGCTCATTTGTGACTTCTTTTACAAAGAATCTGAGCCCTAATTAGGTCATTTCTATGGCAACTTCATGCTGAAAACAATGTTTTTCTCAAATTTTGTGTCCAATCAATTAGATACGAAGCAGTGGCGTAAATCCATCCCGAAGGTTGGGGGGATGATCACAATCAAGCGCCGAACTCTCGCGAACACACACACACACACATACACACACACACACACACACAATATATATATATATATATATATATATATATATAATATATATATATATATATATATATATATATATATATATATATATATATGTATATATATATTTATATATATATCACGAGCAACGCGGCAAGCGAGCGCCCCATGCAGAGATATATTGTTCATGTCATGGTAAAGTTGGGAATTGTTGTCAGTTAACTTCAGTATCTCAGTTTCAAAAATAATATCGTATTAATTGCCATTGCTAATGACTTAACAATTGCAAAAACAATCATGACTGACGAGAAGAGGAAAGGTCCGAGGAAGGCATGGTTATTGTTTTTTTTTTTTTTTTTTTTTTTTTTGCTCCATATATTTTCTATTCAATGCATGCCAGCTAGCAAAGACAGCAAGCTCCTGAGAATGTAAATTTTCTTCTTTACTATTTTTCTGAGACAACATAAAAAAAAATTATTGTTTTGGAAACTTTCCAAATGAGCAGCATATCAAAACGTGATTATAGATCTTTCCTCAATACAATATTTTCAAAGCTAGAAAGAGAGCGGGATATACTCTCACAAGCAAAATCTTTCTACAAACAATATCATTAAAAATGCTGAGGCTTTGTAATTTTACAGCTTTTGTCAAAACAAGTTCGTGGAGGTGACGGCGCAGTTATCCCTGCATGTAATACTGTGATGTATTCAATATATTAAAAATACCAGTGTGCGCCTTGGAACTTGTCAGATCTCTCCGAGAGCGCGATATGCACTCCAATACGGTCTCTTAGCTCAGATTATGACTTTTTTTTTTTTTACTCTTATCGTGCCCTTTATTATAGGTATATAATGTTTACGCGAAGCGCGAAAACCAATAAAGTTTGCCTATTTGACGATTTTAATGTTGAAATATGATTGGGCGCGCAGAGCGCGCCGCGGAATATGAATTTTGATATTAGCCTGAAAATGTCTAAGTTGTATTGAAATTACATTTAATCTATTGATATAACATGGAATCATTTTCTATTTGAGAAAGAATGCATATAAAATCATTGCAAAATACCAGATCTTTGATCAAAAAGTGTGTGTGTATGTGTGTGTGTGTGTGTGTGTGTGTGTGTGTGTTGGGGGGGGGGGGGGGTATATTTGTACAGGCCATCCTCACCCCAATCAAAACTTGGGGGATGCATACCCCCTCCCCCCTCCCCCCATCCTCTCCGGGAATTACGCTAGTGATATGAAGAAATTCCTGAATGACAAGTTTGTAGGAAAACAAAAATGTAACTGGCGATATTCAAATTTTGTAGAAAAACGAATGTATCTTTCCCATGACATTACAAAAAGAAACATGGAATAGGAAGAGGACATAATGTTAATGTCAAATTATATATCGCAAAATAGAATGAAAAAATATGACTTTCAAAAATTGGACAGAACAACAAAGAAAATAATACAGTTCTTTGACAAACATCAAATTGAAAAAAAAAGAAAAGGACAACAAATATACAGTCAAACCTGTCTATAGCGGCCACCCAAGGGATACGGAAAAAGTGGCCGTTATAGACAGGTGGCCGCTATAGACAGGTAATCCAACTTTGTGTGCATTGCCTACATGTACATGTATCATCGTTGTATATACATGTACATTTATGTGTGTACGTATGCACACGTGTGTATCATGCATAGAACAATGCCGGTGTTTATGAAATTGTTGCACAGTACACTAGATGTAGCATGTGCACAGTCATGAATTAGTGCATTATTGTGACTGAATAAGTGATGAATGCAACGGTGGCGATCACTGAATGTTGCCCAGAAATGACTGGCACAGCTACAAAAAGCAGAAAAACACCCTGAATTATCAGCTCGGCTACGGCTCCATCGGGTTTTTGGCCGCTATAGACAGGTTAAAATCTACCGCGGGAAACAAAATTTGTGGCCGCTGGCCGCGTTAGACAGGTGGCCGCTATACACAGGGTCTTTAACATGGCTTTTCTCTCGGGGGGATTTTTCAGTGGCCGCTATAGACAGGTGGCCGCTATAGAGAGGTGGCCGCTAAGGCAGGTTTGACTGTATATACATTACATGATACCCACCTTACACCTACTAGTAATTCATTATTCTAAGCAAGGATGATTGTATTGTTCATCTGTCTTACATGAAGCTGCACAGAAAATTAATACATATATAAAAAAATTATATATTGTGCTCACACGGTAGAAAAGTACGTAGCAAAATATTTAGAACATGTATGGCATTTGTTTACATGTTGGAGGTAAGAGTTCTGGAATGGGGAGACCGGAGGATGTGGCCAACTGTATGCTATGATAAAAGTCTACAAAACAATTAGATATAATGTTTAATCTCATACTTAAAATTTACCAAACTTGTCAGCATCTGAAGCAACATTATATCTAAAGCCAATTTTTTGATTAGCAAACATTTACAATATCCATGCTGGGAAATTTTCTCTCCACCGAATAATGAATCAACTGTCATTTATACGTACAACCAGCTGATTATATAACCTGTCTATCCAATATGTAAATTTTTTGTCATATTTTAGGAAGAGAATTCTAAGCCGCTGTGTCAATTGTTTAAGTTCTGACCCAAGTCCTTTTCTATGGCTCTTCATTTTTCTCCTCTTCACATATTTTCCTTTTATTTGTTTCTTCTCTTCTCTTTTTCTTGCTATTTCCTCTTTCTCCTTTTTTTTTTGTTCTTTCCCTTGTTATATTTTATGGCTTGTTTTCGTTCTCAGTTTTGCTCTTATCTTTATTGCACTTCTCTCTCCCTCTCTCTTTCTAGCTATCTCTTCCATGTTTTCCTCATTCTCTTTGTCAAGTTATTTCATTAATTTATCCTCTTCTCTTTTGAAGTATGATCTATACTTTTATTGTCTCTTGAAACATTATAAGGAAAGAGGAAAAACACAAAATGTACTCTGAGTTTACTTTTTTGGTCACATCTTTATTGTAAATGGCAGGTTATATTATTATCATTATTATTATTATTATCATTATCATTGTTATACTACTATATGTGACTAAGGGGGAACTCAAACAATGAGGTTTATTCCGTCACAATAGAGAGTTAACGTTAAGGGGAATCGAGACTGCTATAAGGGGAATCATTCGCTCTCTCGAACAATGAGAGAAGACAAAAGATTCCCCTTAATGTTCCACATATAAATAATAATTATTATCATTAATATTACTTTTATTATTATTATTACTTTTATTATTATAATTATTATTATCATTATTAAGAACAATTTGACGATACAAGGGGAGTCACGTGGATGTTGTATGGAAGAAAGAATAACATATAAATTGTAAACCTAAGGTCTTGCTTTACAATCCATGTCACTGTAAGAAAATAGAGGTACGTGAGATAATTCATACACGCACAACAAAACAACATAACTATATTACAACGGCCAGAGAATTACAATTGAGGGGTTCACAATCTACAAGCTTGCTTTTTAGTGGACCTCTCAGTTCTTTTTTTTTTCCAACTGAAACATAACCTTGTATTTTTTTTTTGCGTATACATGCATGTAACTTTATTATTGTATCATTTGATATCATTTGCAAGATGTATGCACACGATTGTGATATGATTCCTAATTTATACTGTGTTATGTTCTGTTGGAAAAAGGAGAAGAATATAATAAAATGAAATGAATGAAAATAGAGATGAGGTTAGTTAGCAACCAGGGTGCTCGTAAAAACGGTTATGTTGCAAAACATTTGTCCTTGGTGGAAAAAAAAAACTTTCCAGCCTTCTATGATTTAACAGGAAAAATCAATTGGAAATATTTGGAGTTACATTAATGATTTATTGAAAGTATTATGGATTATGATTAACTTACTAAGGATACTAGGAGATACCACTTAGATTGCTGGTTGGTGTTTCATTTTTTTGGCATCAAATCAGAAACAACACAATATAGCTGAGAACATGGAGAAGGGATGTATGTGATGTCAATGGCTATGACTGCACAGTCAGTAGCTGAAAAAGGGTCACTAGAATAATGACAATGACATGGCTGCACTGTATGTCTACACTGTATGGAAAGGCAAACAAAGGTATCACCACTGTATTGCGCACCTGACCTTGCAGCTGCATGGCCCTGTCCCTAGGAGAGACAAGATCAGGCTGAGTGCTCACCAGGCGGAGTATGCACATGATCGTCACATAGAGTTCTTTACCTCAAGTGTGACATCCATATTGATATATTTTAATAAATAGAATACACAAGCAAAATGACACTTGACCGATATATTGATATTGTACTCCCATTCCATTGCCCGAACCTGTTTCCCAAGCTCTTTGTCGTTGCCATGGAAACATTAGCATTTGGTGACCATGGTTACCCTTACAATGAGTTGAGTCATCTAGTGACTGAATATTTTTATTGGGCATTTATTGAATATTTTTATTGGGCACCTACTTATTTGAAAGTTATTAAGCTTAATTTATAACTATTTGCCTAGAAAGAATTACATTTTCTCATTAATTTTTTTTTTCATGATAGAGTTACCATGGAAATGACTATATTTCCCCAATATCAACACATGATTAAGACGGAAATTGGTTTGGCACTTCGCTGAAACCAACAAGACGCATAAAAAAACATATATTTAGACATTGTTATTATATTTCAACAAATGAAATGACAATTATGATGGAATTTTTGTTTATTTCTACTGCGTCAGTGTAATGTTGCTATAGAAACGCTATTGGTATGCGTACAACTCACTAGCTCAACTGAAAATGAGCATACTTGATGGCTGATGATCTGAGCTACATGAGAAATAGCATCACATTACTATAGCTGGAATCACTTCCTTTCCGAAATATTCCATTTTTAATATTAGAGATGTCGAAGTGAAAATTACTCGAGCAAAATTGCAGTTCTTAAGACGCCATTTTGATGACGCCATTTGAGCATGTTCCTGATTAGATTTTCTGTGTAAATTTCATGTGGGATATTGTCAGGACGTATACTTTTTGAAAAAGTTAAAATTTGCTTGTTATAAGATAGTTGCTGGTTGAGCCTTTTTTAAGCCACTTTTGGGCCATCGTCTGCAGGCCTATGGAGCTATAGATCCCTGCTTGCATTGAGAATAATGTAGTAACATTGCGCTTTGTCATAACACGGAGATACGTTGCCCTAAACGGTCAAGGCCTGTCCCTCCTTAAAATAATAGTAAAAAGTATGATAACAGCTGGGACCTAATATACCCAACATTTTTAAGACGAGGTTCCATTCTATAAACGATGTTCATATGGCGATGCAAACTATATTCTTTTAAAGTGTACTGCTCCGAGCTCTGAAGGAAACTGCGCAACAGGAATTGTATTTTATGAGTTCATGTTTACTTGCTATTGTATATACTGTTGCTTTTTCTTTCGGTAATGACCTCAGTGCCGGGGAAGAGATAACCGTGCTGATATCTAATTATTGGGCTCTGGAAGATACTACTAGGTTTATTAAATAATGTCCTTACTAGCTGTCAGAGGAGTCAATTTCACCAATGCCAGCATTATTGACAATATATATATATATATATATATATATATATATATATATATATATATATACACACACACACACACACAAACATATAACATTAAATTTCCTGATTGCATAGTCTCGGCTGCTCAATTCCTTTAATAGTCTACTTAAGGACGTTCCTCAGTTAAAGTGAAGTTCATGTCATTTTCTTCAAATTTTCCATACCATAACTTTGACTCATCCGAAATCCAAATATGTAAATAAAACCATAGGTTCATGTGCTTGTTTTTCTTCTACGGGACTTTCAAGAATATGACAATCTGCCGTCCATTACCAAAATGATAGCGTAACAGGATCAAGATCATGACTGTGATGGCAACAAAATCTGCCTTGACAGAGTTAAATCCCTTTAAATTTTTCAAAATCCACGTAATTTTCTTTAAATTTGCAAGAAATGCAGAGAAAAGTACACAAAACGAGGAAAAGGTTTTAGGGTTTACACCCTCATTCTTGAGCAAGAGCGCCCTCAAACGGCAAAAAAACACCGAAATTTCTCAAATCCTTGTCAGGGACGTTTTCTGCTAAGGGTGAGCTAAAGGACAAGGTTCATAAAACTTATGCTATACATTCAAAAGCCATGTAATTTGATTGTAGAAGAAGGCTTATTAATGCCAGAAAAACAATAAAAAGTGGGGGTTCATGTGCTTGTTTTTGTGCTAGCAGCGCCCCCATGCGACATATATCATCCTCAGTTCCCAAAATCTGGTCAGGAACATAATATAACATAATATAATATTCAAAACCCATGTCATTTTCACGAAACTTGACCAAATTGTACAAGGCGATAGAAATCATCCTAGGACCCAAAAATCTGGTTATAAACCTATCCTGCTATGGGTTCCCTCATTAGGTGGAGTTCATGAATGTAATGCTGTACATTCAAACCCCATGTCATTTTCATGAATCTTGATCAAAATAATTTTAGAAGAAGGGTTACTTAATGCAGAACAATAGATTGTAAAAATGGGGGTTTCTGGTGTACTTGCTTTTGTGCTAGCAGCGCCTCCTTGAAATCAGAAATCATCGTAAAACCCCCAAATCTGGTCAGGGATCACCCTGATAGGATGCATGAGTCTCATGCGGTTCACTCAAAACAAAACCCCATGTTAAAAAAACCTGTCACAATTGCAGTGATAGGGTTTAAATATTCAGAAAGGAAGGTCCATGTGCATGTTATGTTATTACCTTGTGCACAGCCATAATGATATTATGTCGACGCAAGGGTGGAAAACTCCACATTGATATGTTTGTTTGTTTGTTTGTTTTTCCCACTTGCTGTAATGTGCAGAAAGTGATACTGGAGGAATATAAAGAATAAATGTAAGGAAATGTGAGTTCTGGCATTAGTCTGACGGTCCTCCAAATGAGAAATAAATCTTAATAATTATAATGGCGTTGATTGTAGATTGCATTTATTGGTTGGTGCAGTGGTTGGTAAAATGCGTGTTGTAAACCCGACTAGGGCCTATATAGGCCCTAGGTACCATAGCACTCGACTTGACCATGTTGATGAACAGAATGAACTGCATGTCACATAACAGATCTATGGATTGAAAATGGAAACAGCTCAGTTCCACTTCCAAGCTTTCCGATTTCATCGATCAGTGTTGTGCTATAACCATGGCCATTGTTGTATGCGGCTCGGACCGCTGAACTTTGCGTACCGGTAGTATTAGTCAAGGCGCTAATTCCTGTAAGAGGCTTAATTAAGGAGTTCGTTCAACCCACCCCGCAGAAAAGGTTTGACCAGACAAGGTGGTAGATGGGACCTCTATGAACATCCCCGGGTAGTATGTGGTTCCAAATTGTGGTGTCAGTAGAATTTTACTGGCCACTTTTCATCATGATTTGTTGGAACAAACGTAAAAGAGTCTGCGCACGTAAAGACTATTACACGCACCACTAGCACTGCTACAGGCGCCAGTGCCAGTGCTGCGTGTAGTAGTCTTAGCGTGCATATACTTTTTCTTCGATAAACAAGGGTTTTGCCTGCAAACTAACTTTTCACGCCAAGCTGGGTTCGGTGTAGTGTAGTTTCTAGCCGTTTTTATTTCGACTTTATTTCAAGAGTTCAAGCAAGCCGAGTGAGAGCGCATACCCGGTGATTGTGACGACCGAATCGCAATCACTGGGTGTTTGCTCTTACTCCACTTAGCGCAATATATACAGCGGCCTTCTGCATAATACACAAGCTGCAACTCAGGGAAATAAAGACGAAAAAACGGCTAGAAATTAAGGCTAGGGTCGGTAAACGCTTGTCGCTATTTTGGGCACTGAAAACGACAAACTCACACAGTTTTTGCATTTATTTCATGAAGAATTCATCAAAACTGCATAAAACTATATATGTACATGTTGCTAGAGATGTCATCCATACAGTGGGATTCATTGTAAGTTATAATATCGTGCATGGTTACCCTGGTAACCGGATGCCTAAAGGTGACTGGTAACCCCCAAAATGCCTCCTGCTGCTGCAAACATTGTTTTTTTTTTAATATTATAGATGCAATAAAAAAAAACCCACACTTTTTTATTGATTTTCATTAAAAAAGTTTTTCCTCTTGCATGGCAACCAGTATTATCCAATCAGAATTTAGTTGTCAATAACTCAAAAACTAAAGCCCATAATTTCAAAAAGCTCAATAAGTATATCCTTCCTTCTGCATAAAGTATACGACATATAGTGAAGAATATTTTGAAGCATTCTCAAGTTACAGCAAAATTTGTAAGCAAAGGCATAATAAACGGCCATTGAAAGAAAAATATCGTTTCCAATAGTAAAATGCATGAAAAAGTTGCATCCGTCGTACTTTCAACACAAATTTGACTTCAAAGCATAGGCAAATGTATATAGTTTTAATAATGTATGGACACAAATTTCCCTTAAAAATAAGATGAATCCAGAAAGCAAAGCCAATATTCTATAGTAGCTCTTTCGAGTATTTACAGAGCGATGGTTATTCAAAACAATCCTGGAAAAGAGCAGTGGAAATTGTTTATGTTCTTAAAGGAAGTTTATTCAAGAATACCGATAAATTCCTTTCTAAAGAAGGAATATTCACGTGCGCTGGATTATCCATCAAAGAATTAAGCGTACTTTTGTGTTCGTTAGCTATTGTAATATATATATATATATATATATATATATATATATATATATATATATATATAGAATGAAATGAAATATCATGATATGTAAATTTTATTCAAAAAGTGCAGTAATGAATTAATGCTGAGGAGAGAATGAGGGAAAAATCTTGGGCGTCTTTTCCCTTTTTATCCAGACTAATTCTACAGTGTAGAGCTCATCTTCAATGAGTGATATGCACGAAAGGCAAAAGAAACAAACCTGTCTAACTTCCAGATATTTTTGGGAGTTACCAATCACCTGTAGGCATCCGGTTACCATGGTAACCATGCACAATATCATGCCTTACAATGTATCCCATTGTATTGCTGACATCTCTAGCAACATGCACATATATAGTTTTAAGGCGTTTCGATGAATCCTTCGTGAAATAAATGCAAAAACTGTGATAATTTTGTCATTTTCAGTGCCCCAATAGCAACAAGCGTTACCGACCCTAGTCTTAATTTCTAGCTGTTTTTATTTCGCCTTTATTTCTCTGAGTTACAGCTTATGTATTGTGCAGAAGCCCACTGTATTACGCTAAGCCGAGTGAGGGTGCATGCTCAATGATTGCCACAAAAAACGGTTCAGGCGTCACAATCGCTGGGTATGCACTCTCACTTGGCTTGCTTCAACTCGGAGAAATAAAGACGAAATGAAAACGTCTGGAAACTACACTACACCGACCTCAGCTTAGCGTGAAAAGTTAGTTTGCAGGCAAAAACCGTTGTTTGTCGCGGAAAAAGTCTTTGCACGCTAAGACTATAACACGCACCACTGGCATTGGCGCCTGTAGCAGTGCTAGTGGTACGTGTAGTAGTCTTAGTGTGCGCAGACGCTTCCCCGAAGAATATGGTCATGTCGCAACTAGAATGGCCTGTAGAATTTCATTGATCCACAATTTGATATCACATACTACCTAGGGGTGTTCCAGAGGGTCCAACCGACCACCCCATGCAGTCAAACCTTTTCTGCGGGGTGGGTTGAACGAAGTCATTTTTTCTGGGTCGCTGCGCCTGGACTATATACGGGTACACAGATTGTACAACGCGTACAGTCGGCACGCGAGCCGAGCGGGGCCGCCCAGCGCGGCCGCAAAGGCGGTGGGGAGCAGTAGTCGGGTATCCGTACGCAGAGCCTTGCAGGGCTCTGTCTGTACGTACCAGTATGAAGAGCTATGAAGCTAGCGCTACTCTTTGGTATACAAGGTGATGAACAGTGTGAAAAAAGGAGAGTATAACATACAAATCTATACAAGACTTTGTCAATATAATAACAACATCAATCTCTAATCTGGTTCTGCGTTCATGTGTGAACAAAGGAGAAATCAATACCCGAGGGGACAGTCATCATAAGCGGAACTTGACGTGGATGAGGCCCTATCTTGTATACGAATAATTATAACACACCACCAATAAACCTACACACAAAAAAAGCCTCGTAATCTAAACGTTGTATACCAACGTCCCCTCCCCCCCCCCCCCAAAAAAAAGAAAACAAGTTCGACCTCCAGACTACACTGACGAAAAAATAAATGTTACATGGAGTAGGCCTGTATACTATAAGTTTTGTAAAGCACAACGCTTGTCAGCCAAACATTATGCAATGATGCCACACAAAATGGTTAGCCATTCGTTCAAATGAAACCCAGCTCAAGGAAAAGAAACACACTCGATACATTTGTGACAAACATGTCATTTTATTTCTTTACCAGCTATGTGAAACTGTCATCATCTCAATTTGTCAAGGCGTACTCTAGACCGATATTGGGAGAACCATGCAAAGTGACGTAGGCAACCAGTCGCCATATAGCGGCATTTCTAGTTACTATACAATGAATTTCTGAAGTCACTGCTGGCTGAGAAGACTGCTAGTATACAGTGTGGGGGAGGAAGGCCTCGAGCCTCGGTGACTAAGTTTGCCTTTTCCTCCCCTGGCAACCAGCGGCATGCACCTAGAATCACCACAATTTTTATATCATGTATACGATTCTCTGTTGGTATTTTATGTCCGCTTGTATTGTATGTTGAATTGCTGAATAAATACTACATACTACTACTACTACTACTACTACTACTACTACTACTACTACTACTAATAATAATAATAATAATAATAATAATGATACTGATAATAATAATAGTGCATGATATGCGTACAACGATATAAGGAAATTCGAAATACGAAGAGAATTTCACGAAATGTATTTAAAAAAGAAAAGAAGAAGTGCACATTTCCTCGACTTGTCACTGACGTATGTTAAGGGTTTAACGCTTAATAAAAAAAAAAAATCCCCTTAACCTTCTGAAAGAGGCAAGTCAAGTGTTCTTTTATTTTGCGAGAAAAGTGAAAATAAGTTGAATTTTCTTTATATTTTCTTTATATCGTTCTACATAAGACATCACAAGCTGTAGAAGTCTTCTCATCCAGCAGTGACTGAGCAGAAACTTCAAAAATTCATAACTTTTGAACGGATTGTTTGATTTTCCTCAAACTTTCACTGATGTATGGCCTCTGGTATGTTGCATTCACTCAATCCGCATGTCTTTGAAGATGATCTTGTCCTTTAGTTGCATTGATTGTATTGAGGGTATGATACGGTAAACGGTACGGGTACCTACTCACCGTAGTGCTCTTTCCCGAGCAAGACCTACAATGTCAATAAGCACACATTTGGAAAACCGACATTTCCAGGGGGAAAAAAAAGTCACTTTCACTTTCTTTTTGAAAAGGATCGTATGTTGGTCTCCTCGTGTCGTCATCAGCAAAACCTATGTTGCCCACAACCCACCACATTCTAAATTAGGTCTAGGTCGATCTATTTTGAAGTATGACTGCATGTTATAAAAAGGAGACAACTGAAGTTCCAACGCACGCAAGAAATTATTCACTAACATTGTCACTATCGGTGCCCCTGGCACTGTGAGTTGTGAAAACATCACCACTATTAAGTACTGTTAGTGCGCTGTTACAACGTTTCTGTGCGGTCGCCTCAGAAGGACATGAAGGAAGGGAATTAGTTGCTGTGCACTCGTCACAATTCAATGATATTTGTCCGTATACATTGTACTATACTTGGCGTCTTTACGAAACCCTCTTGGCAAGATGGAAAGCATAAAATCATCGTGGATGGAATACGGAAATTTGCCGTTGGAGTATCGAGACATCTATAACCCAGAAGAAAGTTTGTGGAAAAAGATTCTGATCTATTCTACAATTCTAATATCTTTTTTCGCGCTTATCGTCAACATTTTTACAATGTTCGCAATTCTTGCAAGTAGCCACCTGCGGAGGAAACAGAACATTCTCATATTCAACTTGGCCTTATCTGATTGTCTTACTGCTCTTTTTGGAGTTGGATGGCTTACTTATGTTTTTAAAGCAGATCATGAGGTTCGTTTCTATTGTTCTTCTTTCAAAAGAATCTCTCCGTAGAAATAAAGAATGATTTGTTGGTAAAAAAAAAAATATCTATTTCTATACGTGTAATTTGTGAGTCCGATTCTATCTTCTGTAATATTGTTTTTTTTTTTAATGTTTATGAATACTAATTCCGATATTTGTCGTTTGCAGTATATATGCGTTAAGTCAGTTATGATGTGATACATCACTTTATACTTGTGGCAATTGTCTCTTTCCAATGCATTTAACAACTTTTGTGCTTACTATAAAAAAAAACAACAACAACAACACCATAGCGTCTTACCCATTATCAGTAGGCTCAGACACAGAAAAGATTAAAGGGATGGTACAGTATTGGTGGAGCTGAGGATTTGGCTTTTAAATTTTTGCGAGATACCAAGAAACCACTTATGAAATAGTACAGAGCATGCCATTCTAAGAGGAATTCAAAGATTATTTGATGAAAATCGGTTTTGGAATGGCTGAGACATCCAAAAACAAAGTGAAACAAACCGATCGTAATAAAATGTGGGTCCCACATTTTATTAATATTGCTCTGTTTTTGAGTATCTCGGCCATTTCATAACCAATTTTCATTGAATAAACGTTGAATTCCTCTTGGAATTACATGCTCTTTCATAATTATTTCACAAGAGGTTTCACATTATCTCACCCAAAAATTTAAAAAACCTGAAGTTAGGTCTCAACCAAAACTATACGAGCCCTTTAAGATCTCATACGTTTTCGTTACACCTGCTTAATTTATTTCATTCGTATAATGGAAAATCATTAAATTATGATTTTAACCATATGTTGTTGGTCTCTCTTTGCTGTCTTTCGTCAATCAGATCAGTGACTACCGGCTGAATTTGCTCCACTTTGTTAGTGTAGATCTGCTCGTGCCCTCCGTGCTTACGTCGATATTGACTACACTAGGACTAGCCATTCATCGGCTGATTGCGGTACGTCTCGACCCGCTGGGTCACGACAATTGGATCACTCCAAGAAGGCTGATCCTAGCAGTTATTTTAATTTGGCTTGTTGTCGGACTCCTATGCTTCATCACATATCGTTTTCCAATAAAGTCTCATACTTTTTTGGGGTTTGCCGTTACCATTCTCGCTAGCCAAATGGCCATTGTGGCAATATATTACACAATTTATAGAGCAATTGAGTCATCATCTCGAAATGCGAATCTGTCACTTAGAAATGAGACCAATAAGAGAATCTTGATAACGTTTGTTTTAATTTCCGTGACGACTATATTATGTGTGTGCCCTCAAGCCGTCATGATCATCTTGTCGTATTCGTCTGCCTATAATGATGGAATCATGATCTCAAACGCATACCTACATGCAGAACAAGTTTGCGTTTCTCTCCCGTTACTCAATACCGTTCTGAATCCTGCGATCTACTGGTTTCGACTCACGGATTTCAGGGCTGTGTTGCGAGGTTGGTGCGTCAAATGCAAGAGAAGACGACGGGAACAGCAAACACGACCAAACAGGTTGCATGAAAGCGAAATATCAGATACTCATAATATTCCCTTAAACTTGATTTCTCAGCAGTAACGGAGAGAGAAGCGGCAAGATTCAAGCGAAACCCGGACATTTGGGCATCGATCTTGCCTCTTACAATGTCTTATGCACGTTATGTTTGTTTGTTTGTGTTTGTTTATTTTGTGTGTGCGTGCGTGCGTGCGTGTATGTGTGTTTTTATTACATTTCGCACATTTCATTTCATTACATTTCGCACAGGTTTTTAACGATTTACTCATCGAGATCCATCAGAAGTTTTAATTTCAAAGATGAATTTGACATTTTTAAATCATTCTTTGCATTTAAGAATATTGAAAAAAAACGGTTTTCTATGAATGTTGCCTTCTTAATATTCTGATGTTGGCGAAAATGGAACTTGTATGATTTACAATAAAGGCTTATGCTGAATACCATATGATACTGGTATGGAGATTAAAGGGATGGTACAGTATTGGTGGAGCTGAGAATTGGGCTTTTAACTTTTTGCAAGATACCAAGAAAACACTTATGAAATGGTACAGAGCATACCATTTTAAGAGGAATTCAAAGTTTATTCGATGAAAATCGGGTGTGGAATAACTGAAACACCCAAAAACAAAGTAAAACAAAGCGATCGTAATAAAGCGTGGGTCCCACACTTTACTGGAATCACTCTGCTTTGGATATTATTCTCAGCCATTTCAAAACCAATTTTCATCAAATAAACATTGAATTTCTCATGGAATTACATGCTCTTTCATATTTCAGAAGAGGTTTCTCATCATCTCATCAAAAAATGTTAGAAACCTGAAATTTGGTCTCAACCAAAACTATACGATCCCTTTAAAGTTAGATCAGGTCTGTATAATAATGGTCCACTTCTTATTTCTAAAAGCCACAAGAAATTAGTCTGCCCTCAACCTCTCACCAAACATAATCTAGCAAACGTCTAACAAAACGTCTAACAAATTTACGACCATAATTATGGTCAAAACCCAGAGCAGGCGTCGATCCGTTATCACGATGGCGGGGGGGGGGGGGGGGGGGGGCAGAGAGCAAGTGGACTTGGAATATCAGTACGACGGAGAGGAGAATCTGATGGGGGGGGGGGGGACAAGGGATATCCATATTCCAACACCAAGGAGATTTTCATTTCAGACTTGAAATTCAGCGATCTGGTGTGCACCTTTGGTAAAAGTAAAAAAGTAAGAAAAATAAATATTCACAGATAACTTAATGACTAAATCGCCGTATCTTAGCTCGTATTATTGTTTCGCGCATGCGATACCATATTGATACATAAAGTTGACAGGGATTGGGGGAAGGGGTAGCCCTCTCCCACACGACGGAGCTTTTGCATTTTTAGAATTGAGATAAAACAATCTGATTCCGCTAGCACTTTTTAACACTTTTCTGTCTTAAGTCTCTCTATGTGGTGCCACGTTCGCTTTCCCGACTCAGTCAAGTTAAGTTGCTCAAACTCACAAACCTGCCCAGACCTTTTGACAAATCGCCAAACGCTTCACTCGCGATCCCATTCCTCTCACATGTATATTTGTATGTACAATATTATGTATCTTGCATTGTGTGGTGATTGAATGTCAAGCGGCATGCCCTTTATGCTTTTCGAGTAAATTCTAAAAGTTTCTGTTATATTATGTCTGAACTATCTTAGACCTAAAGGAGTTTTATTCTTGTGTAAACGGACAGTCAATGTTTCTTGTCACTTTGGAAAGAATTCACGAAGAGTCGTTTTATCACAGGGCTACATTGTACTTGTGCGGCGTGTATATACTATAGTATCATACCATCGGTTTCTAATTTATCGTTAAAGGACAAGTCCACCTTCATACACATGTGGATTGAGTGAATGCAACAATATTAGTAGAACACATCAGCGAAAATTTGGGGAAAATCCGACAATCCATTCCAAAGTTATGAAATTTTAAAGTATTAGCGAAGTCACTGCTGGATAAGAAGACTACTTCAGTTTATGATGTCACATGCGTACGACATAAGGAAAATGAAAGGAGAATTTAAAAAAGAGACTACTTTTTTAATAAAGTGCACATTTCTTCGACTTGTTATTGATGTATGTTAGGGGTAATATTATTCCCCCTACCTTCTGAAAAAGAGAAGTCGAATGTTCTTTTGATATGCGAGAAAAGTGAAAATATGTTGAATTTTCTTTATTCTTTCTTTATATCGTTGTACACATTGTGACATCACAAGCTATGGTAGTCTTCTCATCCAGCCATGATTGAGCAGAAACTTCAAAAATTAATAACTTTTAAACGGATTGTCCGATATTCCTCAAACTCTCACTGATGTGTTCTACTAATATTACTGCATTCACTCAACCCACATGTCTATGAGGGTAGACTTGTCCTTTAAGGGAAACCAAAAACCAAATAGAATGTGGATTGAGTGAAAGCAACAACATTAGTAGTACACATCAGTGTAAGTTTGAGGAAAACCGAACAATCGATGCAAAAGTTATGAATTTTTAAAGTTTTGGTGTTGGAACCCCTGGATGAGGAGACTACTAGAGGTTATGATGTCATGTGTGGACAACAATATAAAGATAATAATAAAGGTTTCGTTTAACGAAAAATTACATGAAAGGTGGAAACTAATTGTATTACATCGGGTATCACGTGTTTACGCAGATGATGGACGGAGAAAGGTATGTGTGCGTATTATGTACGATACTTATTAGTGTTCTCATTGTTAACAAGAACGTTTACGTGGTTACCATTTTGTATGGGCATGGTAGTTTGTTGATACTAGGCTTTTAAAGGGACTGTACAGTACTGGTTGAGGTAGGGATTCATGTTTTGAACATTCCTAAGTGAGATAATGAAAAGCCTCTTATGAAATATGAAAGAGCATGTAATTTTAAGGAGGATTCAACGTTTATTTGATGAAAATTGGTTTTCAAATGGCTGAGATATCCCAAAAAGTGCTAATAATAAAAGGCGACATGCCCCAACTTTATTAGTATCTCTTTGTTTCACCTTGTTTTTGGATATCTCAGCCATTTCAAAACCGATTTTCATCAAATAAACTTTTGATACCCCTTAGAACTGCATGCTCTTTGACATCTCATAGAGTGGTTTCTGAATATCTCGCAAAACGTTCAAACCTAAATCTTCACCTCGACCAGAACTGTACACACCCTTTAATGTTTGCATGGATCTTGCTGATGATTTCTGAACATAGATGAGTGTGTATACAGCTACAAACAATTTGTGCTTGGTATAGTAAATAAAGCGCTTATGTTTATATTTGTATCCCCCGAACAGAGTTCGGAGGATACCATGGATTTGTCCTCGTTGCGCCGCGTCCGCCGCGTCCGCCGCAGAGATTTTCTTTTGAGCGCTCTACTGGCCGCAGTTCTTCTTCGATCATCCTCAAATTTGGCATGAAGGTGTATTATGGTAAGACGAAGAAGCCAAATTGTTTTTGGTGATGGCGCCCTCGCTTGTCCGTCTTTATACATGAAAAAGTAAATTTAACAGGGTCTGCTTGTGTGTGCGACGCTGGCCTTGTTTCTCGACCGATTTTTTTTTTTTTTTTTTCAAATTTGGTATGTAAATGTATCATAGTCAAATCTATACACCTATACCTGTTGATAATGCTGCCCTCACTGTTCCACCTTTTACAGGGTCAAAGGTCACCTTGATCATGTCAAAATTTGCAAAAATGCATGCTTATTTATGCAATAATTTGATTGTTACTCAATGGATTTTATTCAGACTTGCTAAGGAGATGTATGGGTGGTCATTCTCCATGAAGGGCTCAACAGTTTGTGGTGACGGCACCTTCAGTGTTCCGACTTGGACGCCAATGGACATTACTCGTGTGTGCTCTATCAGCATGGGCGTAAATCCCGGGGGGGGGATGGGGGGGATGGGGGGATATATCCCCCCCCCCTGAAATGGAGGAGGGGGGATGGCCTGTACAATCATCCCCCCCCCCCCTGAATTTTGAGGGGAAAAAATGGAGGAAGTAGAAATGTGATTGTATCAATTTTGGCATATTGCATGACGTTTGTACGCCGGCCTTCAGACAGGTAACAAAGCTGAACAGTATTCTATCTTGTAGGAAAATGTTTAATTTTCTCAAGCGCTCGCTCGCTTCGCTCGCTGGCGAAGAAAGTAACATCGACATACACTGTAAGGTATGGCTCAGGCGTTGACAACGTCAAATAGTATAGGTCTACATGTAAACATGCTATGACGCGAGTAACTGGGGACCATCTGCAAAATATGTACGAAAACATACAAACAAATAATAACAACAACTTTATCGCCATAGTTGAATCCCCTCCATTTCCTGAATCATTCCTGAGAAACGACAGTGACTGATGACTCAGTCAGGATACATCTATGGGCAATTATACCAAGGGAAGATCAGGGACGTCGAATCTATGGGGGCAAAGGGGCATTTGCCCCGCCCCAAAGGAAGTGTTTAGACAGACAAATCATTTATCCCCCAAGCAATTCCCGAGATGAGGACAAATCTCGAACTTTCTTAATGGAAAATTGTCCAAATATCACCAGAACTATGCACCAGATCGTTGTATTGCAATCATGAACATGCAAAAGATCCGCTATACAGGATAAGGGATAAACTTTGTACACTTTTGACATAGACGTATATTCCCTAATTTATCAAAGAGTGTGCAGCAGATCTTTCACTTAACAAAAGCAACCTAATATGTATAGAGGCGTCGATGGGAGGGGGGGATGGTTCTCAAATAAAAGTGGGACAAACAAAAGCGAAAAATATAGCTACAAACGGCAGTTTTTGGAGTGTAAAATTTTAAAATTTTAAAGCTCCCTCGCTCCGCTCGCTCGCATTTAACCGCTATGCCATTCTCCTGATGTTGCTGCAAGTGATTGACAGCAGGTGCACCCGGTGCGCCCCCCCTTAATTTCCAAAGCGAAAATATAACTACAAACGACAGTTTTTAGGACTGGAAAATGTCAAAATTTTCAAGCTCACTCGCTTCGCTTGCTAGCATTTAATCAGTATGCCATTCTCCTGATGTTGCTGCCAGTAATTGCCGGCAGTTGCGCCCGGTGTGCCCCCTTAATTTCCAAAGCGAAATAATACAGCCACAAACGGAAGTCTTTGGACTGCAAAATGTCAAAATTTTCAAGCTCGCTCGCTCCGCTCGCTCGCATTTAACCGCTATGCCATTCTCCTGATGTTGCTGCCAGTAATTGACAGCAGTTGCACTCGTTGTGCCCCCTAAATTTCCAAAGCGAAAAAGTATAGCTACAAACGACAGTTTTTAGACTGTAAAATGTCAAATATAGCAACAAACGGCAGTTTTTGGACTGGAAAATGTCAAAACTTTCAAGCTCATTCGCTTCGCTCGCTCGCATTTAATCATTATGCCATTCTCCTGATGTTGCTGCCAGTAATTGCCAGCAGTTTTCGCCCGGTGCGCCCCCCCCCCCCCCCCTTAATTTCCAAAGCGAAAAAATACTAGTTCAGCCACAAAGGACACGTGGGACTGTTAATATCAAAATTTTCAAGCTCACTCGCTTCGCTCGCTCGCATTTAATCGTTATGCCACTCTGATGTTGCTGCCCGATTGCCGGCACTTGCGCCCGGTGTGCCCCCCATAATTTCCAAAGCGAAAAAATACAGCCACAAACGGCAGTCTTTGGACTTTGGACGAAAATATAACTACAAACGACAGTTTTTAGGACTGGAAAATGTCAAAATTTTCAAGCTCACTCGCTTCGCTTGCTAGCATTTAATCAGTATGCCATTCTCCTGATGTTGCTGCCAGTAATTGCCGGCAGTTGCGCCCGGTGTGCCCCCTTAATTTCCAAAGCGAAATAATACAGCCACAAACGGCAGTCTTGGACTGCAAAATGTCAAAATTTTCAAGCTCGCTCGCTCCGCTCGCTCGCATATAACCGCTATTGCCATTCTCCTGATGTTGCTGCCAGTAATTGACAGCAGTTGCACTCGTTGTGCCCCCTAAATTTCCAAAGCGAAAAAGTATAGCTACAAACGACAGTTTTTAGACTGTAAAATGTCAAAATTTTTAAGCTCGCTCGCTCCGCTCGCTCGCATTTAATCGCTATGCCATTCTCCTGATGTTGCTGCCAGTGATTGTGAGCAGGTGCACCCCCCTTAATTTCCAAAGCGAAAAATATAGCTACAAACGGCAGTTTGGGGACTGTAAAATGTCAAATTTTTGAAGCTCGCTCGCTTCGCTCGCTCGCATTTAATTATTCATTCTCCTGATGTTGCTGCCAGTAATTGCCAGCAGTTTTCGCCCGGTGCGCCCCTTAATTTCCAAAGCGAAAAATATAGCAACAAACGGCAGTTTTTGGACTGGAAAATGTCAAAACTTTCAAGCTCATTCGCTTCGCTCGCTCGCATTTAATCATTATGCCATTCTCCTGATGTTGCTGCCAGTAATTGCCAGCAGTTTTCGCCCGGTGCGCCCCCCCCCCCTTAATTTCCAAAGCGAAAAAATACTAGTTCAGCCACAAAGGACACGTGGGACTGTAAAATATCAAAATTTTCAAGCTCACTCGCTTCGCTCGCTCGCATTTAATCGTTATGCCACTCTGATGTTGCTGCCCGATTGCCGGCACTTGCGCCGGTGTGCCCCCATAATTTCCAAAGCGAAAAAATACAGCCACAAACGGCAGTCTTTGGACTGAAAAGTGTTAAAATTTTCAAGCTCGCTCGCCCCGCTCGCTCGCATTTAACTGCTATGCCATTCTCCTGATGTTGCTGCCAGTAATTGCCAGCAGTTGCGCCTGATGCGGCCCCCCTTAATTTCCAAAGCGAAAAAGTATAGCTAGAAACGGCAGTTTTTAGACTGTAAAATGTTAAAATTTTCATGCTCGCTCGCTCCGCTCGCTCGCATTTAATCGCTATGCCATTCTCCTGATGTTGCTGCCAGTGATTGACAGCAGTTCCGCCTGGTGTGCCCCCTTAATTTCCAAAGCGAAGAATATAGCTACAAACGGCAATTTTTGGACAGAAAAATGTCAAAATTTTCAACGCAAAGAGATTTCACCGTATTATAGGAGGGGGAAACCCCCTACCATACCCTCCCCCCTCGCTTGATTCGTTCCCTCACATAACCGCTCCTCCTAAGATCAAATCCTGTCTACGCCGATGATAGGCCCCCATTATTTAGTAGGCCTTCACAGTGATGTCGCACAGCAAGAGCTGAAATACCACGATTTTGTCATTCAATAATATATTGTGAATATTTCATTTTCTTATTGTTTTTTTGAAAGAAAAGAAAAGAAAATTTTCACCACAAGTGAGCACCAGATCGCTGAATTTCAGGTCTGAAAATGCAAAATCTTCCTCGTGTGGGAGAGGGATACCCCCCCCCCCCCATACACACCCTTCCCCCGTTCGGTCGTTCCGCTCCCTCTCACAGATATTTCCAAAAGAAAAATGTGTTCATACTTTTAAGGTCTGATTTTCCGCCGAAAGTCGTCTGACAAGCAAAACAAAAAACAAAGCAACAAGAACAAAAAGTCTTTATGTTGTTGCTGCCACTTTTCTCCCACTTTATATTTCATGCAAAAGAGTGGGGCATCCGATCCCTGTAAAGTGTGTGTGTGTGGGGGGGGGGGGGGGGGGGAGGGGGGCACAAAGCTTCTCCCCCCCACCCCCCCCCCCCCCCCCCCCCACCCAAAAAAAAAAAAGGCTGCGCCGGTCCGGTTATGGGCTTGTAATCGTGGTGATGGTGACCATCCCCCCCCCCCCCACTCCTCAGTATGGATTTACGCCGTTGTCTATCAACCACATTTCTTATCACATTTTCTTCAAATTTGGCAAAAAGGTGCATAAAAGTGTAATGAAGATGCCTGTATTGTTTTTGGTGGTGGCGCCCTCGCTTGTTCCGTCTTTATACATGAAAAGGTAAATTTAACAGGGTCTGCTTGTGTGTGCGACGCTGGCCTTGTTTCTTGACCCATTTTTTTTTTTTTTTTTCAAATTTGGTATGTAAATGCATTATAGTCAAATCTATACACCTCATAGAGCTGTATTTACATATCGCTAGAGGGCGTACTCATTTAAATCGCTGTGATCGCATGGAGAGCTGATCGCCGCCATTACTAAGAGTGGCAAGTGAGAGTGGCAAGTGCTGGATTATGCACGCGCACTGCATCTGCCAAAATTGTGCAAGCAGACGATATTGCCAGTGCGTACTTGGGCTTTAAATAATTTTGTATTTTGTATTACAGATTTTCTAACAGCCATTTATGATTTATGTCGAATAATTTGAGAATTAAAGGGTGTGTACAGTTCTGGTCGAGGTGAAGATTTAGCTCTTAACGTTTTGTGAGATATTCAGAACCACTCTATTAGATGTCAAAGAGCATGCAGTTCTAAAGGGTATCAAAAGTTTATTCGATGAAAATCGGTTTTGAAATGGCTGAGATATCCGAAAACAAAGTGAAACAAAGAGATGCTAATAAAGTTGGGGCATGTCGCCTTTTATTATTAGCACTTTTTTGGATATCTCAGCCATTTGAAAACCAATTTTCATCAAATAAACGTTGAATCCATCTTAAAATTACATGCTCTTTCATAATTATTTCATAAGAGGCTTTTCATTATCTCACTTAGGAATGTTCAAAATATGAATCCCTACCTCAACCAGTACTGTACAGTCCCTTTAATATCCCATGACAACATTAAATGCATAGAATATAATTATACTCTGTAGTACATGTATTCATTTGTGTGATATGTTCAGGACTTTGTGTGTGAGAGAGAGAGAGAGTGTGTGTTTGTGTGTGCAGGCATATGATTCACTATGTCCCATTCAAATTATTGTATTCCTAATTAAGGTTGAGGTGGGGGCCTTCAGTAAGTGTGTGTGTGTGTATTTGTGTTTGTTATGGATGTGTATGTGTGTGTATTATAGGCCTACTTGTGTTTGTTATGGATGTGTATGTGTGTGTAGGCCTACTTGTGTTTGTTATGGATGTGTTATGGATGTGTATGTGTGTGTATTTATGTTTGTTAGGTATGTGTGTGTGTGTTTGTGTCACCCGTGCGCGCGCGCGTGTATGTGTGTGTACAAGTAATGATCCTTTGATCTCAAAATACACCAAATTCACTCTGAAGCTACCTTTGTTCAAGTAGCCTGGCTACTTCTGTAAAAGTATGGCCTTTTCCTCTGATTTCAGCGATTTTGCTACCCTTTTCACATACGCGCGTACATCGCCCGTCCGTGAAAAACAACCCCTTTTACACGCATTGTGTTAATACAGGACTTGTAATGGCAGTGTCCCCGGGGCTGGAAGTATTGGAGACCTGCCCCTCCCCCCCCCCCCCCAAAAAAAAAAAAAAAAAAAAAAAATTGTATGCCACCATGGGCCTCCCACCCCTACTTCCTGAAAAAAAAAGATATGCTGAATAAAAAAATAATCACAGTAGCAGTTCAGGGTGCCCCCTACTGGAGAAATCCTAGCTATGGCACTGATTCCCGCCCCCGGGGTTATCTCCAAGTCGCGTTCACCACTCGATCAATCAGAGCTAATTAGCTGCGTAGCTGCACTTGAATGTCCGCGATGAACAATCAGCGCTCAGCGTATGAAAATTGATACACTACTGAGGAGATAATTATTTAGCCTTAATTTACATTAAAAATAGCAGTTATATTGCGTAACGCGTAGTTTTGTGAATGAAATTATCAAATTATCACTCAAATCGTTGATTTTCATCGCGGTTGTCAACGCAACGGTACATTGCTAATACACAAGCGATTCGCACTGTATTGAAGTTTTGCCACTCTTTGTAATGGCGGATCGTGCTCCATGCGATCACAGAGCCTTAACGTGCGCGCGTATGACGAGTCCGCACTCTAGTACGTATAATAGAGCTCTATGATACACCTACACTATTGATAATGCTGCCCTCACTGTTCCACCTTTTACAAGGTCAAAGGTCACCCTGATCATGTCAAAATTTGCAAAAATGCATGCTTATTTAAGCATTAACTTGATTGTTACTGGATTTTACTCATAACAGACTTGCTAAAGAGGTGTATGGGTGGTCATTCTACATGAAGGATACAACCGTTTGTGGTTACGGCGCCCTCAGTGTTCCGACTTGGAGGCCGTGTCACATTTCTTGTATACGTATGCTCTATAAGCTACATTTCTTGTCGGATTTTATTCACAGAGACTCCAACTCTCCCGTTTTCGACGGGAGATCTCCCGCCGAAAACCCATTTTTGCAAAATCTCCCGTTCTCCCGTTGGAGATTTGATTTCTCCCGCCCTGGCTCTGTGTCTCCCGGTGGAAAGGATTTCTTTCTTATTGCTATCGTATGTTGAAAAATAAGCCTTAGATAGCACCAGAGAACATCTAGAGCCCTATAGGAACTTCGCGTTTCGCAAACATCAACTTGGAGTTTTTTAATTCAATTCAATTAATTCAATTCAATTCATTTATTTCATTCTCATTTTCTTTCCAACAAAACATAACACGAGGTAGACCAGAAAATCCATCATAAGCATGTATACAGTACAAAGTGCGAAGGATTAACGATATACAACAAACTAATAGAGATGAATCATGTATACATACGGGAAAATACAAAGTTATATTTTGAGGAGAAAAAAAAAGAGAACTGAGAGGTCCACTAAAAAGCAGTGCTTGTAGATTGTGGACCACTCAATTTCTCCCGTTTGCTAGAGGTTTCGGGCGGGAAAATCTCCAGATCAGAAGGTGCTTGGGGTTGGAGTCTCTGTATTCAAACTTGCTATGGAGGTTTATGGGGAGTTATTCTAGGTAACAAAAGTTTTCATTGGCAGCGCTCTCATTGTTCAAACTTTTATAGGATGACATGTCATATTCCTTGTAATGCGCTATATATACTGACCTCATTTCTCGTCGGATTTTATCGTATCCTGCGACAGTTGCCATTATACAACACTTTGGCCTAAAAAGTAATCCAGATGGGGTATAGGAGACGGGTTCTGGATTCGTTATTGTACATGTTCCAACAATTCAAAGGTACTCAAAGGTTGAGTGTTTTTTTTAACTTGAAAACAGGGTTCCGCTTTTTCATCCTCGTTTCTAAAAACTGACTATTATGAATATCGTATATACTGTATATATATATATATATATATATATATATATATATATATATATATATATATATATATAATATATATATATACACACACACATGTATATATATATATATATATATATATATATATATATATATGACAGTCCATAGGGGGAATATACGTCCAAAAACGAGATATCTTAAAGTGATCGTATAGTTCTGGTTGAGACCTAATTTCAGGTTTCTAACATTTTTTGGTGAGATAATGAGAAACCTCTCATGAAATATGAAAGAGCATGTAATTCTATGAGGAATTCAACGTTTATTTGATGAAAATTGATTTTGAAATGGCTGAGATAACCAAAAAAGAGTGATTTTAAGAAAGTGTGGGACCCACACTTTATTTCGATTGCTTTGTTTTACTTTGTTTTTGGATGCTTCAGTAATTGCAAACCCGATTTTCATCAAATAAACTTTGAATTCCTCTTAAAATGGTATGTTCTGTACTACATTATAGGTGTTTTCTTGGTATCTTGCAAAAAGTTTAAAGCCCAATTCTCATCTCCACCAATACTGTACTATCCCTTTAAGGGGAATTCGTTCCAAAAGGACGTTCTTTATTCCCCTTAAGGTTTTGACAATGTCTTTCAATACCTTATCAGTGATCTGGGGCCTATGGACTACCCCACAGTACGACTGTCATATGGCAGAGTGTGTGAAGATTGAGGACTGTACCATCAATACAATTTAGGGGAGATTGTCAGCGATGCAAAAAATGGGTGTATATTATATGGATCTGCATAGAAAACGGATGATTGGGGGAATCCAGGTGTATCTGCTTTTTCTTTAAAAAAAAAAAAGTTGTATTTTTCATTAACATACAGAATTTAGTGGTATAAGATACATTTTCTGCTCTTGTGAAGTTAATACCTCATTGAGCCCATATCAACGCAAAATTTTTCAAAAAGGGCAATATTTACACTTTTTCTAAATATTGTCATGCTTTTTATCAAATTCCCCCCAACTATCATTTATTCCGCATTTCCCCTTATGGCTGGAATTAGCGTGTGTATATATATATATATATATATATATATATATATATATATATATATATATATATAATGGTAATAATATCCGCGTGTTGGAATAAGAGCATGAAGACGATGAAGACAAACAAGTTTACATAATGCATTAGATTCCAACTTCATTTATTTGTAAACCAGATTTTCGACCCTTGCACGGATCTTCCTCAACCATGCGTGTTGGTTGCTAGCTCAAATTCTAAGCTGACAACCAGGCGCGTTTCTTTGTTATTATTATTTTTTTTCTGTGCTGAGCTTCAAATACAAATATCACTGTTACCCTGAGGGAGATCCGTGCAAGGGTCGAAAATTTGGTTACAAATAAATGAAGGTGGAATCTAATGCATTATGTCAACTTGTTTGTCTTCATCGTATATATATATATATATATATATATATATATATATATATATATATATAACTATGATAACAGCTGGGACCCATATCCAACCTTTTCCATTGTACAGTATAAGCGATGTTCATAATTGTAAGTGTTTATGTTTAAAATGTGTGTGCTCCAAGCTCTTTGAGGAAATTTGGAAACTGCGCGACAGAGAATCGCATGAGTTCATGTTCCTTTTTCTTTACGTAACGACCTCAGTGTCGGGGGTAAGAAATACTCGTGCTGAATATATATGTATGTATAGCTTATATATATATATATATATATATATATATATATATATATATATATATATATGTATATGTATATATTGCGTAGGTTGTCCACGTGTTGGCAAGATAACAAGATTCAATACAAATCAACAAGACATCAACAAAACACTAACAATCATTATAACATTTATATCAATTCTATATAAGAAAAGAAACAAAGCTGGAACAAAGTTCATGCTGTATTCACTAACGGTTTATTCCTGCACACAAATATTCGAGCGTCTCGCTCTTTCTCAAGACTAGTGTTGATCTTGAGAAAGAGCGAGACACTCGAAAATTTAGGTACCGTAGGTGAACACAGCAAGAACTTTGTTCCATTTTGTTTCTTATCTTATATAGTAATTATATACATATATACACATATCATATTCCATTTCCTGATTGCATAGTATGGGCTGCTCAACTTCTAGTCCACTTAAGGTATGATTGTTAGTTTACATGAAAAAGATGATGAAGAGGAAAAACAGGGAAAGAGACGCGGAATGAGATTATGAAGGGGAATAGAACCAGGGAAACGTTTATTTATAGGCGTTGTGTTTCCAGCGTGTCCAGTGACTGACCTAGGAGCGATAACGGGGATAATGCTTTATGAAAATTCATGTCGTAATTTACATTGACTACAGAAGAGTAGATCACTTCTCATTGTGTATCGCATCATTTTGCAAGAATTCAGACAAAGTGAAATGTCACTAAACGTGCACATTGATAGCCTCCCTATTCCTTTTAGTCCAGTCAAAATATGAAAAAAGGGGGGTCAACCCAAAACAAATTGCAACAGAAACCATTCCAATTGCATTTGATCTGGAAGAACTATCAAAATAACATATGAAAGGTTCCCTCAAATTCGAGTGGTGGATCAATGCTTAATTTGCATGTATTCAAAATGGCCGCCATGTAACCTATTTAAGCTTATATCTTGGGACGTAAAAGTCAGTTTTTGTGTCTAAACCTATGTTTTCTTTTTTAATGTCAAAGAACACAATTATGACATCAGTGTAACTTAAAAGGATTCCTTTGTACATAATTTACATAAATTTGCATATAAATGAATCCATAATGGCCTGTTGATATCTGTGTAATTGAAACCTGTAAGAAATTAGATTCTGTTGTCTATATGTATATTTTTCAGGTCAAGGAACTATGATGTCACCTGTAACTTAATAGCATTCCTGTATACATATAATTTACATATACGTGCATTTTGCAATTATTTGCAAAAATGGCCGCCATATGGCTTGTGCATGCCATACCTCCGATAATTTCATCCATGAGTTGGTCCCTATGTCTCTTATCTACACTGCCAGAAATAATTACTGCAGTACAGGGACCTGCATTCAGGAGTAAGTCACTGAAAATCTGCGTAAATACTTTCATTCAAATTACTTATATGAATACACTTATACTTGTAGGATGAACATATACATGTATATACACAACCTGCACAATGTTGATTGTGATGTCTGTATCTAATATTTCAACCTTAATGATTATCATTACACCTATACATTTGCTTGAATTTGCAAGTACTGTACCACCCACAATATTTCCTCAAATAAAAACTTTGAACGTTTATCAATGTAAACAGTATCAAACAGAACCAATATTTCCATTTAACTCCAAGTTAGCTTCCAAGTGCGCTCAAAATTTAAATTTTCAATTGTTTAAAACATCTCATAATTGCATACAATGTGAGAATTTGCCTTAATGTTTAATGCATCTACATATCTATTCTAGTCTATTCTATTTACACTTGTATCTAGTCTTCCTTGGCCCTGGAGGTCTCTAAAGGCTTCCAACTTTGATGTGTTCTCCCTATTAGTTTGCAAGACTGCATGGAAGGTGTACTTGAGATACTCAGGTGAGCTCGGAACCCATGGATCTCTTTTACAGAAAGTCACTCCGTGACAAGGCACCAAAAATATGACCAAAAAAAAAAAAAGAAAAAAAGTCTACTACAATATATACCAAACTCAAGTAACTTTTGTATATCAACTTATAGATAAACATGCTCATAAGGAATTGATGTACCCTCCCTCTTGCAAAAATATTGTAACATAGTTACAAATATGCATTAAACAATTCAAAGATGTCAATCTTTGTGTATATACCTAATGAGCACACTTGAAAGCTAATTTGAAGATAAAGTTAAATGGAAATCGTTTCCGTTCAGTGCTAATTAAATTGATTAATGTTCAGAGGCTTTATTTGAGGAAATCATGGGTGGCAACGTAGGCCTATTTGCACATTCATGCAATTTCATGCAACTAGGTGTAAAGATAATCATTAAGGTTGTGAATTGTAAATGTTTTGCGCCCTTGAAATAATAGACACAGACGTCAAAATCAACATTGTGCAGGCTATATGTCATATATATCCTAACTAAATGTGATTCGAATAAGGGTATTAATATGTATATTCATGCAGATTTTCGGAGACTTACTGCTGAATATAAGTACTGCAGCAATTATTCAGCAATAACAGACACAAGGGGACCCACTTACGCATGAAATAATCGGAGTTATGGCATGCACAAGCCATATGGCGGCCAATTTGATAATCATTATATGCATATTTATTATGCAAATTATGGTAAGGTAACAACTGACATCATAATTGTGTTCCTTGACCTGAAAAACCGGGTATAGACAACAGAATTTAATTTTTACAGGCTTTATGTACAGAGATATTAGCAGGTCATTATGATGCCATTTTGGATGCACTTATATGCAAATTGATGCAAATTATGCCAAAGGAATGCTTTTAAGTTGCTACTTATGTCATGACAGTGTCCGTTGACCTAAAAATCATAGGTTTGGATAGACAAAAGAACTAACTTTCTATGGGTTTTCCGTCCAAAGATTTATGCCTAAATAGGTTGCATTGCGGCCGTTTTGAATTTATGCAAATTAGGCATTGATCCACCACCCGAATTTTAGGGAACTTTTAATAATTTATTTTGTTAGCTCTTCCAGGTTAAATGCAAGTGGAATGGTCTCTATTGCAATTTGTTTTGGGTCATTCCATGTTTTGACTGGACTATTTAGGAACAAAACATATTTCACCGTCAATGCGCATTGAATTCTTAATGAAAGCCAGTGATCAGTAAGGTTTGGTACAGGTATAGGGATGATTTATTCCTAATTTTACCCATCCATGCAGGCAAAAAAAAAATTGAAATGTTTTATCCGTGATAATGAACATTGATTGACATTGAAGATTCAAATCAGAATAACTGTAAAAGAACTCTCTTTTACAGGGGAATATCAATGTATAATCAATTGCCCAATGAAATTCGTAACGCAACAACTTTAAGATCTTTTCAAATGTTATTATCTGATTATCTAGATAGAGCATTATAGTAAAAAAAAAAAAAAAGGACTCAATGGAGTACCAAATGTAAGAGCCATTTCTTTTTTTTTTTCTTCTTTTTTTTTTTTGGGGGGGGGAGGGGGGTATATGAGTCTTGCCTTTTCTTTTGTAAGTTTGTTCTCCTGCACTTTTTCTTTTCCTTGCTCTGCTTTTTATCTACCTATTTCTGACTATTGTTGACTCTCAGTGTACCAGTTCGGTATATGATTTTCATTACTTTTTCTTATGTTTTGTATATACAGTGTGTTATTTTTGTATTGTATTGTAAATTCGGGACCCTGTGGAAGAACAGACATATTTTGAAAATATGACTGAACAGGCAATCCCCCGTTTCTTCTGTACGTATACTGTAAGCAATGTATATGCAACTTGTAATGTGTGTATTTTTACATGAAGACGGAAATAAAAAACAAACAAACAAACAAACAAACCCACAAATACAATGTATGAAATTCCTGTAACTTCAGCGGTATACTGTCATTTACACTGTAAAATACTGTAACACGAATTTTGCGATAGTTAATATAATGTAAATTGGCATCAATTAGTGGTTTTAAATTATGTTTGGTTTGTTCCTACAAAATTACTCAATAGACGTAGCGTAAAGTTTCATCGTCAGTGTTTTGGTATACATGTATTGCTAGAGAATCAGTGTTTTGATCTATAAGAGGCTCAGACCAGTCCTTTTCAATGCAGTCGCCTCTTTGGTTTCAATAATTTATAGCACCACCTGTGGCGAACGTTCAGCATTAAAGCTCCGATGTACAATCATTTTATTTATTATTATTATTATTATTATTATTATTATTATTATTATTATTATTTTAGCGACTGTATCTTATCTTGGTTTAATAGATTAACCATAATGAATAAAATGGTTGTGCCTCAACGAGTGTCTTTCTACACTTGCGAATAGTTGCTTCTGGGTTTACATTAACATGCCTGGTGCTGTTCCACAAATTTCACCTGGAAATAAAGTGTTTATACACTGAAGTACCCAGTTGGAAAACAAACAAACAAACAACAATAGATAGATTAATGACAGTAACCACAACCGACATAAATGCTTAAATACTTCAAATCATTAAGATGCAGTCACGCGTACTCATCACACCTAACAAAATACAACAATATCTGACCCCAAGTGCAAGAGAGAAATATAGATTGTGTCTGAAGTGTGCAAGTTTATCATAGTATTTCATATATTTTCAACAAAATTAATGTATGCTGATGTGTTAAGGAGAAATCGGTGTAACTCTGCCAGAAACATGCCGTGCTGATATTTCATTTTTCTGCACACTTCTTGCACCCCGTGCATATTTTTTTTTTAGTAAGAAAATAGGAGCAGGCACGTGACTCATTTCAGCGCTTCTGATTGGCTTTTATTCTTAAATCAATTTTATAAACCCGTATATCATTGTTTTGCACTCCTGATATTTACCAGAAGGAGAAGGAAGAAAGTGAGTTGTTGTGCACTCGTCATTATTCACTATTTACCCGATACTATATTGGCGTCTTCACGAAACCTTCTAGCAAGATGGAACACATAACTCAGTCGTGGATGGAATACGGAAGTACATCGTCGGAGTATCTAGACTTCTTTACCCCACACGCAAGTTTGTGGCAAAAAATTCTAATCTATTCTGCAATTCTAACATCTTTTTTCGCGATAATCGTCAACATTTTAACAATGTTCGCAATTCTTGCAAGTAGCCACTTGCGGAGGAAACAGAACGTTCTCATATTCAACTTGGCCTTATCTGATTGTCTTACTGCTCTTTTTGGACTTCAGCAATTGATCATTTATCCTGTTCTTGTTGATCAGACAGAAGAGGTTTGTTTCTATTGCTCTTCTCTCAGTTATCTTAAAATATCTCTTCATAGATATAGAGAATGATTTGTTGGTAGGAAAATCTTTTTTATTTGTAAGTCCGATTATCTTTTGTAATAGTTTTTTTTTCTTATATTTGTTAATTCCGAAATTTGATGTTTACAGATATGTACATGCGTTAAGTCAGTTACATCTGGTGTGTACTCGTGACAGCGTCTCTTTTCAACTAAACTTTTGTGCCTATGATGTTGTTGTTGCTGTTGTATACATGCTAAAAAAATCGCCCGATTTCCCAATATAGTAGCCTTTGTTACGTCATAAACCCTCTAGAGCACGCACTTTTGATAGTGCGCGTTTGAAAACCTCAAAAATCCGCAGCTTGAACTCCCAAGTTCATTTACCCTACCAGTCAAAATATCAAAAATCACTACCAAAATTTAACCATTTGTTACTTGTGTCATTCTCAACCTTTCCTGCAAGTTTAATCCAAATCCGTTAACTACTTTTTGAGTTATGTTGCACACGGACAAACAAACCAACGGTAACGAAAACATAACCTCCTCCCTTGGCGGAGGTAATGATGATTTTAACCATAGGCTGTTGGTCTGTCTTTGTTGTCTTTCCTCAATCAGATGATCGGATACTACCTGTCGTACAACTGGTTGTACTTCCCATATAATGTTGTAGCGCTGTTCGTGTCCACCTTGCTTACGTCGATATTGACTACACTAGGACTAGCCATCCATCGACTGATTGTGATACGTCTCGACCCGCTAGGTCACGACCGTTGGGTCACTCCAAGAAGGCTGATCCTAGCAGTTGTTTTGATTTGGCTTGTTGTCGGACTCCTATTCTTCATCGCATGTCGTTTTCCAATAAAGTCTCATACTCATTTTGCCTTTACCTATCATACTTATTTGGGGTTTGCCGTTACCTCTCATACTTATTTGGGGTTTGCCGTTAACGCTCATACTTATTTGGGGTTTGCTGTTACCATTCTCGCCAGCCAAGTAGCCATTGTGGCAATATATTACACAATTTATAGAACAATTGAGTCATCATCTCGAAATGTGAATCTATCACGTAGAAACAAGACAAATAAGAGAATCTTAATCACGTTTGTTTTAATTTCCGTGACGACTATAATATGTGTGTGCCCTCAAACCGTCACGACGATCATCTTGGCGTATCCGTCTATCGATAGTGATGTTCATGTAATCATGCTCTCGAACGCATATTATGCAGAACAAGTTTGC
Organism: Diadema setosum; assembly: GCA_033980235.1. Taxonomy (NCBI): domain Eukaryota; kingdom Metazoa; phylum Echinodermata; class Echinoidea; order Diadematoida; family Diadematidae; genus Diadema; species Diadema setosum. The sequence goes on along the minus strand of CM067062.1, from coordinate 9,757,817 downwards.
CTGTATCTCCCGTTACTCAATGCCGTTCTGAATCCAGCGATCTACTGGTTTCGACTCGCGGATTTCAGGGCTGTGTTGCGAGGTTGGTGCGTCAAATGCAGGAGAAGACGACGGGAACAGCAAACACGACCAAACAGACCGCATGAAAGCCGTATAGCAGTTGCTCATATTCCCTTAAACTTGATTTCTCAGCCGTAATAGAGAAGCGGCAAGATTCAAGCGAAACCGGGACATTGGGCATCGATCTTGCCCCTTATGCACGATATGTAGGGGAAGGTGGGGCAAGATGGGACACGGGGCAGGATGGGACAATGCGATAACTATCTAAGTAAGCATCAGAGGGCACTATAATCTGAACTGATAAAAAGCACGCTGTCAGGAAGCCATCTTTACGCTCTGTGAAGCTGAGATTCTCTTGAGCTTTGGAGGACAAACGCAAAAATTGATATCGATGACGGCAGAATTTCTGCAGTTAAGAAATGTACAGTATCCCTGGCATAATTATGAAGAGAGGTAGAACGTTGATATTGTGTGATTTTTATAGTATATACATCAAGTTTATTTCACAAATGTAGGCAGACTGTATGTCATTGCATGTATTGTGTAGAGCTTAGAAGTGTAGAGTGTGTGTGCATGGGGCAGGATGGGACATCCACCTCGGGGCAGATTGGGCGGGTGTCCCATCGCGATGGATGGGGGGGGGGGGGGGGACGAGGGGTATCCATATTCCAACACCAGGGAGATTTTTTCACTTCAGACTTGAAATTCAGCAATCTGGTGCACAACTTTGGCAAAAATTGTTGGATTTTTTTCTGGCTATCAAAAAAGTAAGAAAAATAAATATTCACAGATAACTGAATGGTTAAATCGCGGTATCTCAGCTCAGCTCGTAATTGTTTCGCGCGTGCGATACCATATTGATACATAAAGTTGACAGTGGTTGGGGTGGAAGGGGTAGCTCTCTTCCACACGACGGAGCTTTTGCATTTTTAGAATTGAGATAGAACGATCTGATTCCGCTAGCACTTTTAAGTTTAGACACTTTTCTGTCTTAAGTCTCTTTATGTGGTGCCACGTACGTTTGCTTGCCCGACTCAGTCAGCAGCGTGCCAAGTCTCGCATTAATAAGTTGCTCAAACCCACAAACCTGCCCAGATCTTTTGACAAATCGCCAAACGCTTCACTCGCGATCCCATTCCTCTCACATGTATATTTGTATGTACAAAATTATGTATCTTGCATTGTGTGGTGATTGAATATCAAGCGGCGTTCCCTATGTTGGCTTTTCGAGTAAATTCAATAGTTTCTGTTATAACTGAACTATCATAGACCTAAAGGAGTTTTTATTCTTGTGTAAACGGACAGTCAATGTTTCTTGTCGAGCAATTGATATTTCAAATTTCGAAAGAATTCACGAAGAGTCATTTTATCACAGGGCTACAGGGCTACTTGTGGGGCGTGTATTACCATACCATCGGTTTCTAATTCATGGTTAAAGAAAACCAAAACCCAAAGAGAAATGAGAAAGCAGCAACATTAGTAGAACACATCAGTGAAAATTTGAGGAAAATCGAACAATCGATGCAAAAGTCATGAATTTTTAAAATTTTGTTGTTGGAACCGCTGGATGAGGATCCTAGAATATTAAAGGTTATGATGTCATGTGTGGACAACAATAGAAAGGAAATATAAAGAAAAACATTATATCAAAAGTAGAAACTTGTTTAACATCGGGTATCACGTGTTTATGCAGATGATGGACGAAGAAAGGTACAGTGTATGTGTGCGTATTTTTTACGATACTTATTAATGTCCTCTATTGATTGTCAACAAGAATGTTTACAGGGTCAGTTTTTGTTTAATGGTAGCTAATTGGGCGTTTAATGTATGCATGGATCTTGCAGATGATTTCTGAACACAGGTAAGTGCGTACAGCTACAAACAATTTTGTGCTTGGTTTATAGTAAATAAAGCGCGTAATTTTCATTTTCCTGTATTAATGGCCATGCTACTGTTTTCATGTTGTTTTTAGTGATTTGTGAAATATATTAGAATACAGATGCACAAAAGAGAATGACAGAATTAGCATGTATATCGTTTCGAATATACAGCGGCTGAAAATATTCCATACACACTACTTCGTATAGTCTACCTTGAAATTCGTTATTGTACATGTTGCAGCAATTCAAAGGTACTCAAATGTTGTTGTTTTTTCGAACTTGAAAACAGGGTTCCGTTTTTTCAGCCTCGTTTCTAAAAACTGAATAAATGAATATAGTATATAATATATATAGTACATACTGTTGTTTCAAGGAGGGACAGGTCGTGACCATGGACCACGATCTCCGTGTTATGACAAAGCACAATGTTACTACAATTCTCAATGCTAGCAGAGATCTATAGCTCCTTTTGTGCAAGCAAAAGCACTGTTGACCCAGTAAAAAAAAAATAGCAATAATGTTCTTGTCCATGCACTAATTTTTCTCTGAAGGAGAGTCGTGTGAGTCCATAGGGAGAATGTACGTCCGAAAACGAGGTATCTGAAGGGGAATTCGTCCAAAAAGGTTATTTTTTATTCCCCTTAAGGTTTTTGACAATGTTTTACAATGCCTTATCAGTGATCTGGGGCCTAAAGACTACACCACAGTACGACACACATGGCGTAGTGTGTGTAGATTTAGGACTGCACCATCAATATATAGATAATTTAGGGGAAATTGTCGGCGATGCAAAAAGATGGGTGTATATATTGGATGTGCATAGAAAACGGGTCATGAAGGGAATGTAGGTATATCTGCTTTTTCTGAAAAAAAACCCCTGTATTTTTCATTAACATACAGAATTTAGTGGTGTAAGATGCATTTTGTGCTCTTGTCAATTCAATACCTTATTGAGCTTATAAATTATTAACGCATAATTTTTCAAAAAGGGCAATATTTGAATTTTTTTTATTATCATGCTTTTCATTAAATTCCCCCAAATTATCATTTATTCCTTATTTCCCCTCATGGCTGGAAAAAGCATATATACATATGTGTATACATGATATATATATATATATATTTCATTTTTCATTTCATTCATTTATTTATGCACGGCACATACTTCAGCCCCGAAGGCTGTTCTTCCGCAGGTCCGTGCGGATAAAAAATACAACATAGATATACATTTTATACAGAAATGAACAAAGAAACCAAACAAACAAAAACAAAACTCATACTTAAAAACCAAAAAAAGAAAACATATAGAAAAACATATAGAAAAAAAACATAATAACATGTTGATGAAACTGCGGCACACATTTCGACAGAAACAAACATGATCAATCAAAGATAACCATGTACGATTATACAAATGATCGCCGTAGTTTAAAATGAAAGAGACAAAAAAAAAAATGAGAGTTCAGGAGAGAGAGAGAATGAGGGAGACAGACAGAAAGAGAAACAGAGAGAGAGAGGGAGAGAGAGAGAGAGAGGAGAGATAGGGAGACAGAAGCACATACAAAGGGGGAAACTGAAAAGTTGTCAATTAACAGTTTCGGTCAAGTGCGTTTTTAAAGCTTACAAACGTTGGTTTTTGTTTCAACTCCAATGGTAACTTATTCCAATGCATTGATCCAGAATATGTCAAACTTTTATGTTTGAAACAAGTCTTAATCAAAGGTAACACAAAATTTAACGATGAATTCCTTACGTTATAGCTGAAAACTTTAAGTTGAAACATATCAAGCAAATATTTCGGACAAAACTTGTGTGCAATTTTATACATAATTTGTAGAGTATGTTTATGTCGCCTCTTATCCAGTTTATCGATGGGGAGTGCTGTGTATAATAAGTCAGTTGGGTACCTAGCTTGTACGTTCAGTACTGCACGCAGTGATCTATTTTGAAGAATTTGGAGTCTTTGAATATGAGATTTCTTTATATTCCTCCACACAACATCACAATAATCTAATTTACTTTGAATAATTGATTTATAAAACAAAATGGCTATATCATCAGAAATAAAAGACCGAATTCGTTTCAACAAGTACAAATTTTTCACTGTACTTTTACACAAATAATCAATATGTTCATTCCAGTCAAGTGATTGGTCAACATAAACGCCAAGATATTTACAACAAGAAACCTGTTTAATGGTTGTGTTGTTAATTACTATATTGATATGTTGCTTTTTAACTCGCTTATGTGAACCAATTATCATAGCTTCACATTTATTGGAATTTAGAACTAAATGATTACTCTTCAGCCATTTAGATACATATTCCAAATCGGTATTAAGTTTGGCTTCAATCTGACTGATTCTCTCTCCAGAAAAATAAATACATGTGTCATCCGCGTACAACGCAACAGATGAATGCTGCAAACAATTGGGTAGGTCGTTAATGTAGATCATAAACAAAAGAGGACCGAGATTGGATCCCTGTGGGACGCCACACCTTACATTCAAAGGCTGGGATCTAACTGCATTGACTTCAGTGTACTGAAAGCGACCATTCAAATAATCCCCAAACCATTCACAGGCGAGAGGACCCATACCAATCAAGCGCAGTTTGTCAAGAAGTACAGAGTGATCGACTGTATCAAACGCTTTTCGCAGGTCAATAGTAACCATGCCAACGAGTTTCCCTGTGTCCATAGAACTTAACCAGTCTTCCGTTACTTTTAGGAGGGTGGTCTGAGTGGAGTGTAGAGAACGAAAACCAGACTGGTTTACATTGATAATATCAGCAGCTTTCAAATAAACATGAACTTGATTATACACAATTTTCTCTAATATCTTAGCGCAAAGAGGTAATATAGATATCGGTCTATAGTTATTCATATCAGTCTTTTTACCACTCTTCAAAACGGGTGTAATTCTGGAGCATTTCAGTTTCATTGGCACCTTCCCTGTTCGAATGGACAGATTGAACATTTGGGTCAACGGAATCGCAATATATTTAGAAATAGGTTTCAACAAAAACAATGGTAAATTATCACTCCCACAAGACTTTTTATCTGGTAATACGTCTATTACGTTGATTACATCTCTTTCCGAGATCGAGTGAAATTCAAACGTATTGTCACGTGCTCTTATGAACTGTCTGTATTGTGTGCTATCATCACACTCCACACTTTTTTGTATGGACTCACCGATTTCAGTAAAGAATGAATTAAAACAGTCTGCTATTTCTCGTTTGTCACTTATAATTCCATCCTCTTTTTCTATAGACATAATATTTTCTTTCCGACTTTTGGATGGCATGAGATGTTTCAACGATTTCCAAATTGCACTCGAATTACTAATATTCGATTTTACGGTATTACTAACAAATTCAGTTTTGGCCTTTCTCACTTCCTTTGTGACGAGATTCCTTAGTTTCCGATATTCAAACCAATCACATTCTTGCTTAGATTTTATTGCTTTTTTCTTTTGTACATTTCTTGTGCGAATTAATTCCAGTATATTGGCAGTCATCCATGGCGAGTTTTTCTTTTTAACTCTTTGTTTCTTTAATGGTGCATGTTTATCAATGACTTTCATTAAACTTTCCTCAAACGAGCGATATGCATCATCAACATTTGTCATAGTTGTGATATCACTCCAAATTATTTTACTCACATCATCGACAAATTCTGTCATATTTACTTTATTAACATTACGCATTTCTCTGTACCTGTGACAATTTCCTTGTAATCCAGGCGATTTATTTCCCCATGTACAGTATATCAAAAAATGATCGCTGAGAGAAATGGGCAAAACACCAGACTGAACAATTTTTTCAGGCTTATTGGTGATAACCAAATCTACAATCGAAGAAGTTGTTTGTGTGACTCTGGTCGGACTATCAATAACTTGTGTTAAGTTATAACTTTCAAGCAATTGTAAGAGTCGCTTAGTCTGCCATAAATTCACACCAGACGCCTTCGTCATATTACAATTGATGTCACCGAGAATAACAAAATCAGTGTTTAAGTCATCGATATTTTGCAAAAACGATTGAAAATGTTCAAATACTTCATGATTGGCGCTAGGTGGCCTATACCACACAACTACTATCAAGTTCTTTCTATTTGTGAACTTCAATTCAATAGGCAACAACTCCAGACTGTCTTCGACTAAATCTGTACGTATTTCATACATCATATTTGATTTGACATACGCGGCGACACCACCTCCATAGCGGTCCCTATCCCTGCGTATGATATCATATCCATCAATACTTAATTCAGAATCAGAAATTAAATCATTTATATGTGTTTCAGTCAAAAGAAAAACATCAGCTGAAAGTTTATGTTGAAGTGATCTCAGTTCATCTATGTTCTTCAATAAAGACGTGCAATTTAAATGTGTCAATTTCAATCCTTTACACTTAGAAATTCTCTGAACATTTACTTCAAAATCTTCAACGTTGGGTTCACATCTGTCTGTACTTATACACTCATCGGATGGCCCACTTAACTCGGGGTTGAGTGAATATGGATAGAATGGCAATTCTTTGGATAAACAAACATCACATATCCAATCATTTTCTGATTCGAATGTTTTTCTGTCAACTGACGTGCATTTGAGATGGCACCATAATGAACATTTAACACACATCATAGCATTTTGATTATTTTTGACTGCTTTACAGCATATGATACATGGGTATAGTGTTGACATATTGCTAAATCATCATTACGTTACTATATCACCATCATACTCATTGCAACTAGCTGAGGCGTTCGATGTCGGCCTTTGTCCGGATGACGATTTTCCTCCTGTCAGCACCAGTTCCAGATGTCAAGGCGTAGATCTTTCCATCTTGCGACCATGTCCAGGCGATGGCATCACTGGTCCTCGCAGCGTACATCAAGCTCTGGCGATGGCTGGTAAGATCCTCGTTGATGAAGACAGATGTCCCTTTCAACTTCGACCTTCCAGCGTAGACCTTTTGACGCACATTGTAGCTGGCGAACTTGACTATGATGCTTTTTCCCCTCTCTGGCCCTGTCCTGGTGCTGCTTCTCGGGGTGATTCTATGGCTGCGATCAATGTCGGTTGCTGCCAGGTGAATGTTCATGTGGTCTCTCACAATGTCGGTGATGAGTGTATCGGTATTTTCGCCCGGCTTTTCCTTGACACCGTAGAATCGCAGACAGTTGCGGCGACTATACTGCTCTTGTTCCTCGAGCGCTGAGTTCATGGCGGAGAGTTTTCCTTCCAGCTCCTTCACTTTCTTTTCCAAGCTGTTCACATGAACTTGGTGTTGGTCGGCGTCCATTTTGAGAGCCTCATACACCTGCTGTGTAACTTGTTCAAGAACAGCTTCTTTCACGGCGCACACGAGAGCTTTCAACACATCATCTGAACAAAGAGCTTCTTTTATTTTCACTTCAATGGCGAGATCGAGAGTGGTATTACCCTCGATTGTCCCGGCCTCGGTTTGATGACCAGCGGTCAGTTCCTCGGTCATCGGTGCTTGAATCAGCCCCCTGGTCCGGGCGCGGGTTTTCGGAGCTTCGTGTTCAGCAGATCGCCCGTTGCTCGACATTTTGACCGTCAAATTACACCAAAATCAAGCGACGAAACAGTATCTTTTTGACGTTCAAGCTGTCACATCCTCACGTCTATGTCACAGTAACAAAGCACAACACCAGTATGTGTAAAGGAACGCGCAAATATCGAAAAATATCCACAACTCCTGGAGCAGCTATGATAGACGTCTCCTCTCCTCTCCTCTTGCATATACGGACTATATATATGTATATATATATATATATATATATATATATATATATATGTACATATATATCATATATTATACATGTACATATATATATATATATATATTGTATGTATATGTATATATATATATTTTTTTACATGTATATATATATATATATATATATATATATATATATATATATATATATATATAGATATATATGAGGGTCACAGTAATATCAGCACTCACCCCCCCCCCCCCCCCTTTACCTGTGGTGATTACACTCGCTCGTATATTATGTATTTATATGTATGTTTATCTATTTGATTCTCTATCCACACATATTTATATGCAAGATATATTACAGTACTCTAGTTGGATGGTAGAGGTACATACACGGTTGTGTAAGGTCAGAAGGTAATTTACATAATCATGGGGATTAGGCTCCCCCCCCCCCATAAGTGGAATCTCCCTGTGAGGGGTAAAGCGTGTCCTAAAGTTATTCAGAAGGGGCACCTCCTTTGATCATTCTTGAGAAGGCGTCCAAGCAGGCAATGTCACTTTAATCAACCTGCTCCTGTGGCTGTAGCATAGTTCCGTCCCTCATCCTTTGTACAAAGGTAAGAACATCGGTATGATGTGTCTTTACTATTTTATATTGATTAACATCATGATTTATGTGGTGTTCATTATATTACATATGATAATTTGAGAGTGTTTGGTTCTGCCAAATAATTAATGGATGAGGTTTCATTCACAAACGAGTGGTTAATGAGGATGGCATGTCAGTTGCCCATGAAGTGCATTAGCGACTAAGAATTTGTAGCTTTGTTTTATCTATGTTTTATATCTATGTTTTAGTGTTATCAATATGAAGTGATATTGGTAGGGAACATCACTTACAGCAAGCTTAACCCTATAAAGCCCAAGGGGGGGGGGGGCACATTGTGCCCCCCCTACCAGATTTTCATTCGCCACTCCTTCGCCCGTAATCCAATCTTAACCAAATTTGGTGACTTTTCCTAAAATCTTATTCCGAACATTTTGATATATAATTTAGCTATATTTGATATTGCTGGTTGCCATGGCAACCATAAACTGACGACCATGTCAGTCAGATTTTGCGTATTTTTCTGTTCCAATTCCAATTAACAATATTATAATGTATGAAATAGGCATTTCTTGGCTGAAATTTGCTGAAGAAGCAAAATGTAAAAGTAATTATGGCCCTGAAATGTTTTTCCTATTATTTCCTTTGTTTTTCTATGACAACGGCATAAAACAATAGACATAATAGAGATACTTGAAAATAACAGTATTTTCCAAAGATTGTTGTTCTATTTTGTGTCATTTTTTATTCATTCACCCACATTATACCTCTAATATCATTTGTTTATCACATTATCAATCTGCAAACTTAAAATTCCAATATTATGGGAATATGAAATATGATAACTATGCATTAACCTATCCCAAACAATACATCACAGGTCTCATAATGTATTCCTTTATTTTGTTATAAATAGCGCCCCCATGTGGTGACCTTGAGAAATTTCAACCATAACAAAAAATGAGCTTTGCCTTACACATCATTTGTGGCAAATATGAAAAATATTGGTCCATGATCAGACATATAAACTGGGGATAAAGAAATCATACAGAAAAATCATGCTTTTAGCATATTTCCAATGTATTTCTTTATATTTTGGTGAATGGTGCCCTCTATGGGTGACCTTGAAAAAATTCAAGTATGCGGTCATGTAGAGTATGAGTTGCTCTACCCATGTGCCAAATATGACGATGAAACATCAAACAATAACAAAGTTATATAGGGGGGCACAATGTGCCCCCCCCCCCCTTGGGCCTGGGAAGGGTCAAAATAGCTTGGGCTTTATAGGGTTAATGAAGGACTGTAGATGTTTCTTATTTCATCTTTATTCTATGTGACTTTGAGAAGCGTGCTTGATGCAGATGGTAGCATAGAATATATGTAGCACTGTGGTATATGGAGATAAAAGCTAAGCGTTCACACAGCCCGATGTACACTATAGCTGATTTTGGTAGGCACGCGAGAGGATTAAAAACAAAGGGGAATGAACTTGGCCCCAGTACAGGGGATGATACAATATGCTGGTAGGTGCCTCGGCTTACAAAAGGGTGACTGCCTATGCAGGGGATTAAAGCAGTGGCTACATTCAATGGACTGTTCTTTTTATGTTTACTGCTCGGCAAACTTCCTCTCTCACTATTCCAAAGACTTGGGTTGATGTGTGCTATGTACTGTGCACCCCTATTGATGAAGATGTAGACAAGCTATTCTTTGTTTCTATATGAGCGAAGGAGGTAGCTAGTTAGATTTAGTTCAGGCAGGAAAGCCTCTACGCCCATTGACGCGTGTACAGTATATTTCAAGTTGCTAGATGGTGGAAATAGAAATATATATCCCTTTATCTATCTCTTGTATATTATTATGTATATTACTGTGCTTTCTTATAGCGATGGCAACTGATCAGTCCTTTGAGTCTAGCTTTCAAACCTCTGTATGATGTATTATTTTATCGGCTAATAAAGGTAGCACTGGTTTATTAGTAGATTGAACGATGCTTGGGTTTAATTATTCGCTTTGTTTATCATACACACAAGCACATGTTTGCGATTTCACTTATAGATTCCCAACATGGGGAAAGAAAAAAAGAAAGTATATTCATTTGTATTGACAATTTTAGAAGACACCAAGACTTCTGTCAAGTGGATGGACCCCAGCGCACTGCACATGCTGTAATGTCAGAGGTGAATAGTTTTTCCCAATATTGTGTATCATATGGTAATGAAATCAACAGGCGGAATATTACTATGACATAATATGTTTTGCATTTTTAGAGTTTACTTTTCAGATGGCTTTCCCTTCTTGAATCAAATAATTTTGTTACTGTTGTTAATAGAAGATAATATGGAGTTTGCCTGTCATGGAAGTTTGACGATAGCGCATTAACGCTATTGAATTCGCGTGACATATGTATTTGGTTTGCAGGCCACAATGATGATATCATACATTTAAAACTGTATGCTTTATACAAATGAATTGCTTATCAACAAAAGCTTAAACCATCCAAATATCAACAGTTTTAATTCAGGCAATATGCTCTGGTGTTCACATATTGAATGTAAATACATTTGCCAATCGCAATGATGTCACTGCATTTTTTGTAAATATGAGTGTGTAACGTAATAATATGATTGGTTCATCCCTTGTGTTATGTATAGCTTCTGTGGGAAAGGGACACGGACTTGCTGTATTCTGCGTCGGACAGTGTTGCGTTGTTAGAGTTGCTTTAAGTGTTTGCGTTGCCTTTTTGTACTTGTTTTCAGCGTTGTTTGCGTTGTTTAAGTTTGCTTTTTACTTTTGTTGTTAAAGTTGCTTTAAGTGTTGTTTTGTTATTAGTTGTTTTGAATTTGTTATAAGTTGCTCTCCGTTGTTTTAAATTCGTTTGCTTTGTGTTCAGTCTAATGTTACAATTTTGGAGTTGTTTGGAATTTGGTTTAGTTTGGAATACTGCAACAAAGTGAAGTAATAAAGACACCCTTCTTTTACAACGGAAACACAGTAAAATCATCTTTGAGCATTCCTTCTTTTCCCAGTCCTTATTAAATAGAACCAGGTGATTGATTTTGTCTAATTGAGTCTGAGCTATTGAAGGTCAACACTGACTGGACGTGTCCAGCCGGTCACATATATATATACAGTATATATTATTATAAACTATCATTTGTTCCGTATTTCCCCTAACATGCCTAATGGCTGGAAATAGCGTGTATATATTATATATATACAAAGAACTATGATAAACAGCTGGGACCCATATCCACCTTTTCCATTGTATAAGCGATTTTCATGATTTTATGTGTTTATGTATAAAGTGTGTGTGCTCCAAGCTCTGTGAGGAAATTTGGAAACTGCGCGACACAGAATTGCATTATGAGTTCATGTTTACTTGTTATTTTGTACTGTCGCTTTTTCTTTACGTAATGACCTCAGTGCCGAGTAAGGGATAATCGTGCTGAATGTGTATATAAATCATATTCCATTTCCTGATTGCATAGTCTGGGCTGCTCAATTTCTAGTCCACTTAAGGAATGATTGTTGTTTCCATGAAAAAGATGATGAAGAGGAAAACAATTAAAGAGAAGCGGAATGAGATTATGAAGGGGAGAATAGAACCAGGAAACGTTTATTCATAGACGTTGTGTTCTCCAGTGACTGACCTAAGAGCGATAATGGGGATAATGTTTCATGAAAACTCGTGTTACAAAGTACATTGACTGCAGAAGAGTGGATCACTACTCATAGTGTACCGCATCATTTTGTAAGAATTGAGAAAAAGTTAAATGACACTAAACGTGCACATTGATAGTCTCCCTGTTCCTTTAGGAACAAAACATAATATGCGCCTTGAATTCTTAATTAAAGCCAGTGATCAGTAAGGTTTGGTATAGGAATGATTCATTCCTATTGTTACTCATCCTTGCAGGCAAAAACTCGAATGTTTTAGCCGTGATAATGAACATTGATCAATATTGAGGGTCAATGTAGGCCTACCCACAAATATAATGAATGAAATTCATTTAACTTCAGCGGCAAATTACTGTCATTTACACTGTAAAATACTGTACGACGAATTTTGCGATAGGTATATAATGTAAATTGGCCTCGATTCGTGGCATCATGTGATGCTTGGTTTGTTCCTACAAAATAAATTACTCAATAGACGTAGTGTAAAGTTTCATCTTCAGTGTTTTGAATGGTATGAGAGAATTGAAGGCATAATTTACCATTTGCAGATGAAAGCATTAGTGCTATAAAATAGTTCTAAAATGTGAGTTAGGGATAGAAACAACCACTGTCAAAATTTGAATCCGTATAATCGATGTTAAGTGTTGTTAAATACACAAAATGTGAACAATGGTTATAATAAAAAATTTTCCAGATTACACCGTATACAGTTACGGTTTATTGAGAAAAACCCTGATATCTCATTATATTTTAGGTTTTATTGCAAATATTTCATATGGTAGGATGTTTTATGATACAACAGACCTACACATATGCATCAAATATATGATATCTTGAAAATTTTTGAAATCACTGCTCCCAAAGGTAAACTGGACCTTTAATGTTTTGATCCTAGAGGCTTAGTGATCACACCGTTTATTCTAAATAATCTCTATGGCTTCAATTTATAGCACCACATGTGGCGAATGTTCAGCATTAAAGCTCCGATGTAAATTGATTCTCTTTTTTTTTCTATAGCAACTCCACCTACCTTGGTTGAATGAAATAATCATGAATAAATTTTATGGTTGTGCCTCAACGAGTGTCGTTCTACACTTGCGAATAGTTGCTTCTATCTTTATATAAACATGCCTGGCGCTGTCCCACAATTTTCACCTGAAAATAGTCTTAAGATACAATCAAGTACCCAGTTCAACTGACAACCGACATAAATGCTTAAATACTTCAAAGCATTTCAATGCAGTCACGCATATCACACCTCACAAACTTGGCCTCAAGTGCAAGAGAGAAATATATTCGTCTGAAGTATGCAATGTTTCATGATATTTCTTTATATACTATTATTTCAACAAAATTAGTTATGCTGATGTGTTACCACGAAATCTGTGTGATCTGCCATAAACATGCCCGCAGTGCTGTTATTCTGTTTTGCTGCATACTTTTTTGCACGCCAGTGCATGTTAGAAAGAAACTAAAGAGCACTCGTGTGACTCATTTCAGCGCTTCTGATTGGCTTTATTTGTTAACCAATTTTGTAAACCCGTATTTCATTGTTTTGAACTCCTGATTATATACCAGAAGGAAGGATGTGAGTTGTTGTGCTCTTGTCACAGTTCACTATTTACTCGATACTACTTGGCATCTTTACGAAACACTCTAGCAAGATGGAAAACATAACTCAATCGTGGATTGAATACGGAAGTTCATCGTCGGCGTATCTAGACTTCTTTCCCCCACAAGCAAGTTTGTGGAAAAAAATGCTAGCCTATTCTGCAATTCTAATATCTGTTTTCGCGATTATTGTCAACATTTTTACAATGTTCGCAATTCTTGCAAGTAGCCACTTGCGGAGGAAACAGAACATTCTCATATTCAACTTGGCCTTGTCTGATTGTCTTATGCTATTTGGGGACTTGATCAATGGATCGCTTATCGTGTTCTTGTTGATCAGACAAAAGAGGTTTGTTTCTATTGTTCTTCTTTCAATTATCTTAAAATATCTCTTCGTAGAAATAGAGAATGATTTGTTGGTAGGAAAATAAGTTTTCTCTGTAAGTCCGATTATCTTTTGTAATATTGATATAATATGGACTGGCCTTGAGGGGGATACGTTTGCCTGATGAACTTATTGCCCGATCGAGTGAAGGCGAGGGGTAATACAATTCTCGTGAGGGCAATTAATGTCGTATCCCCCGAAAGTAGACAGTCCATATCATTATTATTACCCATTTCAGGCATCTTGAGCAGCAAAATAAATCATTACAATGTCAATTTTTAACAACTTCCCATAATATGACGGTACCCACTCGGCGCCAGCTCGAGCTCTGCACCACACTGCATGCTACAATCAGGTACGCGGCGCGCGTGTAACAGCCAACTCACCATTTGCAACTCACACACTACACAGTGAGATCATCCTCTGTCGCGAAACTCTGGTATGCGGCGCGCGTATTTAGAAACAGCAAGGCTCACACAGAAACAGTGATCGTCCTTCAGTTTTACGTGTCCCTTTGTCGCAAAACTACTAGTACTTCGCGAGAAAATATCATCAACAGTAAATTTTCCTCACTGGAAGCTCAAGTGCCCGGATGCTATAATTCCCCTCGTTTTTAACACGCAAATCACATATTGCCAAAGAGGGGAATATGAGACTTGAATTCACCCGTCTTCTCCCTGCTGGCGCGCAATCCCGCGCGTAAGGGCAGGGGAATACAATTTCGAAGAACCACAGCTCAGATGCCTGATACGGGTATCATATATTTTTTTATCATTTATTTATTTATTCCGAAATTTGTCGTTTACAGAAACTCTTGTTATATGTGTTCAGTCAGTTACATCTGGTGTGATACTCGTGAAAACTGTCTCTTTTCAATGCTTTTAACAACTTTTGTGCCTATGATGTGGCACAAAACAATTACCGACTATAACACCATACACATTATTAATGGGCTCAGCTTGACATAATTATACGTTTTCTTTACTCCTGCTTTATATTTATTTCATTAGTATGAGAAATATCATTATCTAAATAATGATTTTAACCATAGGCTCTTGGTCTCTCTTTGCTGTCTTTCCTCAATCAGATGATCAGTTTATTCCGGCTATATTGGTTTCACTATAGTGCTGTAGCGCTGTTCGTGCCCACCTTGTCTACGTCGATATTGATTACACTAGGACTAGCTTTCCATCGACTGATTGTGATACGTCTCGACCCGCTAGGTCACATCAATTGGATCACTCCAAGAAGGCTGATCATAGCAGTTGTTTTGATTTGGCTTGTTGTCGGACTCCTATTCTTCATCAGATATATTTTTCCAATAACGTCTTGTTACACTTTTTTTGGGTTTGCTGTTACCATTCTCGCCAGCCAAGTAGCCATTGTGGCAATATATTACACAATTTATAGAACAATTGAGTCATCATCTCGAAATGTGAATCTATCACGTAGAAACAAGACAAATAAGAGAATCTTAATTACGTTTGTTTTAATTTCCGTGACGACTATACTATGTGTGTGCCCTCAAACCGTCACGATCATCTTGGCGTATTCGTCTATCATGGGTGTCTATGACAGTGACATAACCATGATCTCGAACGCATATCTACATTCAGAAAAATTTTCCCTGTATCTCCCGTTACTCAATGCCGTTCTGAATCCAGCGATCTACTGGTTTCGACTCACAGATTTCAGGGCTGTGTTGCGAGGTTGGTGCGTCAAATGCAGGAGAAGACGACGGGAACAGCAAACACGACCAAACAGACCGCATGAAAGCCGTATAGCAGTTGCTCATATTCCCTTAATCTTGATTTCTCAGCCGTAATGGAGAAGCGGCAAGATTCAAGCGAAACATGGACATTGGGCATCGATCTTGCCCCTTATGCACGTTATGTTTGTTTGTTTGTGTTTATTTGTTTTTATGTGTGTGTGCGTGCGTGCGTGTATGTGTGTTTTTATTTCATTTCGCACAGGTTTATAACGATTTACTCGTCGAGATCGGAAGTTTTAATTTCAAAGATGAATTTGACATTTTTACATCATTCTTTGCATTTCAGAATATTGAAAAAACAACGGTTTTCTATGAATGTTGCCTTCTCAGTAGTAATCAAGAGTGTCATTGCTGAATATCATTAAACAGTATTATGTATTCGCTCGCACTGATGTTGGCGATAATGGGACTTGTATTATTTACAATAAAGGCTTTCGCTGAAATTATTCCATAATATTGTGGTATGGAGAGTAAGTTTAGATCAGGTCTATAATGGTCTTGTCTTCTTATCTCTAAAAGACACAAGAAATTAGTCTGCCCTGAACCTCTCATCAAAAAAAAAAAAAAAAAAAAAAAAATCTAGCAAACGTCTAACAAAATATTCGACCATATGGTCAAAGCTATGCATACAATAAATAAAAAAACAATAAATATGCATATAACATACGCTTTTTCCAGCCATAAGGGGAAATGCGGAATAAAGGATAGTTTACATATACATACATACATACATACATAATTATAAATATGCATATACGTATACGCTTTTTCCAGCCATAAGGGGAAATGCGGAATAAAGGATAGTTTACATATATTTATATATATGTATATATAGATGTATTTTATATATATATATATATATATATATATATATATATAATAAATCATTTATTAAGCGCAGTTCTATGTCTATATATTCTACTGCGCTTCAAGAGCTCTTAAATTCCTATGTTGCACAATGCTGCATGGGAAGTACAAAAAGAAATAGGCCCATGCTAAAACAAAAAAGTTTTCACTTTTGATTTAATACTGTCTAAAGTCTGACATTTCCGAATGTCTAATGGTAATCTATTCCACAACCTATACAGGGGCTGCACAAGAAAATGATCGGTCACCTAAGGTAACTTTTGTTTTGATTTGGGGTATCTGCAATGTCAATCTATCATTTTGTACTGTGGAGATTATGGCTATGAGTCTGAGATTTAAAGTTCAATAATTCACTGATATAACTAGGGACCTGACCATTCAGAGCTTTATAAACCAGCATCAATATCTTGAAATTAATTCTTTGGCGAATGGGCAGCCAATGCAATTCCTTTAAAAGTGGTGTAACATGAGCAAATCTCGGGCGATTACAAATCAATCTTGCACTTGTGTTTTGAACCCGCTGCAACTTAACTATCTGTGAATCCGGTAAACCGTAATGTTACAATAGTGTAATTTGCTTATAACACATGCGTGGACAATAGTCTTCATGCTTTCCTGATCGAAATATTTACGGATGCGTCTCAAATTATATATCATATTATAGTATGCTGATTTACATGCACTAGTAACCTGAGATTCCATTTTCAAATGGGTATCAATGGGTATATGCATATATAATACTATATATTTCCAGCCATAAGGGGGAAATGCAGAATAAATGATTATTCCGCATTGAATATATATAATATATATTATATTACATATATTATATATATATATATTATATATATGTATATTATATATATATATATATTATATATATATATATATATATACATAATAATAATAATAATAATAATAATAATAATAATAATAATAGTGGCTACTTGTATAGCGCACAGGTCCACTTTTCAGTGCTCATGGTGCTTCAAAAATGAAAAAAATATCATATATTTACATGCATATACATATTCAAACATTTCAACAAAGAAAAAAAAATGGTAAACAAAAGCAAATATATACCAAATAAAGAATACAACATATATCAATTAAAAATACAATATTGATCCAATATTAATGACATACAACAATTACAGTCCTCAGTATGAAAGGAACAGATAAGTTTTAAGTTTGGATTTGAATGACTCTGTAGATGACAGTTCCCTTAACTGAAGAGGTAACTGATTCCACAATTTTGGTCCCATAACGGAAAAAGCACGATCACCATACCCATGTTTTACTCTGGGTGTTTGGAGTAAGAATGCATCTGATGATGAACGTAGCCTTCTTGTCGGATTGTATTTTTGAACAGAATTACTACTAGCGCGCGCTAGCAGGGTAGTAACACCTCACTCTTAATAATCATTGTGAATATTCGCACTGTCATCCCTGAAGAAGAGGAAGGTTCCTCGAAAATTCGGATTATTCATTAAATCAAGATTGGCTATTAATGCATTCCCTGCATTCCTCTGTTGTGACTTTATTATTGCTATTTCTAGTACTGCCAATACGCGGAACAACTACAATATATATATATATATATATATATATATATATATATATATATATAATTCCATTTCAATTTCCTGATTGCATAGTCTGGGCTGCTCAATTTCTAGTCCACTTAAGGTATGATTGTTAGTTTCCTTGAAAAGATGATGAAGAGGAAAAACAGGGAAAGAGAAGCGGAATAAGATTATGAAGGTGAATAGAACCAGGAAACGTTTATTCATTATAATAGGCGTTGCGTTCTCCAGCGTGTCCAGTGACTGACCTAAGAGCGATAACGGGGATAATGTTTTATGAAAGTTCATGTCACCAATTAGATTGACTACAGAAGAGTCACTTCTCATAGTGTATCGCATCATTTTGCAAGAATTCAGAAAAAGTGAACTGTTTTTTGTTTTTGTTTTTTATTGTTCCACATTCCACATTTCGGCCGCGTTCATGCGAATTTCGTAGCCAGAATCACAAACATGAATCATGATTCAAAACGGCGTTTCAAATCACGGTCTCATTCAGCGGAAGAGCGTTCATGCGGGCTTTCGCAACGCTGATTCTGGCTCAGCTCATCCTTTGCCATTGCGCAGCGCACTGCGCAGTTTGACCTTGTCTATCACGTCTCTGCAACTCGAGCCAGACCGCCTTATTCCAACTGTACAGGCCTTTACGTTTTTATTTCGGTGAATACTTTCCGATAAGCTGTGTGGCATTCAAGCTCTGCCCACAGATCGAGAAACAGATCGAGGAATAATCCTAATTCTTCGTCTCTCCAATTGTTTCCCTTGGTAGACACAGCGCTGCAGCCGTTACTTTTATCAACTCAATCGGAGAGTAATGACATGTATTATTATATTAAACAGGTAACGTTAGATACTAGCATAGAGTCGATGTATGGCGTTGATGTAAAGAAACAAGTGCAAGACATGGTACCAAAGCACACGATTCATAAGACGTACACAAGCGCGCGAACAGAACTAGAAGCTGTGGGATACCCCATGAGACACGCATGCGCACAGCGCACAATGACGTCATAGAATCATGATTGAAATCACGGTTGCGTTCATGCGATTTCTGCGATCGTGATTCTGGCAGAATCATGATTCAAAACGCCCTTTTTTTTCCGCGTTTCAGATCGGCGTTTTGAAACGCGTTTAAATGGAAAAATCGCATGAACGCAACTCAACTAAACACGTTTAGCGACTAAACGTGTTTAGAAACGTAATTCTAGTTTCGCATGAACGCAGCCGACATACATAAAACATAAACATCACAATACAAAAGCATGGATGAATTGTCAAATACAGCTGATAAGACAATAAAACATGTGAAATATGAGGAATCTACATAGAAGCATTGCTTGTAGGGTGTAGATTCCCAGATGCGGATGTGAGAATATTTCTTACTTGGTATTTGTAATCAAAGGAATGACAAGTTGTGAATTGGAGAAAAATAAACGCCAAAAAGTAAAAAAAAAAAAAAAAAAAAAACGGCACAAGACTTCTTGAGAGTTGCGTGATCACCCGAGCGAGGTACAAGTCAGATGCGGTGTACAATAGCAGAGATACCAAATGTGTACAAAGGAAGTTCAGGAGATAATACAGAAATCGCGAGCGAGGCACATGTTACATAATCGATAATGTCAGTAATGTGAAGTATGAACAGAGAATGTCGAGGAGGATTGAAAAGTAGCTATAGATATGAATTCAGAAAAACTAGTTTAAGTTTATGCTTAAATGAATGAAGAGACTGAGATTGGATTATCTCTCTATCCAACTCATTCCAAAGTTTAGGTCCTGTAGTGGTTATTGTTTTTAAAGCAGATACGGTCCGTATCCAGGAGAAAGATGAAAAAAATCTTTTTGTCTGGGTAAGAATGAACTTCAGTATTTTTGACAAACATCGAAGAAAACACATCAGGGAGACCACCTGAGTTTAATTGATACATAAATGACCCGATAATGAAATGATGTAAATCCTGGATCTTAAGTATTCTACTGGAAAAGAATAAGACATTAGTGTGTTCCAAAAATGTGGCGAAGTTAATTATCCGTATAGCTCTTTTCTGCATCAATAATAAGGAATTGAGTTTAGTTGTACAGCAGTTTCCCCATGCCAGGATTCCATAACCTACAATATAAGGCAAAAAAGAGTAGAATACAATGAATGCAGAACATGTTTAGGAAAATACTGTTTTAACTTATACATAACACCTACATTTTTGATAGTAATTTACGCAAAAAAATCAACATGAACTTTCCATGTCAACTTACAATCAATATAAAGACCAAGGAATTTTATATGTTCCACCTGGTTCAATTCCACGTCGTTTACGACTAACTTACCCGGTAAAATATTGATTATATTGCTAAAAACCATAAATTTTGTCTTGATCAAATTCAGTGATAATTTATTAGCCTGAATCCACTTAGATACTGATTTTAATTCAGTATTAATGGTATTCAGTAAAACAAGAGGGTTTCGATTTGAATAAAAAATGCTGGTATCATCGGCGAAAAGTAGAAAATAGAACAGAGAGGACGAACTGCGAAAGTCATTCATATAAAGAATAAACAATAAAGGACCTAAAAGGGATCCTTGCGGTACCCCACAAGTATAGGCTGCGAGCTGGACACATGGCCATTCAAACTAACAAATAATGAGTTCTTCCTTCCACGAATCCCATAGTGTTGTAATTTGTATATAATAATATTTCATGGTTGATTGTGTCAAAGGCCTTGGAGTAGTCAAGAAAGATACCTGCTGTGTGACACTTGGCATCGATCGCTTTAATAATTTTCTCTATCATTAATAGAATAGCATGAATTGTGGAATGCTTTTTACGAAATCCAAATTGATTATCATCTATTACATTACAGGATCGTTTAAGAATAGGAATACACGTGTGTACACAATCATTTCAAGTAATTTAGAAAAAGAAGTTAGTAACGATATTGGTCGATAATTTCCCAGTTCGTCCTCTCGGCCCTTTTTATATATCGGGATAACTTAGTGATTTTCATCCTAGTATAGGCATTACACCGTTCAGTAATGACAAATTAAATATATGGGCGAGAGGTACAACAATCTCATGTACAACTTTCAGAAGATAATTAGAAATTCCATCATACCCAGTATTTTTTTTTTGGCTTTAAGATTATTTACAATGTCAACAATTTCGGATTCTAATACAGGCATAAAAAACAAAGATTGATTATTGCGATGACTTAAATACGTAGAAAACGATATATCCGTTTCCGGAATAGCATCAGCTAAATTAGATCCAACATTCACAAAATATGAGTTAAACGCTTCGGAGATTTCATTATCATCTCTTAACTCGATGTCATTTAAACAAATCTTATGCAATGGATATCCGATTTATTTCGTTTCTTCTGAAGAACATTATTAATAACTTTCCACGTCGATTTAATGTCCTTCTCATGGAGAAGAAACAGTGAAGAAAAATATTTCTTTTTTGCCTCACGCAACACAGAAGTAAGAACATTACGATAACTAGTATATTTGCTTTTAGCAGTATATCAGTTTTTTGAGACTTGAATATGTAAAAAAGCTTATTTTTCCTATTAATAGACCACAGCAAAGATTTCAATATCCAGGGGGATCGTGGTATCTTTTTTATAATTTCATCTAGATTGTGATCTTATTGGAAAATGAAAAGAGAAAAGAGGAGCGATCAAATTTATCATATTATGCGTCATTAGGCTCATTCGCATTGAGAACCACTGACCAATTAATATCAAACAGGCTTTCCTTAAATCTTATAATATTTTGTTCAGACATTACACGAGCTGTAGAATTCATTTCCCAAGTTGCAGGCTTAAAGGTAGGGAATCCCATTTGCATGCCTTAAATGAAGAGTTGTATAAATACAGTGGTATGTTGAAGAGAGTATCATTTTAGAAACTCCCATAAAGCATTGGAAGTGGAAGGTAACATTTAATACATTTTTATTGACCGTTAGATTTTGAATTGAATTTTTTTCGGGGCTCACCGTAAATTCCAGTACATTGCTAGGCTACCTCATGCAGACCCATGCACTGCATGTGTGTCCATCATGTATATTTTGTGAAGAAAGTTCACCAAAACTTACAAACATTTCTATAATACATTCTTGCCACACAATCTATATGCTATTACATCGATCAGCTCTTATACTTTTAGATTTGTGTTAATAGATAAAAAAAAATACAGAAGACTGCAACAAAAAGGCTTAAGTGTGGCTGACACACAGAACTACTGAGTAGTTGAGTTTTGCGCATTATTCATATTGTACACTGTAAAAAATTTGTTTAGTTTCTAAACACCTAACTAAACACTTTTCTGTGACAGTTTAAAAACACTGCGACGCGTTTATATATTAAACATGTTTAGGAAGTAAACACATGCTGTGTTTATTTTCAGCACACCCTAGGTGTTTATCACACACACATGTTTATGTTTTAAACGGTTGTGATGTTTAAAAACTAAACACCTGCTCTGTTTATAGCCTAAACACCAAACGTTTACACCATAATCACTCACAGTGTTTAAATACTAAACACCACACAGTCACATAATCACCCACAATGTTTAAGATCTAAACACTGAACCAAAATATAAACATGACGCACTGTTTACGATGTAAACACTGCGACATGTTTATTCGCTGTGACAGATTAAAAACACTGCGACATGTTTATTTGCCATTGAAGTGTTTATTCTCAGAACACATGTCTGATTTTTAGATCGATCACAAAATTGCATACACTAAACATGTGACATGTTTACATATTAAACATCGCAATTTCTCAGTGTTTATATGATACATGTTTACACCTTATACATGCTGAGTGTTTATATGAGACATGTTTACACATCATACATGGTAATTTCCACGTGTTTATATGAGACAATGTCATGTTAACACATACATTCATACATGCTAATTTCTACGTGTTTAAATGAGACATATCATCATGCATGTTAATTCCCATGTATTTATTAATGTAAAGTGGATTGTTTCCATTTTTTTTTTTTTTTTGCATGGAATGAGATAAAAGCATAACATTATGTAGAATTTACCCAGTATGTACCAAATCATCAGCACACTTACATCGCATAATACCAGGGAAGACCTGGGTTAGCTTTCACAAACATTTTGGCTACAAGAGTCATAGGCAATTCTCTGAATGCAAGTTATCAAAACATCAGTCAAAGCTTGGGCAATATCTGATGAACAGTAAGTTAAAATCCTTTAAAGGGGAAATCGAGTCCAATAAATAAGATAAAAAAGAGTAAAATCTTACAAGTTAAACAGTAAAAATTGGAATGAAATCGGATGAAAAATAAGGAAGTTATAAAATTTTGAAGTTTTGCTAATTTCTGCAAAGCAGTTAAAAGTGGAATATGCAAATGAGTGAGTTGACCATGCCATAACCTCACAATTTTCCAATGATCGTGTAAAAAAAAAGAATGGTGAAATTCAATGTTTATGTTAATGAAATGTGAAACATTATGGTATTGCTGGTGGAATAACCTTCAGAAAAGTGATCAGTTAGATATATCAGGACTTGAGCCTCGGGAATAATTGTGTTTGAATGAAAAACTTGAAATTAAGTAAGTTGTGAGGGAATGACATGCCCACGTTGCCATTTGCATATTCATATCAACCATTCAAGAACTGTTTCCTCAAAAATTTGCGAAACTTCAAAATGTCATAACTTCCTTATTTTACATCCGATTTCGATCAAAATTTTACCAATGAACTCTTAATATTTTACTCTTTCTTATCAGACTAACTTGTATTTGAACTGCATTTCCCCTTTAAATATTGCCATATTTTGCTATACGACACCATACTGAGTTAAATGCAAGATACCTGGGCGTCACTGGCATGCACACGAAGACGTAAATGAAATTCTTTCCTATACACACAGTAAAGTCTGTATATGCAGGAAATGGCACACAACTCATTTTGGAGAAAAAAAAATATTGCATTAAACAATTACTTTTCAGCCACATGTAATTCTTGGCCTACTTTCAAGAATTGCCGTCTTTCTACTGTATTCAGAACTAATTCTTAGTATTGTAAAACAAACTAATAAACTTGTTGATTGTGACTTGCAACTCAACGCTTCGGAAGCTTGACATGTATGTAACACCTCCAGGAACGTAACTGCAGTCTGTGAACAAATCCATGCCGACCTTGAAGATTGCATCAATTATTGGTAAAGTACTTTGGAGTGTACCCGAACCAGATTAGGCTCACGGCAAGTTATACCATGCACAACACTATGGGGCCATTCTCAGATTAAGTGTTCAATTCCATGTGAGTAAAACCGAAAAAATCAACCACAAAGTAATACATTCAAAGATGTGTTTTCGGAAACTTCAAAACCGGTCAAATACGAAACAAAAAGTGGAACATTGTAAATGATGGCCATTCATTGAGTAAAAATGAATTGAAATAGAGCATCATATATGATTTTTGATCACCAATCAGATACGTTACCGCAAATTTACATGTTGTAATGGACTCCTAACTCTGAATTAGATTTATTGTTTTGATCCAATTTCTGTTCAGGAAAAGACATCTGTCCCTCCTAAAGATATTGGGGGTTTTCAAGAGGTAAAGATGTTGTCATCCCTTGCTAATTGGTAGAAATTATTTCTGTGTGGTAGGTTGAAATATGCTTTTTGCTGAAATGAAATATAACCTTAAGATTCACTTTGCATTTTTTGCAAATTTCGCTTACAAATAAAGTTTCGAATCCCACAAATCATGCAAAGGGAACGATCCGATCTGGAATTTCCACAGGAAACAAATATGAATTGCTTTCCTGGGGAAATAACTATTGAAAAACATCGAATCACCTTTGGTAACGTATCTGGTAAAATATAAGTAATAATTTTAGTTGTGTATGAATAAATAAATATCACCTGTCTAATTATTTACCTCATGAATTGATGTAAAAATGAATGATGTAAGCCCAAATTAAGCATTTTAAACATTGTACGTAATATTTAAACTATGAAATGTAGTGGAAAAGAGCCCTAAATGTGAAAGCTGAGTTCTTCATTGACAGAATATTCTCATCTTACGTCTGAATGTATTTATCCATCTGACTATAAATATTCATTAAGTTTTGATGGATAATGCAAACAAGGTTTAAAAAATATATTTTTGCAGGCACTTAGAAGGAAGTAGGTACAGTCTCTATGAACTCGATATGCTAAACAGTTGTTTGACCTATGGTAACGTATTTGGCTCATCCCTTTTAATGAAAATGAATAAATAATTGTTCAACTTATCAATGAATCTTGAGTAGTTTTTCATATGTTGAAAAACACTAGAATAAATATGCAACAGAACACTGAAACTTTTCTCGGAAGCGTTTCATAAACTACTTTTTACTCTTTCAAAGTTTGGTAACGTATCTGGCGTACCGTAAATGAATCTGTCGGTGAAGTTACAGAGCAATTTCTACTGAATATTCTTCATTTGAACATAACTTTGATTTTTTATGGAAGCGTCATTCTATGCAGAATTGTTTTATGAACACTTTGTTTTACATAACATTATTTGTCACCGTGGGTGCCCTGAATTATACGTAACGTATCTGCTAAATCTGAAAAGCAAAAAACTGATATGCTGAATCTTAGCTTCGTCTTGTAAAATAAACGTTCAAAGTTGTTGCATAGAATATGAAAGTGGCTGGGTTTTATAGAATAGAACTTTGGAGTTTATGAGCACACAACATTTTGTTTGTACAAACATTTACAATTTCTTTTCAGCATTTTGATTATGTGGTAACGTATCTGTCGGAAAACTTGGCAGTAAGTTGTCAGACACTGACGCACAAAGAAAAATCATGTGGAAGTGTTGCTCTTTTTCACCTCTCTGTCCTTTTGGTGTAAGAATATAATCCTGAGGTCCAACAAAACGAAGCATGTAATGTGTAGGGATGAACTTTGACCAGATTTGATCCCTAGAAAGCACAAGACCAATGAGCAAAATTCGGTCACGTATCTGGGGTAACGTATCTGTGGTAACGTATATGGTCGATCATATTATTATGAGAGCGATATCTACCAAATATTTCTCACTTGTACTAAACTTTAATGTTGAATCGATGCGTCATTCCGAGGAGTAATGTATAATATACAATTTGTCTGGCATTGTAATGTCTGTCGCCGTGGGTGGCGTGAAAAGTATGTAACGTATCTGTCCAAATAAAAGTGTAGAAAACCGATATTTCAAACATTGTACCGTGTTCTCAATAAAGAGCTGTTGCACAAAAAATCTAAGTACTTGCAGTGTATGAAGTATATCCTCAGGGTTTCATATACACGGGGTCATTTCATAGTCTTGTTATTTTCGCAATGCTGTAACACTAAAGAAACTTGTAACGTATCTGGCGGTGAATTTGGCGACAGGTTTCAAAAGGCTATAAAAAAAGAAGTCAATAAAAATTTTGGAACTTTTTGAGTATTGTGATTAGCACATATGATATGCTCATCGTCCATGAAAATGATATTTGGAAAGTATGTTTGTGGACGGAGAGGAGCAATAAAACATAATTCTGAAATAGCCGGCGACACTGCGTTTTGGGGGTCTTAACGAAGTTTAACAGCAAAATTTTATACAAAAAGGCAGACATCCGCATTTGATCGTGTTTATTTTTAAGAAATAAACTCCTCGTGATATATTATAAACATTTAAATAGTATCTAATAGGTTTCAGGGAACCGCAAACTGTCATGGAATGTCGGCGACACCAAAATTCCGTATTTGAACGCTTTTACTGAGAATGGGCCTATGGTCGTATTGGTACTGGTCAGGGAGTGTAGATGATGCACTCCATCATAATGAGACCAAAGAAAAAAAAAAAATGTTTTCTCTGTATTTAGCCTGTGGTGAACATCTGCGCTCCCTGATCAGTACCAATAATGGAACTTATCACATACATGATATTGTTCTTTTCACTGCGACGATCACTGAAAGGACATGTAGGCTAACAGTACTGTATGGATATTTCACTTTTGCTATTTTGAGAGAAATATTAGAATGTTAGTGGATTTCAAGGGGTGAGTGAGAAAAAACTTCTACCTTGCTAGAACCTTGCAGAAAGAAGTCAAACTCAATGGGTATACATGCATAGTCTATTAGAGTCTAATCAGTCTCATCATACTCCACATAATCATGGTATGGAGGGCTACTTTCAATCTCGACACAGCAGAATTTTTGGTAAAGACAAGAGGATATGAAAAAAAATAATGCATTGCAACTGGAGGCGGGAGAGTATGCAAGGCTGTCATGAACACGCGATGTGATCAGCAAGACTCCTCCCTTGTCAATTTGTCAGTCAGTTGCAAGACTCCTCCCCGTTCTCCACACATGTTGTACTACATTTCTAATACCTCTCTCCATGTGACCGATTTCAAGAATATCTCAGAAAGAAAATATTAAAGGCATAATTTACCATTTGCAGATGAAAGCATTAGTGCTATAAAATAGTTCTAAAATGTGAGTAAGGGATAGAAACAACCACTGTCAAAATTTGAATCCTTATAATCGATGTTAAGTGTTGTTAAATACACAAAATGTGAACAATAGTTATAATAAAAAAATTTCCAGACTAAACCGTATACAGTTACGGTTTATTGAGAAAAACCCTGATATCTCCTTATATTTTAGGTTTTATTGCAAATATTTCATATGGTAGGATGTTTTATGATACAACAGACCTACACATATGCATCAAATATGATATCTTGAAAATTTTTGAAATCACTGCTCCCAAAGGTAAACTGGACCTTTAACTACCGAATGCTGCATTTCCTATCAGGTCTACAAGAAAATTGCAAAGAATTCCAAACAAATGCAACTACTGGCCTCTTACATGTCTTATTTGCGTCCAATATCTGCTGATTGTATTGGAAGCACCTGAGGAAAAAAAATGAAATGGCTGATATTTTGATTTGATTTGTTTTGATTTCTATATTCCTTTTTGCACAAGAATATAACAGAAAGCCAATCGAACAAAGTTCTTGAGTAATATCTTAACAGGGAATTACAATTAGTACATTGGTTGATGAATAAAATGAAGTGAATAAAACTGTTTTTCTTAAGAGTGCAAAACGATTTCGAGCAAGTGTCTTTACATACTAGTATTAGATAAAATTACAATTTTACGTACCAGCTGTTAAAACAAGACAATTACACATATCTATGAGCAATAAGAATGCAGGTGACCATTATCGTAAGCACAGAGGACAATAGAATCGCTTTGTTTTGGATATCTCTGCCACTTCAAAACCAATTTTCATCAAATAAGCATTGAATTCCTCTTCGAATTATATAGGCCCCCTACCTTCATTTTCTTTAGAGGTTCGTCATTATGTAATACACACACGCATACACACACACGGAGAACTGAAGCCCCATCGCATACAAAACCCTATCATCCCCGTATGATTTACTTTATTCTAGTATACAGGTTTAGATGCACACTGTCAGTGAAGAAAAAAAAATAGAAAGGTTGCTCTAACAGGTGGGATACCTCCTAATTGGTCTGTAGTGCATCATGACGATGTGAGACATCACATGGCTAGCGGGAAAAAGATTATTAACATTCAAAATTATTATCCATGGTTCATTTCCTTCATATGGCATGTAGGCCTATAGATATACTGTATATCAGTATATCTTGCGATGTCCTTGTAATCCTCAGATGTTTGCACTTTTAGACGGGTTGTATAGAAGTAAGCGCATGCATCTTTCATTCTAATCCAGACAGGTTTGGCGTGATCCCTGATCAATTCTTCCATGATGTACTGGTGCTGGTAAAAAGAAATGATTACACAAGGAAACAAATCAGTTGGCTTTGCAATACAATGGACTTAACTGCTCCCATAGATTCTGAAAAATGAATGGATAGCAAAGAAGCTGACTGAATCCATAAGCAAGTTCAAATTAAAAGGAATGACAGAGTCCCTTCATCACATTAGCCCTTGGTGTCTTGTGTCAGTTTTTACTTACTTTGCTGAATTTTCTGGAAATAATTCAAGTCTTTTTTGTTGTTGTTGTTGCTTCTTTCATATTCATCATCATTATCAAGCAGAGTTACGACCATTACTGTATCCTTTGTCTCTTGGGTGAAGATTTTCACATCTGTAATTTACACTTTCAACAATATTTGCAATAAATCAATTTTCCATATTTATTTTAGCTAATGGATTGGATTTGGGAGTCGGGAGTAGGTAATTCCCCCCCCCCCCAAAAAAAAAAAAAACAACAACAACAACCAAACAAACAGAAGAACTTAAAGCATCTGAAATCTGCATTTTATAGAAACTCATTTACATGCCTTTTCATCAGAGACTCCAACCCCAAGCACCTTGTGATCTGGAGATTCTCCCGCCTGAAACCCCTAGCAAACGGGAGACTCCAACTTGCGCACATCACGAGCGTGAATAATGAGCGGTCTAGGGTTCTAGATGCTCTCTCGTGCTATCAAAGGCTTATTTTTCAACATACAATTAAATTAAGTAAGAAATCACTTCAAGCGGGAGAAATCAAATCTCAAGCGGGAGAACGGGAGATTCTGCAAAAATGGTCTTTCGGCGGGAGATCTCCCGTCGAAAGCGGGAGAGTTGGAGTCTCTGCTTTTCATTGATTTGGCTCTGCAATTTTGAGTACTTACCGTACTTGATTTCCACTTTCCACATGGTAGTATACAGTGATGTACTATCCCCAGTTGATGTAATATACTCCGCTGACTGCACCATGCCTCGTTCTCTGCCAGCAGAGGTAATGATGTCTTGCAGAATTTATACAGTCGTCAGGACATCACGTCACCCACTTTGGTGCCATCGGCATCCCTTTCCAAGACATCCTAATGGGCTTTACATTCAATTTTCACCACCTGTTGAGTTATGAAGAATTTACAGGGAATAAAACTGAATTTCACTCAAAATATAGATCTAGTCACTAACCCATCGTCATTCACATGAAAGATACTTCATATTAACCTCGTTAATACAGTGAGTTTACCCATAACTACGGTACCGGTAATCTGTAGAGTGTAACAGTTAGGCCTATTGTATTAACGTTAACAACACTAACACGTTACAGTTAGAGCGTTCCTCGTTCAAACGTTAGATTTAGAAATAGAAAACTAAAACAAACGAGCAAAATCTTCAGGGCCTAGCCTATTTCTACGCCTACTACAGTTTTACATTAAACGAGGGCAGTTTTGCAATAAATCTTGTTATTCACCGACTTAGCAGACTTACCGCTTTCAAAGTTTCATGCAGGCCGGCCAGGCTAGAACTTCCTTATCGAATCGACGCCATCTTAGCTAGATCCATTCGTTTAGCTTTACATGCAGTACAACAGTACACCCAGTACAGTCAGTGCATGCATGCAGTCGATCGAGTCGTACGTACAGTGTCGTGGACGATACCAAGCCTAGAAAGAATGCGCACGTCACGTACTCACTTCACCGGCCACAAGCCGCGCGCGGCCATTTTGTCACCCCAAATTCCACATTTTCATGCGCTTACCGTCTCTCTCTTATCATGCATAAACATTTTCCCCTCGTCGATCAGCCAATCAAATGTTTGATCTGAAATAATCGCCAATATCTTCCTCGTGTCATACTCATTCTAACAATGCCAATTTCATGAATAAAATATCAATCCAAACATATAAAAAAGTCATTCAAAAATTCCTTTTTCCTATCAATTTGATCTTCGAAAAATTTAAGGGTTTTTTTGTTGATTGATTAAAAATTATTCGAAGTTTTTTGCGGAAAATCATTAATATAATTTTGATATTTATGATTTTCTCTTCAAATTGGCCATTCAGTTTGCAAGTCTAATTGGGTAGAACTTTTTTTACGTGTGTCTGAAGTTCGGCAACAAATAAACAGAGTTTCCATCGTTTTTGACGTCGTGACCGTTTTTAGTCAATTTTTGAACATCCATGTGACGTTGAAGTGTAATTCTTCGTACCTCTTATACAGTACGATATTACCGATGGCTTTATCTGATTGTTTTGGTTGATTCGGAGAAATAATCTTGATTAGAGTGATCTTCAACTGAGTTTAAAAGCAGCATAATCGTGTTTTGATCGGGACACGCATCTGGAGTACGCCGGTGCCGTTGGGGCGACGTGCAGGTGAGTTTCCGTTCGCATTCGATGTGAGCTTGGTCCCATGCCGTACTATGCGCGTAGTGTACGCGTCAAAAACCACCAACACAACTTGTAAAAAATATTAAAAATTCACTTTTATGTATTACGACGCATTTGCAGGTCATCTTGTCTTATTATAATATTCTGAATTGCTACCAATCATTTTGTAAGTGTTTGATCCCTAACTTTGACACACAGTTAGCTTTTCAAATGTGTGTGATGATGGACTAGTAATAATATATTGTCATTGTATATCTCATCTGATTAGATATGAACATCACATTGACACAATGTTATGAATATATCATCATATTGACCTTACCTACAGTGCTATACCCATAGGCGTTGGGACTTTTTTTATAGTGGGGGGGGGGGATGATTTTTTTTCCCTCTGCCAGCTCCAGTGGTCATGCTTCTAAGTTTTAATGCATGAAGCGAGGGGTGTCGTATCTGTGCGTACCGGTAATACGTGTACATGCATGTGGCTTTCATCCGCAGGCTGCAGGCATGCTGGATGATTACGCTGAAAAGTAAAGTGAATAATAAAGATTTTTGAAAAAAAGTTCTGGAGCCCTGATTTCGGGGGGGGGGGGGGGGGGGGCGCTGTATTTGTACAGTAACTACATAAAAATTCAAAACAATATTTAAGTAGTCAGTATACTGCTTTGGTATTTTCCTGCCAGATGTACACAGACTTGATCTGCATAATCATGAAATATCAATATTCAGTCTCGTTCGCATTCAAATTAACATCCTTTATAGACAATATTATTATTGTATGGATACTTGAGAATCACTCAATGTTGGTTCAAACTAGATGATGAACAACATGCACCCTGGAGCAAGTTTATTTAGGTACCTGAATCTCCTCAGTCCTTTAGATGAAATTTGATATCTGCATTTTTTTATGTACTTAAGTGTATTTGCAATGTATATTAGGTGCAATTCTACTGCGAGAAACTAAAGGACCATCACCTGAGTCGGTGAGTGCTCAGCCGATTTCTTCTTGGTCGTCTTCTTTGCTGCTTTCGAAGCAGCCATCACGATAACAATTGATGCAATACGTAGTGAGTCAGAGATTAGTGTTTGATTCATACTGAAGCAATTACAGTCTATTGTCTTTCTCTAGTTTCAGTAATCATAGATTTCCTTTGCATTCACTCATTGTTTGATCACTTTATTTTTTCCTGTTTCTGTGATAGGAAGCTGGGTTCAAAAAGATCCATTGTTCTTCGACTGATCAGAGATCAAGCTGGAGCTCGTCTGTGAGGGAGAAACGTCTCAGGTTGCTCCTTATGTTGTTAAGGTTGGAGTACATTCCTTCTCCCCCCTCTCTCACCCATGAGGCCAAGCCCAGCTCCCCAAAGCTGGTACCACGGGATAATGTTGTCTTCGACAATGTTGAGTTTTAGTTTTCAAAAGGTGTAGTTCAGTTTTTGTGAAGTGATAAGGGAAGGTCACATACTGGCTTAGGCTTGGGTATTAGATTATAAAACATCTGACTTCTGTTGAGTTTTACTGTATAAGCTATTTATTTCACATACATAATTTCTTTGTGATTTTATCACTAGATTGGGAAGTTAGCAAGAGTTTAATTTTAGAATTTTAGTAATGTTTCTTTAACTATGAATAGACAAATATTGGAAAGGGAAATTTTATGAAGACTGACTCGTGAAGATATCCCCCCCCCCCCCAGCAAAATATTAACTTATACAGTACTAATGAAAATGACAGCATGTATCTACATTACACTGACAATGGTATACATGTATATCCTATGTTCTGTCCCCCCTTAAAAGTAAAGGAAATAATCTATACATAACACTGCAACAAAGAGCCTATTCTGAAGTAATTTGTATGATATATCTTATATATGCATTTATAGTTTATGTTGTCATAAATTACAAGCTTATATTAATTATTGTAATAAACAGAAAAAAAAATACATTACCTGTCCTAAGTTGCCATCCTTGAGAATTGCTGTTTTGTTTGTGGATTTTGCTATCATTTCTTTTACAACTTTGGCTGCCATTGCCTCTGTTTGAGATGGTGTGAGGTCATTGCATGTGTTTCATGTTTTTTGTGATACTGGTGATCGTGGAGTGCTGCAACAGTAATCACCCATGTGTGTTTTGAAATTGATGATGCTTTTTAGTGGGGTCACCCTTGTTTTTTTAGTGGGGCCACCCTTATTTTTTTTTTCCATGGCCAGTGAACATACACTGCATATACCAACATGAGGATCTTGCTCCCAATTGACAACATTTGTGGGCATTTTTTTCGAGAGAATTCAATTCAATTCAGTTCAATTCAAGTAAAGTCAATTCAATTCATTTTTAATCGTCCAATAAAAACATCACAAGAAATTCAGTGCTGGATTTTTACATATAAATGACAAAACAACAAATACAATATGTACATAGAAGAAAACAACACGAAATAGTACATGATAAATAGATAAACAACCGAACACGTATGCAAAGTCAAACTGAAAAGAACAATCGTATAAAAACATGGCATGAAAACTGGCTCCATTGGCATGAAAAACTGTAGACAGAAAGATCCGTCTGTCTGGAGGAGTCTTATTTATCTACACTATATTTATTTATTTATTTATTTATTTATTTATTTTTGACGTTATTGCTATCCTGGGGATCCGTGGTAGCCAGACGCAGTCTCCATGGAACGTTTCCCTGACGACCAGATGCAGACCAATCTTTCGGTCAAGAAAAACTCCAGACACCTTCCCTGTTACTGCATTCCCAATCTCTACCCCCCCCCCCCCCTGTCAGCCAGTGATGCGATAAACTGAAACAACTCAAATCAGCTTGCCCTAAAATACAACACAGCATCCAAATTAATCCATACAAAACAATATCAGTGATTATATCATTATATAAATTTCTTTCCAATCCCACCAATATTGCACATAATCACTTTACAAATTGTGAGATATAATGATAACGAATAATCATTGCAGTTGTGCGTCAGAAAAAATATATATATATGTATACTGTAAAAGTGGATATTTTCGCGCGACTAATTTTTCGCGCTAGGCCGGGTCAGAAGAGTTTCGCGTGTTATTAACCGAAATGCGCGAAAATTTCCACTTTTACAGTATATATATACATTGCATATAAAGGGAGGATAAGCGGTAGAGAGAAAAAAAAAACAAAGAGAAAGAAAAAAAAAGGAAAGGAAGCAGAGGTAAATGACATACGTACAGTATATCAATCATCATTGCTATGACATCATAGATCCAAAAACTGTAAAATCCCAAGATGAGGTGATGATGATAATGACCAGTCAATGTCAATGACTAAAAAGACAAGATTATGATGGTAAAGCTGATAATGAAGGAGGCGATAATGTTGTCGTGCAGATGATAATGATGATGATGATGGAGTTGATTATGATGGTGGTGATGAAGATGATGGTCATAATGATAATAATGGAGATAAAAACACAGGATTTTCAGAATATTTTTCTGTTTTACAGTATCCCCCATCCCATCCCATCCCAACAACTTTCCAGTCCATGCAAAATAAATCACCGCATATTTACACCCGAGACAGATGGTCCCGATGGTCATCCAAGCCTGTGTTAACACGGGCATGCATGGTGATATAAAGTCAATCAAAAAAAAAAATCTGCCCAATTAGACTTGCAATTGGAATTACAAAGTCAAAGAATATGAATCACTGATCAAAGAAAACACAAAAGGCACTATGGAAAAACTTTGGTTAATGTTTGAAATACGTTCAAAAATTGTAAAATAAAATGACTAAATATTGTCTAAAATACGCATGGGACTAACTGCGTTGGCGATGTGTTGAGACAGTGAAAGAAAGAGGGCTTGATTAACGTAATTTCATATTGTCACCATTATCTGTATGACAAAGGACGATGAGGGGTCTTTCATTTTTCATAAATCCACTTTTTTGGACAATGTGACATTGAGATTATTTCAAAATTGCCGCCGAAAGGTAGTTCTCGATTTTTTACCCTAGTGACAGCTGTACAGGAAGTGCGATTATTTAAATCGGCTGAAAGTGATCAGCGCCCCCACTCGTTGTCAGAGCGTACAGTGAGACAATATGGCAGCGCGCACGCTGTGTCCGTGAACGCGTACAGTCGGTGAGTACGTGACGTACTGTAGGCCTACGCACATCACGCTGCTAGGGCAGCACCAGCCAGCCAATCAGACAGATCCATCCGTACAGGTACCTACGCGCACATCTCCTTTCCCGCCAATTGTGCATTGATTATGGTCATAATTATGCATAGCACAAGTGTGCGCTAGAAGCGCACGCACAGGGCGCACCACTGCGTGCGTTGTGGCCGCGGCCGTCATGTCACATGCGCTGCTGACTTGTAGAATACACGTATTACAGTGTTTATGTTAAACATGTGCGGTGTTTAGAACGTGTTTACGAGGCGTTCTAAATGTAAACGCGTCTGTTTACCCTGACAGTAGAAGTGTTTAGGCCTAACCAACAAACATTTGGGTAATGCCCTAAACCATGAACGAAATAATTAACAAAGGCAACTCCCATTTTTTTTCTAGCAGTTAAAATATAGGACTGTACATGCGAAACAAAAATTTAAATTTATTACAGTTGTATTACATAGTTTTAGGTTATCCTTTATCCTTATTGATTAGGCATTTCAATGAAAGGCCTAAAACATGAATTATTTCATAGTGCCTCTTGATGTCGTAACAGTTTCCACTTTCTCGTGATAAAAGGAAACTAGAAATTGCAATTTACACACCATTTCCAACACTTCTCCATATATACATGGACATATTGAGATTAACATAGCGTGACCAGAATAAACACTCCAACTAAACACTCCAAGCTAAACACTTTAACTCTCAATACTTTACACGTGCTATACGCACCGGGTGTTTAAATGTTAAACAAAGTGTTTAGATTTTTAACACTGTGTTTCGTTCATAAACATGTCGCATGTCGCATTTTTTACAGTGTAGATAACTGTTGACTTCCAAATTTCTCAGCAGTGGCCTAAAGTCCCCTGAGGTTCATATTTAATGTTTTGCTGCATTTTGGGAGGTCTGTAAAAGGTATCCCCTTTAAAACGATTTAGTATAAATGGAATGGAAACAAACACTGGGAAATGATCAGACATATCCGAAACTATTATACCTTGATCAGTTAGATAATGAATATTAGTAAATATAAAATTATCAATAATATTGTATACGCTGAATCAAATATTCTGGTAGGTTTATTATACACGGCGTAAAAGCACATGAAAACATAGTGTCCACAAAATCCTGGCAACAGGGCTTTTCGTGATACTGCAGTAAATCAAGATTGAAATCCCCCATTAAAAAACAATGTTAATTATGCAAAGACTCAGAATTCAATAAGGAATTCAGTACATCAAAAAATAAAGCAGTATGATTACAATTTGGTGGTCTATAAATCTCACCAATCAAAATATTCTTTCCAGCTGGTATGTCGATTTCAATAAAAATGCTTTCAAAATCTTCAGTCATATGACATGAATTCTGAATCAAATCAAAATTGAATCCTTTCTGAACATAAAGAGCCACACCCCTCCATGTTTATTTACTGTATTATTAAACACAAGAGAATATCCATCCAAATTAACTAAGGGAAGTGACACGTCAGACAACCATGTTTCGCACAAACCTATAACAGAAAAAATCCGCATTGTGTAAATTCAAAAATGTCTTCAGTTGGTCAAGTTTCTTATACAAACTTCGTATATTGAAATGAAGACTGGAAAAGTTGTTATCCATCTTGAAAAAATCTCGTATTTCATTGTTTCCTGATTATATACCAGAAGGAAGGATGTGAGTTGTTGTGCTCTCGTCACAGTTTTATTTACTCGATACTACTTGGCGTCTGTTATACGAAACCCTCTAGCAAGATGCCGGATAACATTCAATCGTGGATTGAATACGGGAGTTCATCGTCGGCGTATCTAGACTTCTTTCCCCCACACGCAAGTTTGTGGAAAAAAATTCTAGCCTATTCTGCAATTCTAATATCTGTTTTCGCGATTATTGTCAACATTTTTACAATGTTCGCAATTCTTGCAAGTAGCCACTTGCGGAGGAAACAGAACATCACTGACTATCCCACTTATAGACGCACGTGCCGACAGTTGCAGCCGCTCAGCTGCAAAGCAAAGGATCTTTATTTATATAGTACCTTTACAAGTAGGCCTACTATGTACCTTTATGTTAAAAAAAGGAAAAATGAAGAGAATTTACAGACAAACGCCACTAAACACAAAACAACATCAAGAACTAACAACACCAGCAACAACAACAACAACAAGTTCAACAACAACAACAACGTACAACACAAACAACAACTTCTTCGCCCGCCGGCCGGCCGGGGGTCGAGATTCAGGTGCTCGCTCGTGCTCCAGATCCACGGAATGGGTGATGGGCCGGTGTGATCTTCCAGTGCCAGTGCATAGACGTACAGACCCTAATGGTGATGAACTCAGATTTCCCGCGTCATTAGTAATCCATCTACGACTTGACTCTATCGAGTTCATTCAGGTACGTACGGCACAAAAGGAACTCTTACCACACTGCCTAGCATGAACTAAGTTTTGCTACCAAATTCGAGCTCAAAATTCATCTTGCCTGATCCTGGGAAGTGAGCAAGTGAGAGGCTGATGTGATAGCGTAATAAACGGAGTGAATCGCTTCGGTGGATGTTTTGTAGTCCCGCTAATTAGAATCGGTGTAGGCCACCAAGGCCTAGCTAGAGCCCTATGGTAGTTACGCATAATTTACAAAGTTTATAGAAGGGTCTACTGCAGTACAACACTGTAGCCCCTAGTAGTAGATAGGGCCTGGACTGGGCAATGTTATTAGTTTCGATGGACCAGCATAAAATGTACAGATAAATGTAAGGTGCCCAAATGTAGACAAGTAAATTTAGGTCTAACTTCGTTGTTTACTTCAGTTTAGTAAAGGAAGCACTTGACCGAAAGATGCGGATGACTGCATCGTGTATAGAATTGGTCAAACAAGGTCAAGACGGAGGAAGATACTGAACAACTGCGGAGGGATCTGGATGCACTCCAAGTGTGGGAAACAGACTGGCTCATGAAATTTCACCCTCAGAAATGCCAAGTCATGCATGTTAAAAGTTTAACCAACAAGAGGAAGATAATCAAGAGTTCAACACCTGACTACATGTCTACATGGACTACCATTGACAGAAACTGAAAAGGCAAAATACCTTGGTCTCAATCTCCAGGGTAATCTCAAATGGAACAAACATGTGGATGTCACTACCAAGTCTGCTAACTCAACAAGTAGCTTCCTTCAGAGAAACATCAGAGAGTGCCCCCTGAAGACAAAAGTGCTCTGCTACAAAACACTTGTCCTCCCACTTCTAGAATATGCTGCCGTGGTGTGCGGTGGGACCCATTTACCCAGCCAGAAGAATATCATGAAATTGGAAATGGTGCAACGCCGCTATGCTCGCTTTGCTGTAGGAGATTTTAGCCGTACAAGCAGCGTAACTGACATGTTGAAGCAACTTCAGTGGGCCACTCTTCAGGAGAGAAGGGCTCAGCAGAGAGTGTGCATGGTATACTCAATAATCCACAGGCTGATCGACATTCCGGATGAACACTTCATACCAGCCACTGGATCATCTACACGAGGGAATCCAAACAAAGTTTAAATCCCGTTTGCCAGAACCCAAACATATTGTATCAGAAGACATTCTTTCCCGACGCAATTAAAATATGGAACTCTTTACCACCAAGTATAGGTAGAAGTACCTCTCTACAGATCTTCAAACAGGGGGTGCAACAGATCAGGCTTCGTTAAGCCTCTTCTGTCTTTTTTAACTGCACATATAGAATCTGTAGTGATCTTTTTACTCGCACTTTTCATCTGGGCACTTGACAAGCACAAGTACAATAATACGCCAACGGCGGTCTGTACTTTACTTGAAGAAGAAGAAGAAGAAGATCGGTCTGTACAGTGCACTCCCGTTATAACGAAATGCTCGGGACCGGCAGTTTTCTTTCGTTATAACGAAATTTCATTATAACCGAACAAATACAATATATAACGAAAACAAGGAAACCACGTATCGGTATATCATATCCTGTTTGCTGAATAGTCATCACACACTAGAAAGCTATGTGAAATGTGATGGGATAACTGTATTACAATAATAAACGCAAGTTCCCCTCAGAAACTGTGCATGACACAAGGAGCGAACTCACAGTGGTGTGAAGCGTTCACCCATGCAGAGACGCTATATATGCT
The DNA here is from genome assembly GCA_033980235.1 of Diadema setosum. NCBI lineage: Eukaryota > Metazoa > Echinodermata > Echinoidea > Diadematoida > Diadematidae > Diadema > Diadema setosum. Next base: position 9,718,137 of record CM067062.1, on the reverse strand, counting down.
TGTTCCGCTACGTATATTTTAGAAAGCAATTCGCATTTCGTAATAATGGAGCACATTTTTTTTGTTTTTCTTTGTCTGTGGAGCTCGGAAAAGACTTCGTTATAACGGAAATTTCGCTATAACCGTGTTCGTTATAAGCGAATTTTGTACCATAGACTTTAATGGTGATAATTTTGGGACCAGAAGATTTAGTTCGTTATAACGAAATTTCGTTATAACCGGGTTCGTTGTAACGGGAGTGCACTGTATCTGTCCGTCGGGGAATGTTCCGCGGAGACTGCGTCTGGCTTCAAGGATCCCCTCTGTATACGTCTACGGAGGAGAGTGTTAATGGCAAAAAATAAAAGACTTCTCCGGACAGACGGATCTTTCTGTCTAAGGAGGCACATATTTCACCAAGATCAGATTTGGCTTTGAAATTGGCACAATGGTATTTGGCAGATTTAATATAGACTAGACCTTCTAGTCTAGATGTTCTAATAGAGTATTAAATTAAATTTTAGTACCTGTATATTGAGCTGTTGAGGGAAGAACTAAACTTTAGACTAGCTCACCAGTACAGTAGTCTAGTGACAGTGTGTTTGGAATTGGAGCTATGGCTATACGGGTATACCATTGTCCATGGATTCTATATGGTCCAGTATGGAGTGTAAAATTACTTTTATAGGCACCCTACAAACTGTACTTCTTTTTGGGACTGTCTGGTACTGACTGCAAAGATTGTGCAAGAACAGCTAGGTATAAATTGAAGGAAAGTCTGTTTAGCTGGTCGTTAAGTTGAGAGCAAATTAGAGAGCTAGAGGGAGCTACACAGCTCAGGCAGAGTTTCCAGTTGACATGGTTAAGTGTTTGATTGCAGCTATTATTCAAAGATGGTGTGGTTTGTACTATCTAGCCAGTACACATGAATAATAATATGAATGACCAAGGCAATGATAATGAATCATGCTGTCCATGACAGATGAGGTTCTACTTCAACTATAATCAAGCAAACAAGCTGATATCCAACGGCTGTCCAAAACTTGATCGCAGCTGCACATAGTGTAGACGCCTTTGTTTTTTTAACACAATGCTAGCTTTCATTTCCGTTCAATTACCCTTCACCATTGACGGCGTGATACCTTTCATTACCATTCAACGTCGATTTTTGTATTCAAGGGCTACCTGTATGTAGTAATCGCCATGCTTTTCAAACCAAGCTATTAAACTTAATATATGACAAAACCATTTAAACAAATCTCTACAAAAAGATAATTAATTTCAAATTTGTGGTTTTGCCTTTTCAGACTTCTGTGCAAGGTAATTGTAGAAATCATGAAAGTATGCAGATTGGGACAGCAAAATGGCTTCTGCGGCAAGTGAACAGGAGGAATCCACCAGTTCCATCTCTGAGGGGCAAGTGTTGATTGGCGAGGTGGGACCCTTGCCTGTGCAGATAAGCTGCGATCATGACTACATGCTCAGCACTTGCCCAGGTGGACGGGCGAGCGGGAAGAGGAGCACACCAGACTTGGCCGAAAACTTGGCGCAGGACCAAGAGGGAACCATAGATGAGGCAGCAAACATTTCCATGGACTTGGGGTCGGGGCAAGACTGTGAGTATAGCGAGGACGGAACCCCTGATGCAGCAGCCCATGAGGAAGCTGTTCAAGTGAAGACCTTTGACCTCAAGCCACATGTGAAGGGCATTGTGGATCCCAGGTGTGGCTTCGTAGAGGACGCCAAGGCAGCCGCGGAGGTTTTGGACAGGTACCAGAGAGTGACGTCAACAAAATTCATCACTTTCAGAACAACACGAAACTTTGGCAATACAGGTCAGTGTGGTGCCTGTCATCAAAAGTGCTGAGCATATTTTGAATGCGAGAGAGATTGAACTATGCTGTGAAGACAATAGTGGTTTATTTGAAATATATTCTAGCCATTTCTATGTAATTTTTATTTTTTATGTATTTTTAAATGTAATTGCAAACTGAGATGATATTGTTCCACTTAAACTGCTTTGAATCAATTATTACACATGTATGAACTGCTATGGATTTGCAGGTTATGTGACTAAGCACTGCAGCACGCAGGCAGTACAGGAGTAGATCGCGGTGTTATTTGACTTATTGTCACTATGATTGTGACATAAGGTTTTTAAACTTGCATAGCAATTACTAATTTGACTTCCATGTATTGTTCACATCATGTATCTATGATTATCATGCAGATACTTGTAGACTTTCCTGTTCAAAAGTTGTATTCACCTTTAAGTACATGATGCAGTAACTTGTGTGGTCTTTACTCCTTTTGGCCCCATTTCCTGAAAGATGTTTTAATAGGATAACAACTCTTGCTGAAATGGTCTCCTCGCATAGCAACAACCATTTAGGAGGCAGGATTCTTGTCATTGCTGTGGCACTTGCTATTCCAGCACTGAGCAGGAGTTCCTGTAATTGCAGCTTTTAATGAAATGACTCCCCTGGTCTTGCCTGTAGATGCCAGTGAGAGACCACACCGAATCCTGTGGAGTCTTCAAATTGGCAACCAGCATGTGGTTCCGTTTGACTGTGTGCCCTTCATGCTGCTGGGAAGCAAAGGCCTTGAGTGCGAGTTCGGACCAGATCGCAATGTGAAGAAGAAGCTTGCCTACGCTGAGAAGACAAAGGCAAGTGCTGACCCATATTGTTGACATGGATGATCCCATGCATGGAGTCAAGTCTCAGCTGTGTAGCTGGAACCAATTTATTTACGAAGCCTTTTATGGTTGTCTGTCTAGAAAGCTCAGAAATAATGGTATTACTTCTCTACTACATGTATGCACATGCCTGCTCAAGTTTATGAATGAAATCACATTCATGGACTACATTGCATTTACACAAAAATGTGCTGTAATAAGAACTTTTATGAGACTCTTTTCCTTCTGACCTTCAATTTACAATGAAAAGGTGTTTTTGTTTCCAGTGGATTATTAGTTTGAAATAAACACCCACTTTAAAATGTTTCATCAAGATCACCTTATGTAAAAATTTCCTTGCCATTCTTGTTTTTTTACTCTATCAGGATAAAGTGATGAAACAGCAAGCACTGATTTGAGGAAAGAGGAAATAATTGTTTTGTAATGTGCATTTTTTTTAATGTCTGTATGAACATGTGGTATACTCTTTACTTTAAATATTGAAGAAATACATATGAAGGGAATAATTGTTAATAATGGGGGAAATAGGAACGTTTTTAGCATTTGACCTTGACCTTATGACCTTTGACCTCTTGCCAATGTCACTAAAATCTACTCAACTAATTGCCCCATCATACATCATCCTTTGACCAAGTTTGGTGAAAGCTGCTTCATCCAGTTTTGAGTTATCACGTAAACAGATAAATTTTAGGATTTGACCTTGATCTTTGACCTTTGACCTCTGTCCAATTTCACTCAAAAACTAATCAAGTAATTGTCCCATCATACATCATCCTCAGACAAAGTTTGGTGAAATTTGCTGAATCCAGTCTTGAGCTATCGCGTAAACAGATACAATTTAATGATTTGACCTTGACCTTTGACCTTTGGCCGATTTCACCCAAACTCTAATCAATTAATTGCCCCATCATATTTTATACTTGGACCAAGTTTGGTAAAATTCCAGTCAATATTACTCAAGTTATCGCATAAACGGATGGGGACGGACGTACGTACGGACATACGTACGGACGGACGGACAACCCAAAAACATAATGCCTCCGGCACCACTTCGTGGCGGAGGTATAAAAATATGATTGAATATGATTATGATGGTGAATATTTGGGGAATATTGTTTCCTTGACAATCTGGATCAGTATTTGAGTAGTTTCAACTGATTTTACTTCAATAAATGCAAAATACCCATAAACATGGTTCTTCACACACTAAATGAATGGGGGACAAATTGTCCCATACGTAACACGTCATGTCTGTCTTTAATTAGAACCTGTAATTAGAGCTTTTTGCATAATGGCATGAAACTTACCTGTGATAATCTTGAGTGTTGTGACTTTCATCACAGTGAGTTACAAGTTATAGAATGAAATATACTTTCAGAGAGTTTTGAGGTTGAAAAAATTGTTCAAAAAAACAAAATTGTTCTGGTCCCATACGTAACGGCACATATTTTCTCTTCTAGAATATAATTGTCAAGGTCATTTTTCTCAATTTTTTACATGATTATACTTCTTCTAGATATCAATCGCCATGATGAAGTTCAATATGATCAAAGGCCATTAACACTATTTTTCAGGTCATAAAAGTCTCCAAATGTCCCATACGTAACGCGCGCGTTATCTTGGACTTGCCCTATTTCAAAATTTGAGGGACCCATTGAAATAAACATTCTTCTATGCCTCCTCCCCATAGGATGATGAAGATATCAAGCGACGAGTTCTGACACAAAGCACCAAAAAAGTGAACTGCGGAGCACAAATCTCTCTCTTTGAAGTCCTCAAGTTTCCCGAATACCCGGTAATCTTTCGCTCAACATCCTTCTTATCTAGTCAGTAATCTCCTTTGAAGTCTATGAAATGCACACAAATATTTTTGGTTTGGTGAATCATATTATTTACTGATTTTCTAAAGGCTCTGGTGTTGAAGCAATGATCAATTCCCTGTTGATATTTTACTTTCTTTCTCAATTCCTTCTTTCTCTCCGTCATTATTTTGTATTCATATGAAGAACCAAGTAATGATTAGTGACTATCCTAGTATCAAGACGTTCTTGTTATAATATTGTATGCATTTTTCTTTGAATTGAGCTTAAGTCTATGAATGGAATAATGTTTATATTCATAGATGTAATTGTATATTAGTATACATTGTGTTTTCATTGCCAGTGACCAGGTTAAACCAGATGGAGCTGCCAAACACCATTGTCACATGAAGTTGCTAATTTGTCTTACTCTCTAGCCTTTAAAGGACAAGTTCACCTTCATTAACATAAGGATTGAGAGAATGTAGCAATATTAGTAGAACACATCATTGAAAGTTTGAGGAAAATCAGACAATCCGTACAAAAGTTATGAATTTTTGAAGTTTTTGTGCTGTCACCGCTGGATGAGAAGACTACTGCAATGTATGATGTCACATGCGTACAACAATATAAGGAAAATATAAAGAGAATTTCACAAAATTTCATCTTTTGAAAAAAGTACACATTCCCTTGACTCTTTACTGACGTATGTTATGGGTAATATTATTCCCATTGCCTTTAGAAAGAGGCAAATCAAGTGCTCTTTTATTATGCGAAAAAAGTGTTGAATTTTCTTTACATTTTCTTTATACTGTTGTACTCATATGACATCACGAGCCTTAGTAGTCTCCTCATCCAGCGGTACCAACACAAAAGTTTAAAAAATTCATAACTTTTGCATCGATTGTCCAATTTTCCTCAAACTTTCACCAATGTATTCTACTAATATTGCTGCATTCTCTCAATCCTTATGTTAATGAAGGTGAACTTGTCCTTTAACATTTCATAATGTTTTGTGTTTGAGTTTTTTTTCCCCAAAAGTTTCCAGTGTATAAATACTCATCTGATTTTTTTTTTTTTTCAGTTTCATTCAAAGCGACATAGTATATCAAGATGATTTTTATGCCTCCGCCACGAAGTGGTGCCGGAGGCATTATGTTTTCGGGTTGTCCGTCCGTCCGTCCGTCCGTCCTTCCGTCCGTCCGTCCGTCCGTCCGTCCTTCCGTCCGTCCGTCCGTCCGTCCGTCCTTCCGTCCGTCCGTCCGTCCTTCCGTCCGTCCGTAATGAATTTTGTGGACAAGGTAACTATCGAAACCTGTTGAGGTATCCTAATGAAACTTGGCATGTATGTGTATTAGGGGGTGAAGTTGTGCCTATCAACTTTTGGGTGCACATGCTCAAGGTCAAAGGTCAAAAGGTCAAGGTCAAATACATACAATTTCACTATTTCCACCATATTTATTGAATGCCTGAAGATATTTTCTTGAAACTTAGTGTATACATGTTTTACCTAATTAAGATTCTCTGGTGAAAGTTTGGGTCATGAGGTCAAAGGTCAAAGGTCAAAAGGTCAGGGTCAAATACATAAAATTTCACTATTTCCACCATATCTATTGAATGCCTGAAGAGATTTTCTTGAAACTTAGTGTATACATGTATTACCCAATTAAGATTCTCTGGTGACAGTTTGGGTCATGAGGTCAAAGGTCAAAGGTCAAAAGGTCAAGTAAAAATATTAAAACTTCTTTTTTTTCTCCGTACCTTGGAAAATTGTTCAAGGTATCTTCATGGAACATAGTATATACATGTACTGATTGGAAGTGATTATCTAGAGAATGTAGGGTTCATGGGGTCAAAGGTCAGGGGTCAAAGGTCAAGTGCAAGACTTCAAAATGTTACTATTACCCTCATATTTATGCAATGCCAGCAGGGTTATTTTTTTACACTTGGTGTATGCGTGTGTAACCTAATAGAAGTTCTCTGGAAAGTTTTTTTTTTTTCTTTTTTTGCCTCAAAGGTCAAAAGGTCAAAGATAAGTGAAAGTGCTGAACTAACTTTTTCCTCCATATCTCGGAAGTGGCTCAAGTTACCTTGAAACTTAGTACATATTATGCATGTTCTACCTGAAAGTAATTATCTTATGAATTTTAGGGTCAAGGGCCAGATGAAAATGGTAACAATTTACTATTCAATTCAGAAATTGAACTTTTTCTCCACACCTGTACCTTGAAAATTACTCAATGCCTAAATGTATGAATGGGTCAAAGTCAAGTTAAAGTCCTTAAATCCCTAGATACATGCTCTCCTATTCATTCAATTAAACCTACGTCAAGGAAGGTGAACATTCAACACATTTGTGACAAACTTGTCATTCCAATATTTTGCCAATTTGTGAAAATGTAATCACACAGTGTCCACATGTACTATCTAGACCTATTGGGAAAATCATGCATTATGGCGGAGGCATACCAGTCGCCAAAGCGACATTTCTAGTTTCTGTCTAGATCCAATGTAAATTGTGTCCCTTTGCAGGTGGAGGCTGATACGACATACTGTCGAAATACTACGTCAGCCGAGCTGCGAAAGAAACTCAGTGAACAGCAAAAGATGCTGCAGGAGAGGCGGATTTACGTGGTGCTGCCGCCGGCTGGCAGCCACTCTGGACACACAGTTGCAGAGGTCAGTACAGGTCACATTAAAGGTCATCAAGGTCACCTTAAAGTGATCTGTCTCTTCAGTTCACATGATGTCTAAAAATTAATCATTGAGCCTAACAAATCATTTTTCACATCTGGTTATTCTGTTCTGTTGACTTAGCTCATTTGCATCCCTTGCTGTTTATCTGCATTCTACCAATAAAACCAGTCACAAACTTTACTCAGTAGTCAGTCAGTAGTAGCAGTATGAGTATGGTGGAAAATTGCACACTTTTAGTTAAATGCATATTACAGCAGTTGTAAAAGTGAAAGTGTTGTTACTGTTTTGACAGTCAGACACAGCCTATGTTAGTAAAGCCAGAGAGCTCTTTGCTGCTGAGGCTGAGAAGAATTCTTGGATTCCATTCCTTTCACTATCATCACATCAAAATTTATAAGAAATATCTCAAACTGATCTCTCTCACTTTTCTCTCCCCCAGGTGGACTATGCTCACGCACTCCAGGCTGACGATGATGATGAGGAAGACCACTCCACCATCGAAATGAATGCCGTCCTGCAGCCCCCTCACTGGTCATCCATCTGGAACGCCATCTCCGACGACCAGCTGAAGGGGTGGGTCTACACGCTGGAGGATGCGGAGAGGGTGCGCGAGAGCTTCGAGAGACACACAGGGCACACCTACGTCGTCGAGAAGAGAACCAAAGACTTTGGGCAGCTGAAAATGCAGCAGGTCATTCAAACTGGTAGGTGGTATTAAAGACTTGCAAATCCCCCTGTCTGAGTCTCTGTTGTTGTGGTTGCATAGTTGAGATGGTCATTGTCAGTAAGCTTCTCTCCTTTTATATTCTCATTTCCTTTGGAATGGCACAGTGATGAAACAAAAGTTATCTCTTGGTTATTTGTCGTTCTGAGAAAGCATCTTTAATGGCATACAAGACACCACAAAAGGCAAACATACCAGTAAGCATGTGATTGTTGTTTTTGTATGACAGTGAGAATGCTGGTTTGCTTGTTCTTGTGTTTTGATTAGCCCATTCTGTGTGTGACTCAAATTAGGCAACTTGTGAGCAGATCATAATTAAGGACCAGCTAGAAATGTAAGTGGTGTACGGCAAATCACCGCAGCTCATGACTCTCAGTCACTTTTCTTGATACCATGCAAGTCATTTTTCAGTGGCTCGTGCCAAGAACTTTCCAAAATTGACAATCCTAGCCATTTCAGGCCCACACTTTTACAAGAGTGATTGCTGATAAAGTTTAATTCTTGTATCATATGTCCCCCCAAAAAAGTTACAACGGGACACTCTGCAATAATAACTTTAGAAATAGTGTATCAATCCAAATACAATTTCAGGCTTTAAAACTATAACTCATTGCCCACATTTTACAGAGAACCCATCCGATTTGCTTCAGTGGTCAAAGAGAAATGAGGAGTTTTGTATTAAAAGCATGTCAGGAATCTCTTCCCTCCAAGTTCTGCCCAATGTGTTCACACATTAATATGCTGCTCCAAAACCATCCAAGTGATAAATCTGGCAGAATAAGACACATGATATGCTTTACAATAATCCACATATCTTCTGTGACCACTTTACCAAATTGAATGGGGTTTTCTGCAAAATAGAGCAAGGTTGTTGCATTTTAAAACCCTGAAGTAGCAATTAGACAGTAATTGTATTGGAGGTTTTCAATGCAAAAATCCAACTGTAATTTTTTGGGGGACATACTGTATTTACTATCAAATCTACTTTCCATGGTGAACACACACATTCACAGTATCATGCCTCTTCTTATATATGACTTTCTGCATTTTTATCAATGACTTCTTGCATTTCATATGACTATTGGGCTGGCAGACATGAAAGCACTGAAGATTCGATTCAAGGACATTAGAGACGCCGTGATCCCGTACGATGGGGTGCCCTTTCTAGTGTGTGGACAGTACACCCGCAACTGCCGGTTTGGTCGTGACAGGCACAAGGCCAGGAAGCAGAGAGAGCGGGAGAGGGAGGAGGAGAGATTGAGAGTGAGTCTTTTGGGAGGAAGGAAGCTGTTAGGTGTGCATGCATACAATCAGGATGAGTATCAGACTAAATGTTGTACAGATGCCACACCTTAAAAGTACTGTTTACCACTGGGAGCCATGATTTAAAAAGTGTTCGAGTAAACACATTTGATGCATATGTTTTAGGTCAGTTGTATCACAAGACATTCTATCGTATATTAAACAATTTTGCAATAAAGCCTAAAACATAAAGGAGATATCACTATTTTTCTCAATAAACCATAACTGTAGACAGTTTATTCTAGAAACAGTTTTATCATGACTATTGTTCACATTTGTATATTTTTTTATTGTACTGAATAACATTTTTACATTGGTTGTTTCTATCCCTAACTCGCATTTTAGAACTATTTTGAAGCACAAAAGTTGGGTTTTTGTTTCATCTGCAAATGGTAAATAATGTCTTTAATGGAGATGACTGTGTGGAGGACTGTTATCTGATTGGAGCACCTGTCCTAATTAAGGGATCAGGTATTGATTCGTTAGCAAGCAAAGTTTGATACATGTGACCAAACATTACACTGTAATTTGGACACACGTGATAGTATCACCTAACATCTCAGACTTTACATATCTTCCTGTCTATATTAATTGGAAACAAGTTTTTTACATAATTTCTGATAAGCCATTTTAGATTTTGTTTTTGCAAAGCTTGTAACAGGGGTTGATGTTCAAAAACGATTACATCACACTCTGAGTTGAAGAAAACTGTGACATTTGTATGCACATCTCTACAACAGCAAACTATTTACCAGTATTGTCTTGGTTTCAAGGTGTGATTTCAAGCATGGTGCACCTAGAACAATCAAATGTAGGCTGTTGAATGTGATCATTCTGTTTTACCATACCTAGAAGAATTCAAAGGCATTTAGCTGGAGGTAGTATTACCAAAGAGTACTGTGATAGTGTGAATTGGTGCTGAGTCTCAACGAAGTCAGACTTTTAACTCTTTATGTGCCATGGTGGAACCCCCCCCCCCCCCCCCATGTGCCACACTATTCTGAGACACCAACGTAGTCATGCATTGAGAAAACATTCTGTTCTTCAAATCTTTATAACTTTTATAGATTTCTGTTAAATTGTAGACGAAGTGAGCAAAGTTGTAGAGAAAATGCCAAGCTTTGATGCATTGATATCAATTATATGACAAATCTATAATTGCTTTTCTTTCGAATGCCCAGTAGCTGCATTACTGTAAATGTATGACTTTTGCACACAAAGCAGTGACAGAAACTTAGAGTTTGCACGGAAATCCAGTAGGAAAGACTGCTTGTTAGTCAATCACCACATAAAATGCAAGCTATAGACAGGAGAAATGAAATACCCAGAAACGCTTTATCGGTTTGGGCGTTTTTGTGCGTTTGAGCGGAATATGCAAAGTTGGCATGCTGTCAACTGAGTCGGACGTGCGAACGTGGCACATAAAGAGTTAAACTGATTATGCTTGAATTAAGTGGTCAAAATCATTGGAATGTCTATAGCACTGGATATCATCATACTTGTGTTCACACTAGACCCCGCATCACCGGGACAGTCATCAGAGATCCTCCCCTTTTTATGACTGACCATCCACACTACTGTCTGGACTGCCCCCGAGCCATGGGTGCAATTGGGGCATGGGGTGAGCCCTGCCGTGTGAAACCAGACTTCAGACATGGGCACACTTGATGAATACAGCTGGATGCTATCAATTGTGGCCCAAAAGTCACTCTCCTCTCCAAATTTTGTCCCCGACTTGCTTAGTGGGGACGGAGGGAAAAGTCCCAGTGAGCATCCACACTGGCTTTGGAAGGGAAAGTCCTGCCACGCTGAACTTTCCCTGCAAAGTGGGGACTAGTGTGAATGCGGGATATACAAAGTATATCAAATCATGGGAATGGACACAGCTTGTGTTTTGTTATTATCTTGCGTTTACACTCCCTGCCATCATCTTGACATTCTCCTCTGCAGAAGAGTGATAATCCCAATAAAAAGAAGAGGAAACGCCAGATATCCATCAAGCAAGGATGCCAGGCAAAGATCGAAATGAAAGAAATCATCCGCTTTCAGAAGTTCCAGGTCGGTATGTTTCAGATTGTCCAGCAAGTGCCGGTCAATCAGTGTAGATCATCATTAGTTCAAATATGTCTCTGTGCTTGTCCTTGATATATTAAGCCTTTACTCTGTTTTTTGTTTGCTGATCTGTATAATTATTTGCTGACATTCCTCTTTCTATAGTTTAATATCACAGTGAGATGTCTTCAAAACAATCTTGAGAGAAAAAAGGGTGTAGTTGTTTGATTTATTTCCATTCATCCCAATTTTGGACATTGTCTTGATATGTCTGAGTAAGTATAGGAAAAACCCCTATTAGAACAAAAATGGCAATAGCCTATAACCGACAACTCTAATGAGTGTATGATGTTAGTGACTTGTTTGCCTGAATGCCATTTTTTGCAGTGCCCACCACACTCTCACCACAAGCGCAAGAACATCAGCCTTAAGATCCGGGATATGTGGTCAGCGGGAATCCCGCTCCACATAGAGAGCCGAATTTACATCCGCTTGCCTCTTAAATCAGAGCACCAGGGTAGCCACGTGTACGAAAAGGTAATGCAGATCAGAGGCAGCTGTTGTAAAAGATGTTATATGCATTTGTAAATGTATTTGCATTTTTTTTTTTTTTTTTAGGCTTAAAGTCTGCTCTTTCATAATCTGCCCTAAACTAGAAATCCATGTCTGGCGGCTTTTTGTTGATTTTGTGGTGCAGGGTCACATTTGGTCACTCATTAAATGCACAGTGTATGATTTCTGAGAGACATATATCATGAGAGTACCATACATGTATGAAATTTGCAATGTAGCGATCCTGAATAATGAGCAAGTGACAGATAATTGTGCTCCAGTTTTTGGTATCACCAATGCGCGAAAACCTCTCTGCGCACGCTGCAGAGCCATGTCACAGGTATACACTTTGGGATTCCTCAGGAGCATTGTGGCTTCTAGTTGTCTTGCACATGTCTCAGTTCCCATGCAATTCAGTGCAATTTTTGTGTGCTTCTCTTTGGTTGCTGCTTTTTTCCTTCAGTTATGAATAAGCTAAACTAGAAATGTCGCTATAATGCATGTTTCTCCTAATAGGTCTAGAGCACAATGTCTTCATAATGTGTGATGACAGCTTCACATAATTGGCAAAATATCAAAATGACAGGTTGTCACAACTGTGTTAAATGTTCACTTTCCTTGAACCAAGTTTAATTGGATGAATGGTTATATTGTCTAAGAGTGCTAATATTTGGGTATGTGAGGATTTTTACTTGATTTTTTTTACCCTTTTATAATCTTATGCAGTAAATAATTTTAAAAGATATGGAGAAAAAGTGTAACTTCAGATTTAAATAGTAAAATTTTAGCATTTTGAACTGGCCTTTGACCTTTGACCCTATAATTCCCTAGAGAATCACTGTCAAGTAGAACATGCATAGATATGTACTACAGAGTTGTAAGTTACATGATACCTTGAGTCATTTCCAAGACATGGAGGAAGAAGTGAATTTTAGCACTTTCACATCACCTTTGACCTTTTAACCTTTGACCTTATGGCAAGAAACTTCCCAAAGAATATATATTGGGTAACACATGTATGTATTAAGTTTCAAGAATAGTCCTGCAGGCATTGCATTAATATGAGGGAAATAGTAAATTTTTGAGAAGTTTACCTTGAACTTTGACCCCCCCCCCCACCTTTGACCCATGACCCCCAAATTCCCTTGATAGTCACTGCCAGTATGTACAGGCAAATGTAAAAGTTCCATGGAGATGCCTTGAACCATTTGCGAGATATGGAGAAAAAAAGTGAAATTTTGACATTTTCACTTGACCTTTGGACCTTTGACCTCATGACCCCAAACTGTCTCAGATGGAGAATCTTCAATTGGTAGTACATGTATACACTAAGTTTCAAGAAAATACTTTCAGGCATTGCAAAGATATGGGAGAAACAGTGAAATTTTGAACATTTGACCTTGACCTTTGACCTTGAGCATGTGCACCCAAAAGTTTATAGGCACAACTTTGCCCACTCATACATATACATGTCAAGTTTCATTAGGATACCTCTAACATTTTTTTAGTTATGCTGTCCACAAAATTGATTACGGACAGAAGGAAGGACGGACGGACAGAAGAACGGACAAACCGAAAACATAATGCCTCCGGCGATACTTTGTGACGGAGGCATAAAAAAAGTGTGTAAAACATCTAAATTTTACTGATTTGTGGTCACTAGAGGTATGGTTCGCTAATGCAAGGCTTCAATGTGCTGGTCACATGATTGAAAGCAAAAAAATCTTCAACTAAACCTACCCCTGGATTAAGATGGCGCATGACCTGAGTGCACATGCAGCCAAAAACCGGTTGCAAGTTTGTCCCCAGAGCTATCCCATAATGCATCTAAAGCAATGCTCACCGCGAAAGGCACCAGGGTATTGGCGACACCCAGAATTTTGTTAACCCTAATCACCTTTTTGCAGGACCTTATAACCCTTTGGTTTTCGGATCTTGTTATTGTCCACAGGGGTAATAAATGTTCCATCTGGTTTCCATTGGCAAAGGGTTACCATTAAGGAGATCCCTAACCCACTCCATCCTTTAATAGCCTAATTATAGACTTTGGTGCCCAGGAATAAAATGTCACACTCGTACAGAGGATTTACTTTAATTTGGTGCTCATTGGTGTATGAAGACAGTTGATGGCATATTGTCAGTAAGTTTGACCTTTGGACTCAAACGTCAGTTATCTACTGCGCCCACTCATTTGGTGAATTATCATAGACTCCTTAAAGGGCACATGTACTCCTTTGGTAGAAATTGAAGGGCCCAATGGTTGTTTAGTAGCATTTCAAAGTTTCTTTGCAAAGTTTCAAATTGTGCAAAATTTTCTTTTGAGATCCATATTCAACTTCACTTTCAGCAGTGGTATTTATGTTGATTTTGTTTTTGTTTTTGTTTCCCCCAAAGGCTTGGTGTAATGTTGTTATGAAACATATAGAAGCATTGTTAAAGGTCTATCACGTATAAAAACAGCTGCTAAGTCTCCCCGATTGTGCAGGCAGCTTCCTGAAAACTCAAATATCTCTGTATGTCCCGATAACAGGATTAAAAAAAAAAAAATCTTCCTGATTTTGGAATTACAAAGTACTTTTGCCCCTTGAGCCCCCCCCCCCCCCCCCCCCCCCCCGATTGCCCTTTGAAAGCTCCCTTGTTTTGATGGGTAAATGTCCTCAGCTCTGCATAAAATGCCCTAGTATTCCCTTTATGAAAACTGTGGTGTCCTGTATTCATAGTTGTAAAAAAAGTGTTTCCAGACTAAATCGTATACAGTTACAGTTTTATTAAGAAAATATTGATATCTCCTTTTATTTTATGCTTTATTGCAAAAATTATATATGGTAGAATGACAACAGACCTACACATATGCATCAAATATGATATCTTGAAAAAATGTTTAAATCACAGCTCCAAAAGGTAAACTGGACCTTTACCATACACCCAACAATCCCTCTCTGATTACATGTCAAAAGTTATTGAAATACCTGCACGGGGGAACACCCATATCACAGCACATGCTAAATCTGGATGAGCCAAACCCCTACTGTTCCTTTAAGCACCGTAAAATCCTTGGGGGTCCAAAGTCCACTGCCCTGGAGCAGGTTTTACCATTTTGTCCATTGAGTGTGAATGAATAGTGGGAGCTACTTTGCAGTGGTGTGCTTGTTTGTTACTGTGTGAGACCAGTGTCCCGTGGTGGTGCACGTACATGTTGTACTTTGCATAGGTTTGTTTTTGTTTTCCATTGATTAATTGCCATTGACATACATGCATGCCATGTGCTTGCATGTATGTAAATCCTGCAAGAAGAATGTGTATTTGATTGTTTTCTTTGTAGTATTGCACGCACTGTGTTTGATTTATGCCAGTGCGCTCTACTGCTATAATGAAATAGCATACAATGCATGCAGGTCCATGCAACATTTAGCACTGTAAAAGTAATATGTTGTGTTCATTAAGCCAGGGTTTATGCCTTTACATCAGATTCACACATGCATACATGCACTTTCCATAGAGAAAAAGAAGTCAGACTAACACCTCAGTGATGTATTATTTTCTTCTAATAAGAGAGAATGTGTTGAAAAACTGCCTTTTTATGCTTAACAGGTATATAAAAAAATGTGTTCATGTTTGAAGTACATTATTTCTCATCTAATCCTTGAGCATGGGTGATCCCTACCCCTCCCCCAACACACACATGTACACAGTGTACACGTGTGTGTCACTCAAATTTTTGACTGACACAGAACTCCCCAAACAAGTGACATTTTCCACCCATTTTTATTTTTCACTTCCAGAAGCAAACACGTGCCAGGATCATGCAAGCAGTAACACTAGAATCTATAGAAGAAGCTGCCCTCAGGGTCAAAGGCCACATTCACATGACCCCGGTCATGACGTGCGGGATGCTGGACAGTCGGGCCCAGGGCAGGAAGCTGTTCTTCAAGTGTGAGTTGCTACAGAAGACCGGGTCCTTTAAGGTAAGAAGTCATATTGAATGGTCTACGTACAGGTACTTGTCGATGATTAAACTTGTCAATGTTATGCATGCAGTCACTTGACTGTTAAATGCAGTGACGATCACATTCATTATGTTGCGTGCAGTGTCGTCACGTCGGGTAAAATGGCATGATTCCAGAATTTCATTGGCTGCTGACAGAGACAGAATAGAATGATGTGTATGTATATAGACCATGCAATATCACAAATATTGCCTTGTCTATTGTACCATTGTTATACGATAATGCTGACAGTCCTCTCTCAAGACAATACTATCCCTCAGCACTGCATGCTTCAGGAAAGTATAAACAGTAGTCTCTTGGGGAAAATATAATTTCCTCTGGAATGGCTAAATTACACCTCTAAAGAGGTAATATCTGTATGATATTCAATTGTTGCCCAGACTTTCATGTGGCAAGTGGCAAGTGTAATCTGTCCCTCAACCAGGCATCACATTTATATACAGTATGTCCCCCCCCCCAAAAAAAAAAAAAAATTACAAACAAAATAATGTTCGCATTGATAACACCCAATATGATAAAACTGTCTAAATGCTACTTCAGGGTCTTAAAATATAACATCTTAGCTCTATTTTGCAGAAAACCCCATTCAATTTGGTCAAGCAGTCACAGAGAAATGTGGAATGTTGTAAAGCATGTGGTGAGTGTGATTCTTCCAAGTTTAGCACTTCGATGCTTTGTGTGAAAACAACAGACAGAACTTGGAGGGAAGAGATTCTTGACATCCTCTACAAAATTCCCCATTTTTCTTTGACCACTGAAGCAAATCAAATGGGGTTTTCTGTAAGATGTGGGCAATGAGTTATAGTTTCATACCCTGAATTTGTATTTGGATTGATTCACTATTTTTGATACTATTTTTATCACTGCTGAGGGTCCCATTGTAATTTTGGGGGGACATACGGTATTTACTTTCATTGTTTTCTTTGTATGTGAGAGTTTTTGTTTATAAACTTCAGTTTCATATGAATATTTTCCACGAGTAGACCAGCCCTACTGACTCATGTCCTTAAATACTAAGGATATCATGCTTGTTTGTATCAGCTTTTTATCATGTAATCTCCAGCAATGTGGATTATAAACCATTGTAAAACATTAACTTGAAAGTTATGAATGGTAAAACAGATAATGTTAGAAATGAAACCATTAATCACATGAGACATGATTTATCTTCTCTTTTTGTCCCCGCCGAACGAGTTCGAGCAGGGGACTATGAAACGGGCTCCGTACGTGTGTGTGTCCGTGTGTCTGTCCGTCCGTCCGTCCGTCCGTGTGTCCGTCCGTCCGTCCGTCCGTCCGTGTGTCCGTGTGTGCGTCCGTGTGTGATCAAAATCTTCAATTTGCTACTTCTCTGTCATTTATGAGCCAATTTTGATTCTGTTTGCTTTATATGATAGCACTACATTGGAGCTTTGAAACTTCTACACAGAATTTCAGTCGTGACCTTTGACCTTGACCTTTGACCTATATTGTACATTTTACTACGAAATGCTACTCCTTCGCCATTTTTAACCCGATTTCAATTCCGTTTGCTTTATATGATGGCACTAGTTAAGGGCTTCAAAACTTCTACACAGAATTTTGACCTTTGACTTCTTTGACCTTTGACCTTGATTTTTGACCTATATTGTGCATTTTGCTACAGAATGCTACTCCTTCGCCATTTTTAACCCGATTTCGATTCCGTTTGCTTTATGTGATAGCACTAGGTGAGGGCTTCAAAACTTCTACACAGAATTTTGACCTTTGTCTTCTTTGACCTTTGACCTTGATTTTTGACCTATATTGTACATTGGCTACAAAATGCTACTCCTTCACCATTTCTAACCCAATTTCGATTCCATTTGCTTTATGTGATGGCACTAGGTGAGGGCTTCAAAACTGCTACACAGAATTTTGACCTTTGACTTCTTTGACCTTTGACCTTGATTTTCTACCTATATTGCACATTTTGTTACAAAATGCTACTTCCGGCGGGGACATATGTTACGCACCGCGTAATTTCTACTTTTCCTTGTTTGTTGTTGTTGTAATTTCAAAGGCAGCCACATTCTATATAGAACGACATTCCTGTGAGGTACTTTATCACAATGATTCCTTAGGTATACATGTATTAAAGATATATTTTCAGTGGTTTTTAATCATTTCAACTACTGCTATAGCTGGCATAATAGCACGTTCATCAAAATGTCTATGAAGTACTTCTAAATGAATCATGGTCACTGGATTGATGAAAGCTGAGATCTGTGAAATAGATCAGGTTTGTAAATATTGAGAAAATGATCCTTTCATGAAAATGCAATACTATTTCAAGCCAGCCAAAGTAAAAGGCAGAGAAAAGGATTCCCTTTGTATAGTGATGTTGATAAACCTGTGTACAACTGTCAAAGAGTGCACTTGTTATGACATGACATATTCCACAAGATTTGAGTTAAAATTGTGTGTAGGGGTCAGATATCACAGCAGATGCCGCAATACCTACACAAATGTGTATGTAGGAGGGGAAGATTTCGTAGAGCAGTCACAATAAGTGAGTGAAATGTGCATGTTCATGCTGAATTGTAATTTTTTTTGTGCGTGCATTTGCGCCTTGAAGATTCGCGGAGCTCTGAATGCGGTTATGAAGCTGAAGGAATCTCGTCCTGAAGAAGAAATCAAAGTGGTCACGCACAGCTCAGGGAATTTTGGGCAGGCGCTAGCCTACGCCGCCAAGCTGAACGGGATCGAGGCCTTCATCGTCATGCCAACCACGGCACCGCTCTGCAAGAGGAATGCTGTCTTGGGGTACGGCGCTGGAGTGGTGATGTGCGAGCCAACTGAAGAGGTTTGTGTCACATTGATTCACCCTAAAATTCCATTACAAGGGTAAGGATAATCAATTTTGTTGTTGTTGTTGTTGTTGAATACAAGTCAATTACATCAATCCACATTTGATTTGATAGCCCTACCATGACATTGTTTAGAGTATGTTGCAAGAATTCTGTGATGGGGTGGCCATGTATGTAACAGGCTTTCTTTTTCATGGATTCTGATCTCTCATGCAGTCCCGAGAGGAGTTTGGCAAGCGGGTGGTAGAGGAAACCGGAGCTCACTTCTTCTCTCCATCACAGACCTATGATGTTATTTCTGGCCAGGGCACCATAGGCCTGGAGCTTCTTGAACAGGTGACCGGTTTATTTACTTGTACATTTCCCATTGGGTGTCAACGACTCTTGTTTCTTGTCAGCCTGATAATTCCCCATTGTCAGACACGCATTCATTTTTCCTCTCTTACCCTTGAAGTTGGAATCCATTTCTTTCAAAACTGTGGTCAACTGTATACTACAATGATAATCGTATCTACAAACTAAATTTGCTGCAAGATCATTATATTGTGTAAAGTATAACATTGCATGATTAAATATGACTACTAAGATATACAGATGTTAAATTATATTTGATGATAAACTTAAGATAACAATTAAGATAGTGTTTCATGTCTACTTTGTCTTGCCACTGAATGATTATGGTAACTATCCACACAACTTGCTTTTGTTTGAACACTTGAAATTTTGTCTTTTTATTTTGTCAGTCTATAGCACCAATAAATCTGTGCACTATTATATTAAACACAGCTACCTAGCTTGCAGAGCATTGGGATTATTAACCAAGGTACCCCAACAGAAGAAGAAGAAGAAATGTGTATTCAGTGTAATTTACTGTTCAATGCATACATGAAGACATATATAAAGTACGTGTAGGAGTTATCTATTTTCTGTTGTTTTCACAGATCCCTAACCTAGATGCTGTGGTGGTTCCTGTCGGGGGAGGAGGAATGATTGCTGGAATAGCCACGGCAATCAAGGTCAGTTGCAACCAATGAATCTACCTCTTGAGTTTTGCTTGCCATGTCTTTACATTTTATGTACATGACATCACAAACTGCAGTAGTCTTCTCATCCAGCGATGGCTGCACTGGAACTGATTGTTGAATTCTTCCCAAACTTCTACTGATGTGTTCTACTAATATTGCTGCTTTCATTCAACCCATGCATATATTTTGGTGATCTTGCCCTTTGAGAAAATGCTAATATGTCAAAGTATTGTTTTATGTGAATAAGACAGGCAGTGAATAATGAATGATGATAAAGGGGCAAATGCTTCAAGTCTAATTTTGCAAGTGTTGTCATTCCTGATCGCTACAGTCAAAGAAGCCGAGCATCAAAGTGTACGCTGCCGAGCCAGCCAATGCCAACGACTGCTTCAAGTCGTTCCACGCTAAGAAGTTCATCCCTCTGCCGCCAGGCCCCGTGGACACCGTAGCGGACGGCCTCAAGGTGTCAATCGGGAAGAGCACTTGGCCAATCATTGCCAACTACGTTGATGACGTCTTCACGGTGACTGAGGAAGAGATTGTGGTGAGTGGACAGACAGCTGCAACATTTTATTCCAGAACCTATTTATTGTTCCTTCACAAGACATCCACACGCACATGAACGCATACACCCACAAACACAAACACAAACACAAGCTCAAACTAACACAAACAACATGCACATACAAGCGCTTTCAGATGAACCTACAGCAAGTAGATTTACATCATTTTCAGGTAAACCTGTATTCTCTTATTTCAAATCCCACAAGGTTTCAATAAATACTTCACAACCTAGTTGTTCTTAAATGATTCTATCACACTATTTTGTGTGTAATTTACATGTTGCTCATTCTCTGGTACTATATGAAAGATGAATCTGTCTTTTTAGCGAGTTGGAAACTGTTTCCAAGTGGATTTGACGTCACAGCACACAAATCCATCAAATCTTAACAAGAATACACACATTATGCTTTCCTCTTGGACTTTTTTTTTTTTTTTTTGCCAGCTTCCTCTTTACAAGAAAGGAAATTCCCATAGATTGTGTACAGTATCCAGCATGTTCTCATAGGCAATAGGTTTAATGATTTGTTTTATGAGTGCTGTCTCTTTCAGTGTTGTGGTACATTGATATACTCTTCACTTGTGGTAAACTTGAGCAAACTGAAAAGTTGGCTTGCATTCTTGCCATCTTTGTCCAGCACAGTGACATATAAGCTCATGGGGTATGTGTCATTTGCATTATACAGAAATCTGTAAATCTCCATGTTAATTTTATTTTTTTTACACATATACATGATTCAGTTTCAACATATTTTATCAATTCATTTTGCAGTACAATGTATTTTGTACATTTCTTTTATATTCCCTACATATGAGTGCTCCAACACATTTGAGCACCCCCTCTTACTTTCATAAGAACAGCAGGATCATTAGCACTATGTACACTTAAACACCAACTTGTTACAATTTTTATGCCTCCGCAACGAAGTGGCCGGAGGCATTATGTTTTCGGGTCGTCCGTCCGTCCGTCCGTCCGTACGTCCCGTTTTGTTTTTGTCGATATCTCAAGAACCGTGTGGTGGTTTTACATCAAACTTGGTATGAGGGTATATCCTTGGGGGATAATACTTTGTGTGGATTTTAGGGTCACAGGGTCAAAGGTCAAAGGTCACAGGTTATTTTGTGGAAAAAAAAATTGAAATTTCATGTTTTTCTCCATATCTCGCAAATGGTTCAAGGTATCTTCATGGAACTTAGTATATATGCTTGTACCGACGGGCAGTGATTATCTAGGGAAGTTGGGGGTCATGGGTCAAAGGTCAAGGGGGTCAAAGGTCAAGGTCAACTCCTCAAAATAGCATTACTTTCTTTAAAATGCAATATGCCTGAAGGGTTGTTTTTTTTTTAAACTTGATGTATGGCATGTATTACCCAATATATATTTTTGGGGAATTGCCAAAAGGTCAAAGGTCAAAAGGTAAAAGGTCAAGTGAAAGTGCTGAATTGCACTTTTTCCTCCATATCTCGAAAGTAACTCAAGGTATCATCATGAAACTTACATATTTATGCATGTTCTACCTTACAGTGATTCTCTGTGGAACTGTGAGGTCAAAGGTCAAATGAAAGGTTTAGATAATGCTATTTTCCCATTTGATACTGAAATTATACTTTTTCTCAATACCTTGAAAATTACTCAATGCATAAACTTATAAAAGGGTCAAAAGTCAAGTAAAAATCATCAGTTCCCCAAATAACTGCTCTCTGACATTTTAATCATTCATCCAATTGAACCTAGTTCTAGGAAAGTGAACATTCAGCACATTTGTGTCAAACCTGTCATTTCAATATTTTGCCAATTGTGTGAAACTGTCATCACACATTGTCAAGACATTGTCAAGACATTGTACTATACTATATTAGGAGAACCATGCATTATGGCGGAGGCATATCAGTCGCCGTAGCGATATATCTATTTTTTTTTTGTTCCCTCACAGAATGCGACATGTTTAGTGTGGCAGTACATGAAGCAGTGGATAGAGCCCTCGGCCGGAGTGGGCGTGGCAGTGGTGATGAGTGAGAACTTCTCGCTGCTGCCGCCGGAGATCAAGAACGTCGCCGTGATACTGTGCGGAGGAAACGTTGATATGGACACGGTCAAATCGTGGCTATGACCCAAGGAGGAATGCTGCAGAGTTGCTATGCAAAGACAATGAAACCTGTAGCATGGGATGCGGTCATCATCAACATCATTAAAATCATCATCGTTATCCTCGTCATCCACTGCAGGCGTGCTCTGATGATTTGCCGTCTTTCAACCACATCAAGACAGTTTGATGCTCTGATGTCTGGAACATCGTGTGTCGTTGAGATGTTGATATTCCCAAGTGGAGCTTACTCTTGACTGCATCGCGACAAATCAGAACATATTGAATTCATGTATAATCTCTAAAGACTTCCTGAACAAACAAAAGTGTTTTGCACAGTTTCATCAACTTCTCTTTTTCTACTCCAGAAATTTGCGAACAAAAGTGATTTAGGAGAGACGGTGTACCTAACTCCAGCATTGAAGTACAGTATGTGCTGGTCATTTTGGCGTTGGACAACATTAACAAAAGTGATGGGCTGAAAAGCCGTCACTGTGCTTGAGTGCAACCAGACTGAGTTTAAGTGTTGCTCTTCTTTATAGAGACTTGAAAACTTTGCACCAGCATCCGTTCTGGTTTTATAACTGACTTTTAAAGATATGTTGTGTTCAACATTGATTGACTCGATACCTGTTACTTCCAGTGCCAATGTGGAAATCTGTTTCACAAAGAGTCAACACTCCATTGATTTGTATTTCTTGGGAGGAGAGGTTGAACTATGGGGAATCACAATCATATAGAATATACACATTTAATCACGAGGGGCACCCAGGAATTCCTCTTGTGACTAGGTAATGCACAAGAGATGGATTTCTGCCATTTCTTTCGTTAGAGCAGCTACTTCTACATCTAGAAATACTAACACTATTGTCAGCAATGCAAATATTAATGATTGGGGGAGGGGTGATTAATAATTTATCAGGTACATGGTAGTTTGTATGTTTGTTTGTTTGTTTTTTTTATCTATCAACGATTTTCACAGTATGTCTGTCTCCCCACTTCTAAGCTTTTTGTGAAAAGATGGAATATCTTGTATTTGGATTCTTAGAGCTGAAAGTGCCTGTAAAAAGTCATAACAAAGTTTTTAAAAAAAAGTTAAAAAAAGAAGTTATTTTATGGCCTCAAGTGGCAATAGCTCTACAGATAATTGCATTTCTCCGACTTCTTCCATCATTTCTCCGAAAAGAAATGCAGTGACGTGTACAGAATATTTGACCCCCACTGTGGATCAAATACACTGTACAGGTGTACATTTTGTAGTAAGTAATTCTACCAGACAGCACATTGATTTTTTTTTTCAACACTGGTTCTACTATACATACACTGACTGGTGTGCTTTAAATGCCAAAGCAGTCAATATTTGTGAGATAATTTCTGAAAAAAAAATCCTGATAAGTTATTTGATAACCATTAATTCTTGGTGCCAGAAGTAATGGACTGTGTGTACAACGATATACAGTCACCCGTGCAGTCAACCTCGCACAAGTCAGATGATCGCCTAAGTCAAAGGTCTTTTCAAGTCCTCTTCTGTTTGTATTCTATTGATTTTAATCCCTAATAAGTCAAAATTTCTCTAATTTGCAGCTGTTTCTTCAGTCCAAATAGATTTGACTTCATAGTAGGTAAGGTTGACTGTTGCGTTTTCTGTGCCGATCTGCACTCAAAGCACGAAGGGTTATCAGGACAGTGCTGAGTTCAGATTTCTTACAGGACTCATGTAAGGCCTCATTCTAATGCACGATGACCCTTCTTTTGGAGATATTTTTGCCAGTCAAATAAGCCTTTCTTTCCTCGACACTCAACCACTCACAGGCAGTCATTCTGAAAGTGAGACATATTGTATTCAATGAGGTGAAAGTCTGTTGATACCAATCTCTGGGCAACAGATGTCTGTGACACTAATGTTGTCCCCTACATCTGACTCCAGATATTTTTGTTGTTGTAAATTTAAAGCTAGAGCTGTTCCCACTCTATGCACACTATACCTGGTTTATGGGCCTCAAGATTTTGATGTCAAGCTTGTGATCAATAAAACAGAAAATTGTTCTTAATCAGTGAGTCTTTTGAAGCTTGATTATGTCCTCCAGTTATGTACCGAATGTGCTTGACATGAAGACTTTAAATAGACACAACTAATCCCTTTTTTACTCTTTAACATTCCAGGGGAGTCTTTAAAGGGATCGTATAGTTTTGGTTGAGACCGAATTTCAGGTTTCTAACATTTTTCGGTTAGATGATGTGAAACCTCTTATGAAATATGAAAGAACATGTAATTGTATGAGGAATTCAACGTTTATTTGATGAAAATTGGTTTTGAAATGGCTGAGATATGACATATCCAAAAAAGAGCGATTCTAATAAAGTGTGGGACCCACACTTTACTACGATCGCTTTGATTACTTTGTTTTTGGATGTTTCAGTCATTCCAAACCCGATTTTCATCAAATAAACTGTGAATTCCTCTTAAAATGGTATGTTCTGTACTATATCATAAGTGTTTTCGTGGTATCTCGCAAAAAGTTAAAAGCCCAATTCTCATCTCCACTAATACTGTACCATCCCTTTAATCTCAGATAAGACCAATGTCCTCTTCCTGAAGCCAATCCCTTCTAGACTTTGTATGATGATGTCCATGTACAGTATATTCTAACAAGCATGTTTAATCTCTGTTTGAATTTCAGTAAAAGTACATCTGATTCATTGATGGATTAGAAGAATACAGGTACTACAATTTGTAATGTCACATATGTAGAATGATATAAGAAACACATGAAGAGAATTTCAAAATTTTTCATTTTTTATGAAAAGTACACATTCCCTCAACTTGTAATAGTACTGACATACACATTTATTTTTTGGGGGTGATATTATTCCCCCTGCTTTCTGAAAGAGGCAAGTCAAGTGCTCCTTTATTATGCTAGAAAAGTGACAATATGTTGATTTTTTTTGTGTGTGTGTGTTTGATTATTTTCTTTATGTCATTCTTTGTATGTGACATCACAAACTGTAATAGTCTTCTCATCCAGCAATTGCTGCATAAAAAGTTTTTAAAAGTTCATAACTTTTGTAAGGATCGTCAGATTTTCCTCAAACTTCCACCATTATGTTTTACTATGTGTATGACTACATTCCTTCAAATCAACACATATTTGAGTAAACATGTCGATTTCAGCCATATATCACTGGGGGCTTCAGTATGCCCAGGGAGATGGAATATCTCTTCCGCCTTCCTGGTTGGCATTAGTCTGATTTCCAGACCCTTTTCCAACTTGTACTCCTTTACAAAATGTGCCCTCTGCGACAACAAAGTTCGTTGTCACCCACGATAAAGCAGCTAAACCTGCTACTTCTTTTAGAGGGTGTCAATATTATGGGAAGGAAATTTGTGGAGCAGATGGTCTGGAAGCCAGAATAAGTTGGTGTCCCCACCCCTCCCCCCCCCCCCTTTTCAGGCAGTCAACCATCTTTCCAGATTATTAGAGATACCCTCTAAGCTTGGAAATGGGTAAGATT
This sequence comes from Diadema setosum, assembly GCA_033980235.1. NCBI lineage: Eukaryota > Metazoa > Echinodermata > Echinoidea > Diadematoida > Diadematidae > Diadema > Diadema setosum. The sequence continues at coordinate 9,692,319 of CM067062.1, read as the reverse complement.
TGGACCTCCTATCACAGGTTTTTGGAAAGGCAAGCTAGCAAATAAAGCAGTGTGGTGTACGTGCAGGACACATGTGGCAAAATCTCCTGCAAAAAGAAGGCCAGCCCGGTACCCTTTGCAGCAAAATATTCACAGTAAACGCATTCAAGAGAATCGGGGAAAAACACCAATAGAAGCCCCACTACCCCTGTTTTGGAATTTATTGGGGTTTGAAACTAACACTGTTTAGGATTCTGATTGTTTAGAAAAGAATTGAAAACCATGCCAAATGAAAATATTTTTGGAATAACTACTGAAAGGTCTGAAAGACTCCTATTTCAACAATTTTTTATTGGTATTTTCTCCTAAAATTGAGCCCTTAAAATATACTTCTTTCCCGAAAAATCAGGAATGCGTATACTGTACAGGGCTCTGTTTCACAAAAAGTTGCCATAGCCTGGCTTTAGAGCAACTTTTGCTGGGATGGCAATTGTTATGGTAACAACAGGAATCAAGCTTCCTGATTGGCTGTTGCCACAGGAATTTGCTATTCCTTCAAGAGTTGCTATCCTAACATCTTTCATGATTTGGGACCCAGATGACCACCTGAGTGGTGGTGATGGTGGTGGTGGTGGGGGGGGGGGGGCAGGGTTGGTATGCCCCTCCCCCCCCCCCAAAAAAAAAAAAAAAAAATGAAATACAGGCCTATTTAGACCTTAACAGTGCACTCCTGTTTAAAAAAAAAAAAAAAAAAAAAAAAAAAAAAAACGAACATGGTTATAAAGAAATTCTGGTTACAATGAAGTAAAAATTCAGGCCGCAACAATGTTGCTCTATGTTTTTTATTGTTCATTTGTTCTGTTATAACGAAATTTTGATAATGAAAGAAAACTGGGTCCCGAGGACTTCATTGTATTAATTCACAGTGTTTTAAAACAGAATATGTTTTTTTTTTTTTTTTTTTTTTTTTCTAAACTAGAAGATTGTGATAGCAAAATAAGTGTGAAGTGTCTGCGAAATGTAGACTACTAGTATCAAATCCCTCACCGACATGTGTGTGCATGTTTTGCGGCTGTTTGTTATCACACCTCCCATACACGTATACACATTATACACCGCGTACACACACACCGGGTTACCCGACAGAGAGATTCGTTATTAGCTGCTTGTTTCGGGACCCGTCTCCGCCTCGCCTCGCTTGACGTTCATGGCATGCAGATTATAAAACGTAAATCTTGCCATGTCAGATCCTGGGAATTGGGCACAGTTAGTGTGCATAAGTGATGCAGATGGCCTTGTCATCCCTATCTCAACGGACTCCTTCAGTATCGGTCGGGGAAGAGGTTTGGATGCTACTTTGTTTTTGTCTCTCTAGTCTAGTCCCATACGCGTGAAATTATGCTGGAGTAGTATTGCAGCGTAAAATGTGAAAAGACACGTGATAGAACCTACTAACGTTAGTATATTTACTATTCCCTTTTAATCAAATGTGAAAGTCTAATATTGGTAATATAAAATGTTGCACTTTACAAACAAGTAGGCTTTTTTTTATAGTTTGGTCTAACTACACGCAGCCGCTGCACGTCTACTCCTTCGCAGACGTTATTTTTCACCGGTGGGTGTACATTTCCTTCATGAATATCTTTATTAATCGTGTAAAACTAAAATATAAGGAATCCCCGTAATCCATGATAATCATTCAACAATCGGTATGCGTATTTTTTTTAATCATGTCAAAAACCCACTGAAATCTGTCCTTAAAATAAGGTCTGTAAGTGGTAAGCGTCCGTATTGCTTCACTCCTCATCTTCTGCGTGTTATTGAATGGCAATCACACACACACACACTTCGCATACGCACTTACACACACAGCTATACACACTTCGCACGGTGTCTAGTTGGGCTCGACGAAATGAACACTAACAGACGGATGAATTGGGATAAGATTTTGAGGGTTTTTTATTATAATTTCACAGAATAATTTTGCCAAGGCCACGAGTGGACATATGTCCTCTGAAATAGGTTAATTAGTGATCCCCTGCTTAAGATATAACGCAGAATTCATTCATTTAAAATCATGATTGAAGCACAGAAGTTTACCGTTGTGTTTCGTTGTGTGCCAATGCATAGCATCCTGTTTGTCTGGCTGGGGTCTGCTCACGCTCGATCACGCTGCACCTCGCAGCGAAAGGCGATTATAGAGCAACCCTGTGGTGTACTGTAAGTGCTTTCATCACACACACACACGTTCGCACATTCACACACACTGCATCCCAATGCGAAATCTCACACGTGATATGTACACAGTACAGTGCCGGAAGACACACTGTCGAACTCGCGGTGCCTGATAGGTACTCGAATTCGCATGCACTGCTCGATTAGGGTAAAATCTCACACCGATAATATAGGGCCGTAAAGTGCACAATTGCCCATGAGAGCAGCACGCGCGGAAATACATGTACGTAGAAGACGACAAGCTTTACGTAACACACAAAACGCAAGGGCGTACGTAAAATGCTACCACGGTACCTCGGGTTGAGCGTTCGTGGTAGTTCGTTGATTTTGTGAATCATCGCACAATCTAATCTGAAAAATTCAACAATAAGGTTTGGATACCAACAAAACACCAAATTCAACTCAACCATCAGCAAAATACGATATAGGTGGGTGGTATTACTGTTAAAATCAAACAAAATAAAAGACATTTTTTGTGGTCTTGCCGTCAAAAGCGATGGTCGTTTACAACGTTTAAACACTAGTACATGTCAGACTGCTGTGCTTTGCACAGCGGTCTGGTCAGGCTAAGTTTGGTCTAGATCTCTATGTACATCATTAGAGTCATGTTAAACACGTTCAGCAGTCCACGGACACAGTGTCGGTGATCATGCAACTAAATTATAGACCAGTGACACGACAGACAGTGCCAGTGACAGTGACATTTGTAATCAGAGCTAGAAGCTAGATCTAGAGTCTAGTAGAACACAAATATGGTTGTATCTTTCATTGAATACAATTAAAACATTGGTGAATGTATACCTGTGCATACCATTGGCATTATACCATACTTCCCACAGTCTCTTGACATTTCATTTCAGCATGTCAAAAGATGCATGAGATATTGTTTACAATACAATTAAAACTTACAATCAAGATCTAGAACATGCTCTCAGTAGAAATGTAGATAAGAAGTAATGACTCTTGAGTATATGCCTACCCATAGCATAACTACTCATGGGAATTGCTGGGGATCATGTACAATTGTACATATATATTTAACTCCTCATTAATTACAATATCTCAGGGTATATACAGGGTCACAAGTACAAAATATCTCGGAGTGACTGTCCAGCAGAACATAAGCTGGGACAACCATATCAACGAAATCTACAACAAAGCAAGCAGAACACAGAACAAGAAGAAACCTCAAGATAAGTTCCAGTAAGATCAAGGAATGAGCGTACAAGGCATTTGTAAGACCAGCACTTGAGTATCCCTCCTGTGTTTGGGATCCCGCTACTCAGAAAAACATCAATAAGCTGGAGTCTGTACAGAGACGAGCTGCTCGCTTTGTGTTGAACAGGTACCACAACACATCAAGTGTTAGCCAGATGATCGAGCCTCTTGGCTGGCAGTACCTGGAACACCGCAGAAAAATCTCACGTCTCTCCATGCTCTTTAGGATCAACAATGACCTTGCCCACTGCCCAATAATCAAGTCAAAACTTCTTCCACTACCCCCTCGCCAACGGCGCTCTCACAGCAAACAGTTCCAGCTTGTCACTTGCAGAACACAATGCAGGGGGTCATCTTTCCTACCAAGAACCATAAAGGACTGGAACAGCCTTCCTGAGGAAGAAGTGGCTGATCCAACCCTTGACATATATATGTCAAGGGTCAGCAATTAATAAACCATCACTAGGCATTGTTTTTTAAAATAAGAGAAAAAAAAAATTGTACAGTGTAAATAGCAGCTTTGAAGGTCAACACAGGACAGGTCAGGCTTGGTCTGCATCCCAAGTGCCATGATAATCAACCTATTGATTGTGGGCATCTTCGGCAAGACAAGACAAGACAAGGCAAAAAGGGTTGATTAATGAATGGAGAAAAAAAAAAACAACTATACCAAAGCAAGTCAGTGACACTGAGAAATCTTGTCAAATCTTAAGTTCAAGGCTCTTACGGTACCTTTGAAAGCTGACAAGTGGTGTGGTCTCTACAGTGTATGGATATGCCGTACTGGAATCATTTAATTGTTGTGTCTCTCTTTTTTCTATATTTCTTTTCTTTCTTTCTTTTTTCTGACCAGTTTGTGATCTGTCCATGCCAGATAATAAGGTGATATCTGGCAATCACTGCAGGCTCTACAAACAGGGACAAAATGATACCATCTGGCTGGAGGACACAAGGTTAGTAGAATACTTTTAGGTAGTACACTGTACCATTTACAATATGTAAATGTGACATACAGTACTTAGTGTTTGTGGTACATTTCAAAGTAATACATGTATGGATCCTGATGTCAGTCTCAGATACACTGTCATTGTTCTCTCCATTTTTCAAAGAAAAATGTACTTTTCCCCCTAGTCAACATGCTATTTTAAAGAACTCGAGCATTTTGAAGAATCCAATATTAGTTTGCCAGTCAAAGCTTTTGGAAATAGATCAGAAGTACAAGGTACCTTGCACTGGTAAAATTGTTTGATTGAAAATAACAGAAAAGTTTAATTCATTTACCACAGGAAGAACAAAAAGATCTTTATGAATGTACTCTTGACGATGGTTTGATTGTCATTTTATTGTGTTTTTCTTTGTCATAGCACAAATGGGACTTGGCTGAATGGTGTCAAAGTTGGAAAAGGACAGGTGACTCAGATGCTATTCCATCTACTGTCTAAGTTAAAATATTCTTTGAGGTATCTGGTACTCTGGATGCAGAGTTGGGAGAGAAAAGGATGCCAGGATTGTTTTTTTCTTCTTTTTGTTTTTCTTCCTCATATATATTTAAATAGATAATGCCTTGAATGCCCACTGATTATCAGTACTATTACTATGTATTTCAAGCAAAGGTCTAAAGGAGGCATTTTCACATTATAGGGAAGGTATTTAGATTTTATCCCTCTGAAGTGATGAACTACACAAATACTGTTCATTCCACAAGAAGAAGGGACTTGAAATGTCTCGTTGATTGATGGAGACACCTTTTCGTTTTCTTTCTTTTTTTTTGGGCTCCCTTCTGGTCTGTGTTTCAGCATATCCTACACAGACTTAGTGTCGTTGACAAGAAAACAGCTTCCACTGCAGTTTTCCACTCAGGCTATATGATAAAAGATTTACATCTCCAAAGATGAATAAGGAGAATATTACAAATTTTTGATACACACATACTCTCCTAGCCTCTTCTTCTTTCTTTGGATTGATATTTGACACATATTACTATCTATAAAGAGTAAAATTTTGATGCAAGTTGTATTTGTGTAGCAGTTTGCCATAGTTTGACTTCACTGTAATTGTTTGACTTTGCAGAAACAAAGACTATGTCATGGGGATGAGATAGCTCTGGTTTTCCAGAAAGGAGACAAAGCACAAGATAGTAAGTGCAAATTGATTTTTTTTTTAAAAGCTACATTGTGTTTCTTTCCTTTGATTTTTGCTTGATGTGGATAGGGAAATGTTATTCTCGTCAAAGCTTATTGCCTTGTGCATTGATGTATGTAGCTCACTTTAAAAGGCTATGTGTGTGCTCCTCTGACTTTCTTACCTCATCAGCCAAGAGTAATATAGGAATGAATTTAACTGCAGAGGTTTACAGTGTTGAAATCATCTTATTCTCAAGAAAAATTTTATTCGCATATATGTTCAGTGAGTTCACACAGTTTGTACAACTGTAAGTTTGTTTTGATTTTTTTTTTTATTTGTCTTGTCAGTCAGGACTGAGTTTGATACCTATAAACTTCATATTTTATCTGATTCCAAGGTAAAGTATATTGTGTATGGAATGTGTACATGTATTTCAAAGTTATACCTGTAGGAGCAATCTAACCATGGTGAAATCTACTGGGATTATTTACAGCATGCATGATTTAATGGGTACATGTACATACATGTGACTATTGGTTTTCTTCTTTTTACTCGAACATGATGTATAATTTCCGTCTTTAATGTTACAAATTCTTTTATTCCTCCAGATATAGTCTACAGGTTTGAAGACATTGAAAAACTGGATCAAACTCAACCACTGGAAGATTCGGGTAAGGGCCTGTAGGTATTGGAGGGGTGATTTTTCAATTTTGGTCAGCAATTTTTATAACAATGCAAGTACAACAACTAGATGCTGATCAAAGCTTGTAGGAATTGAAAAAACGAAAAGTTTGAGAAGATAAATGCAAACTGGGGAAATCATCATCATGATAGGCTGGATAAGTTTGAAGATAACATTCAATGCTCTTAAAATTGAGTCCTGTTGACAACAGTGGTAGGGAAGATAATGCCTAAAGTTTTTTGTGGGTTTGTTGCTGTGCTTTGTCACATCACAATTGGCAGAAAAATCCTCTCAATGTAGCTGAATTGTAAAAAGAAAAAACAAAACAAACAAAACAAACCAACAAACAAACTTCATAATGTTCCTGCAGTATATTCAAACTGCTAATCATCCTTGCCCATTTTCTTTTGCAAAAAAAAAAAAAAAAAAGTGCTTACCTTCAGTGGAAGTTGAAAATAGAAGTATTCTAGATGAGATGGAAAACCTTGCAATGCTCGAATATTTTGAAGACATTTTATTTTATTATTTTATTTATGTTGTAACCAAAAGAATCTATTTTGGAAAAAAAAAAATGTGCAAGTCACTTAATTTGTGTTTCTCAGATGAAAACACTGAAGACTATGCCTTTGGTGAGCAACATGACGACAAACCAAAAGGTGTTCCCCAAGAAGATGATGAGCAAGCTGAAACTGTCCAGGACGAAGGCACAAGAAAGAGAGAGATTGACAATGATCAAGTAAGTGTTTTGTGACAATGTCAAAGGGATAAGGTTTATTTCTATCAGCTTTTTCTGGCAACACAGACAACTCACATTATAACAGAAGTCCTTGGAACCCAGCAGTTTTCATTTGTTACATCAAAAATCCATTAGAGCTGAACAAATAAAATATATGAAGATATATAGATGATAATTTGTGACTTTAATTTTCACTTCGTTGTAACAAAGTTTTAAGTTTTAACCGTGTTTGATACAATGAGATTCACTGTAATGTGACGTTGCATGAACAAGCTGTGAATGGACTATTAAATGCAATCACTGTGTGTCATTCCACCCTTCAAGAATAAAAGTTAAACTTCCTATAAGCAAATGAGCCATGAGCTTCTTTACACTAATTTCTTGTGTTAGTGACAGTTCAATATTTGATATGCTGAGTATCTCAATCAGGGACGGAAAGCCGTAAGTTTTCTGTCATGAATGATAAAGTAAAGTTTTGTCACAAAAGGCAATTGAGTAGTGTGCCATATTTGTTTTACTTCTTATTGGCAGATTTGTTGTCGAGGTAGATTTAACAGATGGGGTAATGACAGGGGAAAATCAATTCCAACAATAGCAAAGTGTGTTTGCATGCTAATACTGTGCCTCATCAGATTTTTTTTTTTTTTTTTTTTTTTTTTACCCTTGGTAACTTTCATGGCCAGAATAAATTATAAATTAGATCGGCCATTTTTAAATGATTTCCACACAAGATATACAGCATCACTACTGAAGCACACTTGTTTTATCTTATAAATTCTTGCAGGAAGCAGTTGAAGACAGTGAGCCATCCATGAAGAAGCAGAAATTAGAGGAAAATGCCCAAGACAGCAGTTCAGCTTCCACAGAAAATAAGCTTCAAGCTGAGAATGCACCTCAAGCTGGTGAGCATACGTTTGGAAAATTATGTCGCCTCTAGTGCCATTATGTTTGTAATGTCACACTACAACACGTATCTCTTGATTTTGTCAAAACAGAAGTAATCCACAGTAAATGTCGACTGAAATGATGAAAATGGGTAAACAAATGCAGTTCAGTAAAGGATGAATTCAGATCTTATCAATACGAGGAATATAATGCCCTTTCATCTAACTGTGCGAACATGTTGACTCTGAGTCATGAAGACAGCTCAAATTGACTGCTGTAGGTCGAGGGGTTTTAATATAAAATGAATAAAACTCTCCATGTATATTGCATTCAAAATTTACAACCTGAGCACCAGGTAATCAGAATGCCTACTGGTGTTGCATGCATTAGCCATCACTGTGATGTGCACTGATGTGTATGTTGTCAGGTTGATAGCACTGACCATTCACAGAACACAGTATTAGGATTTTTTTTTCTTGCTAACAACAACAATGACAACGACATTAACAACCACAACCGCAACAACAACAACAACAACAACAACAACAAAATGACTCTCACCATCAGAAAAGGAAACTGCTGAGGAAGAGAAGACAGGAAAAGAAGAGGGGCTGAAAGAGGAGGAGGAGGTGGAGGAGGCGGCTAGCAAAGCAAGCCAAGGTGGTGGTGATGGTGATGAGAAGAAGGACCCCAAGGATGGCGACCAGCCAAAAGCGGAGGGAGCCAAAGCTGAAGAGGAGGAGACAGACGACATCTTGGAGACTTTGATTTGCAGCATCTGCCAGGACATTCTCCACAAGTGTATCAGGTAAGACAACGCTGCACACTGGCACTGGTCTGACGGTCCCTGACCATTGAAAAATCACTGTCGGATCTCAGTAACTTTTTCAGGAATGGACAAGTAAAACATGGAAAAACTGGGTACCTACTGGTCCGACAGACAGGTCGGACCAGTAGAAAGAAATGGGTTAGTGTGCAGCCCTGGGTAAGAGGATGTGTGATGGCAGTGTGATAAAGGGAGAGAGGGGTATAGGGTGGACATGGTCTATAGGAACTTTACCAGAATATAGTGAGAGTATATCTGTTCTTGTCTGTCTTTATGATATGTAAGGTAAAAAAGGTTGGCTGTGTATAGAAAGTGAGAAATGAACCAAGAGTGTGTGTGTATGTCGATGTGTTTGTTTTGTTTGAGATGAAGGGTGTGGGGTATTAATTTTGATTAGTTTGTGGCACATTGCAACTGCTATTTCTCTCCCTCGATATCCCGTTTCACAATTGATGGCCGGAAGCCAATCTATTCACAAAAAAATTTGTCATTTTCATTGTGCTGGATGTCAGGTTGCCTCTGAACATCTCTTGAAAAGATAAAAATCCATTCTCCACCTTGTCCACCAATCTGTACAGCTTTACCTGTGACGAATGTCACCTGTGCTTACCAGTATTTCTCAATTTTTACCTGTAACTACTGTCATGAAATAGTATCAATATTAAGATTTATCACAAAGCCAGTATTTATACTTCAAAAAGATCACAGTTTCCATCATTTACACGAGAGACGCTGCCATTAAATAGTGTCAATGTGAAAATTTAACTGAATTCTTGTATTTTGCCTCAATAATAAGATGGCAGTCTACTTCATGTCCAACTTAAAAAAATACCAATGTTTCTTCTGCTCCCCCCAGTTTGCAGCCCTGTATGCACAGCTTCTGCTCAGCCTGTTACTCAGGGTGGATGAAACATTCCAAGAGGTGTCCCCAGGTGGGTGTGGGATCATCTAGCTTGTGTAGCTCCTCAGACATCTGCACACGAACCCTGGCCATTGCAGTGGGTTTTGTTGCATCAGTTAATGAATGTAGCATGCAATCAAATATGTCGTGTGTGTGTGTGTTGTTTTTTTTTTTTAAGTAAAGCACTCAAAGGATTAAGAGACTGTGCAACTTAGATTAAGTTTCATCAAAATCTGTTTGCAACGTTTGAGTTCGTTTGTAAATAGACAAACAGAACAAATAAACAGATAGACAGACAAATAACCTAATGCTGACAAAATTCTCTTTAACAAAGGATCATTGTAATTATATGTTGGGAATGGCAGGATACTATGCTCTGTTATAGAAGTGGCCCATGCATTAATTTCCGCAGATTTTGTCTGTATATGCAGTATTATTACAAAGCTAAAATTTGTACCTCAGAGATATTGAAAAACCTATGAGGTTTTCATGCACTCATGTGTTAGTCTCTTAAACCGTCCCTTTTGCCTGTGCAGTGTCGGAAGTATGTACGTCGCATCGGCCACAACTACATCGTCAACAGCCTCGTGGATGCTTACTTGAAGCAGCACCCTGGTAAGACGTCACTTCGAAGCACTGAAACAAGTATTTTTGTTCAGCTGTGTTGAAAGAGTAGACAGTGTAAACCTTACTCTGTATCTGTTGGATAGGGGCACCAAATCTACTTCAACATTTTGATTGTATCACAGAAAAACAGCTGCTTCAATTTAATAGTATTTTCTTCCAAATTGACCATAATTATTCCAGCAGGTTTTGTTGTTGCTGTTGACAACAAATAGATTATGGCCACATAGCTGATTTCTTGACATGCTGCAAGTCATGAATTCAAAACGTGATTTGAGTGTATCAAACCCAAGTTTCATGATCTGGAAGCGACCCATTACTATTTTGATTATCATCACACTCAAATAAAGTTCACAGATCTTACATTGTTTTTATGATAGTATGTGTGTCAAAGCAGTTCACTGAATTTAGTTATCTTTTCTTATTTCCTACCCAGTAATTGTTTCCTTTATAAATGCCTAGTGGAACTTACCACTAAGCTCAACAATAAAGTCATGGCAATTGACATGACCCTTATTTTCTGACCTAAACTGTGATATGAAAAGTTTGTGACACAAGAAAAGCAAAATGTCTGAGATTATTCTCTGTAATGCTCTTTTTTGCAGAAAAGCAGAGGTCAAAAGAAGAGCTTGCTGAAATGGATCAACGTGATCAGGTTCCTTTCAATCAGGTATAGTACACTATCTTTGGATCTTGTATTCTTTTTTTTAACCCATCTACTCCCAGATTCTGAGAGTTTCTGGTTAAAGCTAAGGACAGAATGTTTCACATACCAGTTGATGCCATAATTTTGTGTGCATGCACTTTGCTCGAATTAAACCTGTTGCTCTTGACATACTTCAATTCCCTGTAGATATCATCCATGGCATACCCACACCCTATAATACTGGATCAAAAGATTGGAAAGTAATCATAGCAACAGGTTAACCCTAACTAGGCCGGGCTATTCAGGTAGATGATAGAGCCGGGGGGGGGGGGCCTCCCAGGCCCCCCCTCCGGATCTCGGCCGTCGACTGCGCGATCGCGACGAAAATCGGCACACGCATTGCCTATGATGTAATCTAAAGTATCACGAAGTTAATTTTTTCAAAAATTAACATTTACACTAAATTATGCTAATTTATGCATAATGATGCATGAAATCAGACAATTTGGTATAAATCACTAAATAAAGCTCAAAACAGGCATATTTTTTGTGTAAATATTCTTTTTAGTGTCCTTAGCAAATGTAAGAGAAAAAAATTGTGCAATCAGAAAAAATTTCCTAAGTATTTTATTGTTTTTTGAATTTCTTATGTATTTCTTTGTTTTTTCGACTTTATGTTTTTCATTGTTTTTTCGATGAAATTTGTCCGTGACATTGTTCTGAACAAGAAAATGCATTATTAATTGATTTTAATCAATAAAACCCCCAAATAATCATGCTTTTATGAAATTTGCCTGGAAACACAGTTTGCATTGAAATTGTACACAAATTCACGTTTTTGAGCAATTTTTGGTCTGACATGCAAGTGCATATTCATGCGCAACTTCGGAACCGCACACCCGGGCATCGCAAATTTGGTGTCAAAAGATGCGGGAGACTCGAAAGAAAAAAGTCACGAAACGTCGCGGCGATAGCTTCTCGCGATAGCGATACATCGCGCGAAACGTCGAGGGGGGGGCCTCGGAGGCCCCCCCCGGCCTAGTTAGGGTTAAGTCATTCATTTTTTTTTTTTGTTAACATACTACTCTACTTCACTGTAAACATAGATTGATGTACATTTTGTTTGCATTTCGATATTCGCTTGCCTGCCCTGCCCTTCAGACAATTGACTATTCACAGGATATCGATGATGATGACGAGGATGAGGAGGGCGACTACGACCCGGACGATGAGTACGAAAGTGACGAACCTTCCCCTGTAGCCGTCCAACCGTGAGTGTTGCTGTGGCAGGGCCACAGGGCCCTGGAGTCATCCATTGCCCTATGGGTACTATAGGGAGTAGACAGACCAATATGTGTCTCTTACCTCCCAACAGATTGTCCCCCCCCCCCCTCCCTCCTGCTTTTTAACCCTCAATAATTCCACAACACTTTGTAAAAAGAAGACTCTTGTAATCTTCAAATTTGTATGGTCCTATATCATGCCTAGACTTCCCTCCTTCTAAGTCCACAAATATGTAATGCACTTCTCACTTAACAGTGATACCAGTCTTCATTGCCTTTCTGTGAAAATGTTATCAAATATCAACACATGGTCAAAAAAAAAAAAATAAAAAAAAAAATTAAAAAAAAAAAAAAAAAAAAAAATATATATATATATATATATATATATATATGGCTTGTCATCCCTATAAAAGTGATGTGCCATTCACTAATGTACCCTGTCTAGGATGATTTGGGAAAAAAAAAAAAAGATATAGGAGCCAGGCATGAAACTTTTAACAAATAGCATACTTTTTTTCAACTTAAGCAGAACTCTTATCATTTTATTGCTTTCCATGTCTGTTAATTCTTATTATTCTGGTCCAATTTGCAGTCATATTACATTGATTTTTACAACCCTACAACAAAGTAATTCTGCTCAGTCATTGCCCTCTGTTTATTTTGGATAACTGAGTCTAAAGTGTTTGTTGTCTTTGCCTCAGATATTAAAGTATGTTACACACAAAGTCCAGGAAATACACATAGATTTTCAGCATATCCTCTCTTCCTTGGATGTTTGATACCACTTAAAGGCATAATTTACCATTTGCAGATGAAAGCATTAGTGCTCTAAAATAGTTCTAAAATGTGAGTTAGGGATAGAAACAACCACTGTCAAAATTTGAATCCGTATAATCGATGTTAAGTGTTGTTAAATACACAAAATGTGAACAATAGTTATAATAAAAATGTTTCCAGACTAAACCGTATACAGTTACGGTTTATTGAGAAAAACCCTGATATCTCCTTATATTTTAGGTTTCATTGCAAATATTTCATATGGTAGGATGTTTTATGATACAACAGACCTACACATATGCATCAAATGTGATATCTTGAACATTTATGAAATCACTGCTCCCAAAGGTAAACTGGAACTTTAAAGGTCCTCTTGAATTTTGCTTCTGTAGTATTAAAAACAGAAATGTTTGAATTCGAGAGACTTCTTGTTTCCTGTCTTTCTGACACTGATTATTTTGTAAAATTCACGCAGAGCCTGCAGACAGTGCCCCCATTATGTGTCACCCGTCCAACCGCTTAACTTCTTCGCAGTAACGGCCCTCTCCAGCGCCATCTGTGGCACACCTGGGCCATCAACGAGCAGCGCAGGTCCATCGGGAGCAGGTGAGGTGGGAATGGGTCCAGTCGTGTTAGATTGTGTTTTGCTGATAGGGACATCCACTGATGAACTTTTGTTTAGCAATCAGTATACAATGTCCAGGAAGAACCCTTAATGCAAGTTAGGATTATTGCTTAAAGGGATGGTACAGTTTCGGTTGAGGTGGGACTTTTGGTTTGCAATGTTTACGATGATAATCTGTTGAAATAATTAGAAACCTCTCACAAAATATGAAAGATCATATAATTCTAAGAGGAAGTCAAAGTTTATTTGATGAAAAACGGTTTTGAAATGACTGAGATATCCAAAATAAAGCAATCATAATAAAAGGTGGGTCCCCCCTTTTATTAACTCTTTATGTGCCACGTTCGCACGTCCGACTCGGTCAACGGCGTGCCAACTTTGCATATTCTGCTCAAACGCACAAACCCGCCCAAACCGATCAAAAATCGCCAAATGGCGCAGTACAATAAAATCGTTTCTCACACTTTCATTCCTCTCACCTTTAGCTTGCATTTTATGCTGTGACTGACTATCAAGCCGTGTTGCCTACTGGGTTTGTGTGTGAATTCTAAGTTTTTGTCACTGTTTTGTGTGCAAATGTCATGCCTTTACAGTTATTCAGCTACTAGTCATTTGAAAGAAATACAATCATGGATTTGTCATTCAATTTACACCAAAGCAAAGCTTTGCATTTTCTCTACAACTTTGCTCACTATTTGTCCAGCTTAACAGAAATCTGTAGAAGTAACATAGATTTCAGAAACAAAATATTTTCTCAAAGTATTAGTCGGCTGGTGTCTCAAAATAATGTGGCACAGAGGGGGTTTCCACCATGGCACATAAAGAGTTAAGAAAGCTTTGTTTTACTTTGTTTTTAGATATCTCAGCCATTTCAAAACCACCTGACAGCCAGTGTTGGTTCTAATCTTTACAGCATGCAGTAGGTACTCTGTATGTTTTTTATGCCTCCGCCACGAAGTGGTACCGGAGGCATTATGTTTTCGGGTTGTCCGTCTGTCCGTCCTTCCGTCCGTCCGTCCGTCCGTCCGTCCTTCCTTCCGTCCGTCCGTAATGAATTTTGTGGACAAGGTAACTATCGAAACCTGTTGAGGTATCCTAATGAAACTTGGCATGTATGTGTATTAGGGGGTGAAGTTGTGCCTATCAACTTTTGGGTGCACATGCTCAAGGTCAAAAGTCAAAAGGTCAAGGTCAAATAAATACAATTTCACTATTTCCACCATATCTATTGAATGCCTGAAGATATTTTCTTGAAATTTAGTGTATACATGTATTACCCAATTAAAATTCTCTGGTGAAAGTTTGGGTCATAAGGTCAAAGGTCAAAAGGTCAGGGTCAAATACATAAAATTTCACTATTTCCACCATATCTATTGAATGCCTGAAGAGATTTTCTTGAAACAATAGTGTATACATGTATTACCCAATTAAGATTCTCTGGTGAAAGTTTGGGTCATGAGGTCAAAGGTCGAAAGGTCAGGGTCAAATACATAAAATTTCACTATTTCCACCATATCTATTGAATGCCTGAAGATATTTTCTTGAAACTCAGTGTATACATGTATTACCCAATTAAGATTCTCTGGTGAAAGTTTGGGTCATGAGGTCAAAGGTCAAAGGTCAAAAGGTCAAGTAAAAATATTAAAACTTCTTTTTTTTCTCTGTACCTTAGAAAATTGTTCAAGGTATCTTCATGGAACATAGTATATACATGTACTGACTGGAAGTGATTATCTAGAGAATGTAGGGTTCATGGGGTCAAAGGTCAGGGGTCAAAGGTCAAGTGCAAGACTTCAAAATTTTGCTATTACCCTCATATTTATGCAATGCCAGCAGGGTTATTTTTTTACACTTGGTGTATGCATGTGTAACCTAATAGAAATTCTCTGGAATTTTTTTTTTTCTCTTTTTGCCTCAAAGGTCAAAGATCAAGTGAAAGAGCTGAACTAACTTTTTCCTCCATATCTCGGAAGTGGCTCAAGTTACCTTGAAACTTAGTACATATTATGCATGTTCAACCTGAAAGTAATTATCTTATGAATTTTAGGGTCAAGGGCCAGATGAAAATGGTAACAATTTACTATTCAATTCAGAAATTGCACTTTTTCTCCACACCTGTACCTTGAAAATTACTCAATGCCTAAATGTATGAATGGGTCAAAGTCAAGTTAAAGTCCTTAAATCCCTAGATACATGCTCTCCTATTCATCCAATTAAACCTACGTCAAGGAAGGTGAACATTCAACACATTTGTGACAAACTTGTCATTCCAATATTTTGCCAATTTTGTGAAAATGTAATCACACAGTGTCCACATGTACTATCTAGACCTATTGGGAAAATCATGCATTATGGCAGAGGCATACCAGTCGCCAAAGCGACATTTCTAGTTAATTAATGAATTCTTACATAAGTTGTTTAATTGCAACTGACTGATGAGTTGCCCTTCAATTTTTTTTTTAATCATGGCTACTACTGAAATATTTAACCTGTTGAGGCAGAGTGATTTTGCTTCAACACACATTTCCCATTGACACTTGCCCGAGTACATTCGGGACTTGACCTCAATGGGTTGATAAGCAATGCCTATCTACGTCAACGAAGGGCAGTTTGTAAGTCAGTTGGAATACAAAACAACTTGATGCATGAATTCATATATTTGAATAGGAATAGTCTGTCAGCACTTTCAAAATAGAAATACACAAATGTTCATGCTCATAATAATGACATGGATGTAGGGATCCTTGTACACTTCTTGTCCAAAAGCAGATGGAGATTAAACTCTGGTTATCAGTCACAGCGAGTTGATGCCACAGAAATGATGTTGAAGCTCTGATGTTATCGACTTCATTACACCCAAGACACTACATGTTTAAACATAGATTTCTAGGTCTGATTTCCATCAATTGTGGTGTATACTTTTGTAATATCAGTTCCTCTGAAGATTCTCATACAATACATGTGTTTTTTTAAGTCCTCTGCTCTGTAGTTACTTCAGGCTTTCCATATTTGTTTGTGCATTGTATAATAATAGGAGCTGCCTCTGACTCTGCTGGTAGTGCGGGACGTAGCAAAATTGTTGGGGGCGTGTCTGTACTGATGCCCCAGCCACCTGCGTTCCAGTGCCAACCGTTCCCTTCCCATGTGAACTGCTACTGTTGTTCAGAGATCATGCCACTGCGGGCCGAAGCTGCAGACCTTCCTCCAATGAGATGTGAGTGACACAAATATTTTTTCCCTCTCCATCTCTCTTTTTAGCTCACCTGAGCCAAAGGCTCAAGTGAGCTATTGCGATCGCCCTTCGTCCGGCGTCCGTCGTGCGTCGTCCGTCGTGCGTCGTCCATCGTCCGTCGTGCGTAAACTTTTTACATTTTCATCTTCTTCTTGAAAATCCCAAGACCGATTTCCGTCAAACTTGGCAGGTAGCATCCCTAGGGGGTTAGGAACTCAATTTGTTAACCCCCCAAAATTAAGGAATCTGAAAAATCTTCTTCTCTAGAACCAGAAGTGATAGAGCTAAGTTAATACTATGAGTTAGTACATTGATGACTGTAGTTTCAAGTTTGTTCATGGCAGAATCAGGGGTGCCCCTTGGGACCCAGGGGAGGGGGGTGGGGAGCGGTCCTAATGGGGCCTAAATTATACATTTTCATCTTCTTCTTGAGAACCCCATGACCCATTTTCACCAAACTTGGCAGGTAGCATCCCTAGGGGGTTAGGATCTCAATTTGTTAAAATGGGCACCATGCCCCACCCAGGGGGCCCCCAGGGGGCCCCAACCCCCCCCCCCCCCCCCCCGAAATGAAGAAATCTTTAAAAATCTTCTCTAGAATCAGAAGTTATAGAGCTAAGATAATACTATGAGTGAGTACATTAATGACTGTAGTTTCAAGTTTGTTCAAAGCAGATCAAGGGGTGCCCCTCTTGGGGGCGGGGTGTTGGGAAGGTCCAAATGGGGGCCTGAATTGTACATTTTCATCTTCTTCCTGAAAACCTCATGATGGATTTTCGTCAAACTTGGCAGGTAGCATCCCTAGGGGGTCAGGATCTCAATTTATCAAAATGGGCACCATGCCCCACCCAGAGGGCCCCAGGGGGTCCCAATCCCCCCAAATTAAGGAATCTTAAAAAATTGGGCCCTTTTTTTTATTGTACATTTTCATCTTCTACTTGAGAATGCCTGGTCAAATTTTAGTAGAACTGTGAATAATTTAGATTAGTGACTGCGTGAAAGGTGAACTTGCGATACTCAGGTGAGTGCTAGACCCGCGGGTCTCTTGTTCTCTTCTATTCATCTGTTTATCTATCTCTCTATCTTTCTATCCATCTGACTTTCCATCTATCGGATATATCTATTATTCATATATCATTATTTATCAATCCATATATGTCTATCTATTCATTTATCCATCTCTCTTTCTATCTATCTATCTATTCATCTGTCAACCTGTCTACCAGGGGTATTCATTTGTCTATAGTAAATAGGTAGAGTAAGATATGGGCTGTGATTGTTTTAATAGATTGCATGACATGATTATGGGAAAACTTTCGTATAGTAGCACAGTTGTGCCACTACACTGATCGCTTACAGCATGCCTACACTTTGTCTACGCAGAGATGTGCGCCGCGAGGGACGTAGTAGGACAAGGCCAAACCTTTCATCGAATGCGCGCATAGAGCACTGAACGCAGAAAGTAGCTAGCAATGCGCACATCCGCAGCTGAGCTAGCTGTACGTAAACAAGGTTATCACTCTGTATGCAAGAAATCTACGGTGAGTCGAATGTTAAATCTAACAGTTAGTACTTCTCCTAGGGCCTAGACCTATGTAAAAAGCATATTAATCGAGAAAATCGATCAATCCGTTCAAAAGTTATGAATTTTTAAAGTATATGCACAGTCACTGCTGGATGAGAAGGCTACTACAGTGTATGATGTCACATACATACAAAAATATATAAGGAAAATATGAAGAGAATTTCACAAAAGTTTACTTTTTGAAAAAAGTGCACATTTCCTCAACTTGTCACTGACGTATGTTAACCCTAACTAGGCCGGGGGGGCCTCCGAGGCCCCCCCCTCGACGTTCCGCGCGATGCATCGTAATCGCAAAAAGCTATCGCCGCGACGTTTCGTGACTTTTTTCTTTCAAGTCTCCCGCATCTTATGACACCAAATTTGCGACGTCCGGGCGCGCGGTTCCGAAGTTACGCATAAATATGTACATGCATGTCAGACCAAAAATTGCTCAAAAACGTTAATTCGTGTGCAATTTCAATGCAAACTGTGCTTACTGGCAAATTTCATAAAAGCATGATTATTTTGGTGTTTTATTGATTAAAATCAATGAATAACATACTTTCTTGTTTGGAGCGATGTCGCGGACAAATTTCGTCGAAAAAGCAATGAAAAACATAAAGTCGAAAAAACAAGGAAATACATAAGAAATTCAAAAAAACAATAAAATACTGAAGAATTTTTTCTGACATCACAATTTTTTTCAATTACATTTGCCAAGGACACTAAGAAGAATATTTACACAAAAAATGTGCCTGTTTTGAGCTTTTTTTTTGTGATTTATACCAAATAGTCTGATTTTATGCATCATCATGCATAAATTAGCATAATTTAGCATAAATGATGATTTTTTTTGAAAAATTAACTTCATGGTATTTTAGATTACATCATAGGCAATGCGTGTACCAATTTTCGTCGCGATCGCGCGGTCGACGGCCGAGATCTGGAGGGGGGGCCTGGGAGGCCCCCCCGGCTCTATCAACTACCTAAATAGCCCGGCCTAGTTAGGGTTAAGGGTAATATTATTCCCCCTTGCCTTCTGAAAGAGGGAAGTCAAGTGTTCTTTTATTATGCGAGAAAAGTGAAAATATCTTGAATTTTCCTTATATCGTTGTACACATATGACATCGCAAGCTGTAGTAGCCTTCTCATCCAGCAGTGGCTAAGCAGAAACTTCAAAAATTCATAACTTTTAAATGGATTGTCCAACTTTCCTCAAACTCTTGCTGATGTGTTTGATTAATATTGCCACATTCACTCAATCCACATGTCTATGAGGGTGAACTTGTCCTTTAACTTTATGTAGAATGAGTTGAAGAGCAGTCTTTGCTACACAAGATGATATTTAATGTTGTCTCATAGATACAGCAGCTTATATTTCATATGGCAGATAATAAAAATTGGCCCAACATCCATCCATCTGAGAGCATTGATGATGTTTATCTTTTCCTTCTGTGAACATTTCCATCTAAGGTGGTGTATGCAGACGATACTTCTGCCATTTGTACTGGGGTTGCCGGAAGCACAACTGTTACGGCTGTCTCAACAAATTAAAAGGTCTGTATTAAAAGGGACTGTAGGGAATTTCAATACGTACTGATATTTAACATTTAATGGAATATGGTTGGTCTTTATGCCTCCGCCACGAAGTGTCGCCAGAGGCATTATGTTTTCGGGTTGTCCATCCTGTCCGTCTGTCCTTCCGTTCGTCCGTCCATTTATTGGTCCAGATCTCAAAATTTGGCAGATACTTTCTTTGAATCTTATTCCTGGGTCTGTTGTGTTTAGTTTGGATTTTTGTAGTAAAAGTGTTCTGATTTCATGCTTGATTTAGGATCTGTTGTTGCAAGGTTGATGTGTGTTTTAATTGTATGTTTCTTTGCTCATTGCTTTTCTTCAGAGATGCATCTTCAAGATCAAGTCTTGCATGATATTATCAACCGCAACACATTTGAGACTCAAGTATTCATTGTAAGTACATTTGTGATACAGATGTAAGTAATGATAATGATAATATTTATGTTATAACAATAATAATAGTAATAGTATATTAATAATATTATTAATAATAATAATGATGATGATAATGATAATGATATTATTATTATTATTATTATTATTATTATTATTATTATTATTATTATTATTATTATAGAAGTAGTAAAAAGAGAAGTAGTAGTAGCAATGATTAAGTAATAATAATAATAATAATAATAGTGCTGATAATGTCTTTTGCAAAATAACTCAAAAAGTTGTAAACAGGTTTTGATGAAATTTACAAGAAAAGATGATATGATTTTGATAGTGATCCCAGAATTTTGATGAATTTTTGAAGGATTTTTTATCTTTTGGCAAATAGGGCCAATGAACTTGGGAGTTTAAGCTGCGCATATTTGGAGCTGATGAGGTTAACGCAAGGCTTCCTTGTCAAATTGTTCAATCTCGGCATACATTTATGGATAAAAATGAGCTGCTTGATAGAGGTCTGTGCTCTCCAAGCATTTGTTGTTGTTTTTTTTTTTTGGGGGGGGGGGTTTCAGTTACTATGGTAATGTGTGTTACACATGTAAATGGGGTGTAAGTATTCAAATGAATCTGAAATGAAAATTAAAGAAAAAGAATTGATGATCCTCAGTTAAAATGAAATCTCTGAAAAAAAAAAAATCTGTTAATGGAATGAATTAGTAATCTGGCTTTATACTGCTAGATATGATTCTTTCATGTTTCTGTATATCAGTTTTCACTTGAAATGCAATAGAAGGTATTTAGAATTTTCTTCTGCTCTTTATTCTTTACATTATTGTCAACTTGACAGTGATTAGAATCATTGAAAAGCAACATTTTATTAAGCTATGGCTCTCTAGTCTTTATCTCTCTTATGTTCTTTTCACAGGACTACATGAGGAGTAATGGGGCCACTACAGCCAAGGAGATTCTGAGGAAATGCGTTGACAAGCTGGATGCTGGCAGCATTTCTTCACCTCGTAAGAGAGAAAAGTTGTTTTTTAATTTTTTTTAATTTTTACGTACAATTCATGAGTTGTCATAATGTGCATATTACATAACTTTAGGGTAGATATGCCTCCTACATCATGTAAAGATCTATCTGATGTGACGCTAGATGTTATTATTGTATGATACCCAAATATAGTGTTTTTTCACCGAAATTAACTAACTGTGAAATTGTTTAATAGTTTACCATGCTTTACAAGCATTGTAATTATTCTACCCATATTGTTTTGTGCAGAGAGTTGCTGTAAGGATTGATTTTCTCTAGTCAACTCAATCGGGATCCTAATGAAGGTCCAAAAGACTGGACAACCGAATACCTGTTGAAATGTAGCTATGTCTAACTGCTCCTCCCTTCCTCTTAACCCTAACTTACATTGGGGTGGGGGGGGGGGGCATAATCCCCCCCCTCGACGAATTCCGCGACCATTCCAGCGTGCAAAATTTTTTGACCGCACCACTCACTGACTGTTTACTTTCAAGTCTTGCGCAACTTTTGAGACCAAATTTGTCGCGCCCGGGCATACCGTTCCGAAGCCATGCCCCTTCAAAAAATTTTCGTCAACCCCAAAATTGCTCAAAAACGTGATTTTGTGTACAAAGTCAATACAAATTGTGTTTTTTCAATTAATTCATATAAAGATTCATATTTTTAATTTTAATGGCTGAAATCAATTTATTTTAGTATAATTATGCTTCAAAAAATGTGTATGACAAATTCTGCTGAAAAAAAACAACAAAAACAAAAGTTTCGAAAAAACAAAGAAATACATAAAAAATTGATAAAACAATAAAAAACATAAGAAATTAATTTTGATACCCATACATATTCACGTAAAGTGCATTAATTTGTGCAGTGATCATTAACATGTACAATTGCCAGCTAATGTGTGTTCAATGTCATCTGGTTGCTCCCTCAGAAACAAGGCAGCATAACTTGACAGGAGAGACCCCTATGTGTTTCATGTGTGCCTGGCCAATCTTCAGGGACCTAGCTTACGAGTACAGAGTGTCAATCCCTGCCTCCGACCTCCCTGGTAAGCCTCAGACCCTCGATGGAACCTCTTTCCCATACCTGCCGGGTTATACATGCACTTGACAGGGTTCAATAGCATTGAATTTCCTCTTTTTTTGAATGTTTTTATCAAAATCAATTCAAATAAACAAGATTTACATGTGGCTGTAAGTGATGGGAACATATATGGCAAAAGTCTGTCCATGCAAAATACTGTGATGGAGTCAGAACTGCCCCATGAATCAATCAATCATTCGTTCAGGTTGTCAGCTTTGGCAGCTCAGTGAAATTTCATGCACTCAAAAGTGATGGACGAGTGTTAGACTTGTCAAACAACTCCTAATCCTGTCAACGCTATCTTTATGATTCGATTCTCAATGAAGCATTTATCATCTCCACTTAGAAGAGGACAGCTACTTTGTAGTGCTTTCTCCATTATTATCCACTTGTGTTATTTCAGCTTGTCAATCTATCAGTATAAATAGTGAGTGGTCACGAATGCCTTGGTGCAAGATTTTGTACCGATTGCAAGATCTTGTTCCTTCATGTGAGTAAAGACCGTTCATTATTTGTTTAGTGCAGGACCTCAGACATTACAGAGGGTTGGTTTCTGAATATACATGTAGTACAGTAATTGCAACTGTGTTTTCAGGAAAAGCAAATGATACAGTTGTACAAGGAAGTGACGGTTTGATGAAATCAATAAGTGATTGAGCACACACTGCAAAGTATGTTTATTATGACATCAGAGGAGAACTATGGTCCAAGATTATGAGTTTAGTTAAAAGTATTTCATAGGAGTAGATGCACGTGGTTGATGTCACGTTAGAGGGCAGTATTCAAAACCGCTCGACAAAAATTGCATGGCCAACAATGAAAGCATGCAGTAGTTCTCTTGAGCAAATATTGCATGTTGAGCAGTTGGCCACAGGGATAAGCAACAATCAGTTAAGGCGTTTGTATAATTCCAGATATGATGCATTGAGTTGCTTGATTCCTGTGATGTGGTATTTTGTTAATGTTATATATGTGACCGTGCACAACAAAACAAACAAAAAGTCGCACACACTGATTTTGTGTGAGGACTGAAAATACTAGGTGAAATGGGTCAACCTAACCGATCTTGACTTTTTCATATTTTCTGAAAGAGCAAGTCTTCTTCTACATTATGCTAAAATTTGGGATCATAAAACGGGCCAGAAAGTGTGTTTTTTAGCAGTTTATCTTGAACATTTTTTGGTAGAATAGTGTGATAAGGTGTGTTTTTAGAGTCCCCTTTTCATTTCTTAAAAACCTTGTACACACTCTTCACTTTCAACTCTAATAACTTTTGAAAGGATGATGCTACTGCTTTGAAAGTTAGTGTCAATTATGAACGGAATGTGTTAATAAGGCACGCTTAATTTCAGTTTAATCTGATAATCCCTTCATTGTTGTTATTTTGGTGGTTTACATCCTGTTTTTTGTCCCATTCGTTGCACAGCCAGCGCGGCTTGGTAAAGATTTAGCGCTTGAATAGACACTGGCACTTCAGAGTCTCTTTTCTCAGTTCACAATTTTCCTGAGTGTGTGTTTTCTTTCCAATATTTAGATAGGAGAGTCCATTTGATTTGAGTTATACATCATTTTAGGTTATGCTCTTAACTAAAATTTCATGTCTGGTGACTTTCTGTGCATTTTGTGATGCAGGGTCACATTTCACTTGTGTTGTCTTCCTCACACAATGCAGCCCACATAGCAGCAAGAGCAAACTGTCACTGGGGAAAGAATTGCAGGACACAGTACAACAAGCCACACCATGCCGCGTGAGTGTTTCTCTTTACCCCCTCCTGGGCCTGATGCTAGGCATTGGGTTTTCAGAATAACTTGGGGGCCATCAACCCTCATTGCATTAAAGCTTGCTGACTGACTTCTCAGACAATGGCATACTTTCTGCACACATCAGCAGAGAAGGGTACTGAAACCTGATCTGTCATGGAACAGTGATTAGTGATTTTGCCACTCAGTGTGATATTGAGTCCCTCCTATTGCCATAACATCATGTTGTACAAGTGAACCTCATTATAAAGAGGTCATATATGGAGAACAAAACCAAGGTTGTATAACTAGTTGATTGTGCAAGTCCCTACTCTTTATGCTATACATTTTTGTGTATATGGAAAGCTAATTGTGATGTTTGTAGGTCCTTGTTTATAACAAAGTTCTATAAAAATATATTCCAATGTGAACAGCAGAATTAGTATATTTCACATACTAAGTTTTATATCATTTCCCCCCCCCCCCCTGCAAATTTGACATGCCCAGATACAAGCAAGTGCCTTCAGATGATCAGATAAGCTGACATGTCACACACGTAAATGTCAATCCTACAAGGGAAGAAGCGATATCTCACTGCTAGGTTTGCCAAAAGAGAAAGAAGAGTGTTTGTACATGTATTCTGTTTATGCAAATTGAATGATCATTTGCGTAATACGTTTGATTTTGTTTGTTTTATCCGTTCATTCATATGTCTCTTGATTGATTTATTTTTCTATTGGTTTACCTGTCTATGTAACTGTTTCTGTGTTAGTTTGTGAGGAAGCAAACAAACTATTTCCATTAAAGTTTATTTGTTTTTACCATGAAAACAAATCTTTGTTTTACATCCTGCAGAAACTTCAACCACATCTGTGATCAAACACGGTTTTGATCGAAGCAGTCAGCTACAGGTAGAGCTGATAATGGCAAGAGTTCTGAGTCTTCACATACCAAAGGATGGATGGATTCAGCTTAACCCGTTGAGGACAAGTCCTGAGAAATCTCATGCAAGCGTCTATGGGAAATGCATGTTGTAGCAAAATCAAACCGTCCTCAAGGAGTTAAGGTTTAAGAGTCTTAGCAGTACATACTAATTGCATAAGCAGAGTCCTGACTTGTCATGGATAAGAAGAGTTTTGTCTTTCAGCATGTTCATAACTGGTTCCCAAAATGTTATGGGCCGCTGAAGTGATACATAGCCCCTACAGTTACTTCATTGATCAATCTGCACGTCAACTCTAATCCGATGCCAAAATGTCCATTTTTGTTGTACGTGCTTGTGATAATCAATTCAACTTACGAGAAATGTATAACAATTAGTTTTCCATTCGAAGATCAAATTTCCTTGGATAGGATACTTCCCACTGTGGAAGATGAAGTAATCATTGTATCAGTAATTGAGGTAGCACACTTTTGAAACGGGGAGCATAAAGGAGTATTAACCTCTGCACAATATCAGAAAAAACAAAGAATGAAAGGACGTAACTTTTGCAAGGAGAAAGTGAAATATTCATCTTCAATGTTTTGCTCCATGTGAAACAAGATTGTGGCTTTAATGTAGACCAAAGACAATTCGTTGTTTTTCATCATATACCTGTCTGGACAAAAAATTGATTTGGAGGTACGATTGAAATTTCGAAGGCAGACATATGAGAGCAGGAAAGGCATTGACACACTGTACAGGCAGTGTGATTAATGTCTTATTTCTTCTTTGGTGACAGACATTCCTGTCAGAGTATGAATACATTGGTTGTACAATGTATCAGTTTTCATATTTCAGTCGCAGTACCTTGAAAATATTTCATACATGTAGTTACTTAGCTTGAGTGAGTTCTGCTTTCCCATGACTAGTAATGGTATCATAATGTGTGAACATGCTGACATGCCATGTATATGTATATGTATGTTTGCATGTATGTATGTATGTATGTATGTATGTATGTATGTATAATGTGTGTGTGTGTGTGTAGGTAGGTACAGTCAACCTTGTGTAAGTCTACCCCGCACAAGTCAAAACTTGGCTAAGCCTAAAACTTGCTGTCAAAGAAAATTGTTTTATCCTGAATGTTTTATCCTGACTTTGTGTAAAAGTTGAAATTTATGTAAGTGGATGGGTTTTAAGCAAAGTTGGCTGTTTATGATCTGTATACATATAACATATGAAGATAGATTGATAGGTCGATAGATAAATACTGTAAAAGTGGATATTTTCGCGCGACTAATTTTTCGAGCTTGGCCAGGTAAGAAGAGTTTCACATGTTTTTTTAATAATTCCGCGGAATCAAGACGTCAACTACTGGAACATAAAGCACGCAAAAATATTCGCGTGCTTTCATTTTCGCTCTAGCTTCTGGTTGCGCGAAAATTTCCATGAAAATTTCCACTTTTACAGTAGATAGATAGATAGATATATTGTATATATTATATTCCTTGTGCCATTTTTTTTTTCATTATTATGATATTACTACTGATGGTGCATGAAAGAAAATTTTACAGACTGCCTTTCTTTCTCAAAAATACATATCATATCTTGCTGAGATATAAATGCTGATGTGGAATGTAGCCTCGAATAACTGAAGCTGATATCTGTGCATATGAATTCATGTATTGTATTTCATATTTGTTGTGTTCAGAAAAAAAAAAAGAAATTTCGTTCTCAAGAGATTTGCTGGAAATATAAGAAAAATAGTTTTTATCTATAAGCAAAGTCCAAAGTCACCATGAATTTGGTTGCACCGTTTTCGTTGTCATATTCGAAGAAAAAGAGTGTATTTAGGATGATGCATTTCTCGGCATTGTGCAATATCATTTGCCGAGTAGATAAACACGTCATACATATTGAAATAATACTTGCTGTTTCATGTTACGAAACCATGAGGTCAGCGAAATATGGAGTAATTCTTTTGCAGAACACCCATAAATCTGTCCAACGTTTGTAAAAAGTTGCTGCTGTGCTGGCGTAAATTGGAGGCCGCCCTGGTTGGTTTGGAATTAAGGTCCGTACTCTGCACAGCCTGTGTTTCAGTCAATATCTTGAGTGCTAATGATCAGACTCTTAGTTTTATTGGTTTTTAATCCATTACGGCATGAGGACTGTAAGGTGGGCGTTGTTGATTTTTTTTTCCACAATGAATATGTGCTTTGTCAGGTTTATGATTCCTTGTGACGGCATGTTGAAGGATGGGTTCAAAAGTGGATCCAAGTGCCCACGGGACCATGATGAATTGAGCAGTGTGAACGTGTTGCTGGAGAGGGCAGTGTTTACACAGACAGCCCCAAACACGCAATTAATTTCCCATTCTGTTGGGAGCGATGACTGGTAGTGTGCATGCACCACATGCTTGGCTACGGATATGCCATTATTCCGCTGTCGTAAATCATCAAAAGCTGTTGGAAATGGCCCGTAATTTACCTATGAAACAGTACTTTAACAGCATGCTTTGTCATAGGAATCTGCATTTACATTGAAAGCATCATTATTAAGAATAAGCAACATTCCCCCAAGTCTAGGAAAAAATACAACTTTGTAGAAAGAAGAAAAAAAATCATGTCGACTTAGATTGCCATGTCTTTATTTCTTACTCTCAAAAGCAAAAAAAAAAAAAAAACTAGTTATCAATTAATAAATGTATTGTTTAGTTACTTCTTTTCTCTGTGTGTTTATCTTATTGTTCCAAGTCTTCTTTAGGTTCACTATTATACAGGATGTCATTGACACATTTTGCAGAAATCTGTATTTCTTTCTCCATGGGGCAACATACACCAAACTGGAAAAGTGCCTAATGATTTAAAAGGTTAGACATCATTGGAATGATCGTGCAGATGCTCGTCATAATTGTAGATCATTCTTTCAGCCATATATTCACAAATGTCTGAATATTTTAGCTGTTGATATAATAGACTGTGACTAGATTGTAGATGTACATATTTTATACAACAGCTCTTGACATGTGCAGAAATATTTTAGCCCATATACTTATGTATATTTATGTTTGTTCTAAACAGAATAATGCTTTAGTCATGTTAGTATTGCTCTAATATGATATGCATAATACTGTATATCAATAAAGTGCAATGCATATGCCACTTGGGTAATTTGATAATGTGATTGTCCATATGAACAATTTGAACTGTGAAGATGAACAGTGAGTTGAATTGTATAAATACAGTATGTCAGATTTCATCGTCAACTCGAACTGCAGTTTTATGCAGCTGATAATGCTTATCTCTGGTTAAAGTTGGTGTCTGTATCAGTATATGCATTGGTATTACAGAAATTTAGCAACCATGGCAATTTGAAATAAAATTTGCGGGTACGCAAATACTATTAGGAAGAGTAGCGCAGATGATTTTATATCAGTATGGGAAACAATGCAATTCTTGCAAGAAATAAACATACTCATTTGATGAAAAAGATACAGAGACTGATCAGTGTCATGAAATTCCATCCGCTGCTACAAATATTGACTGTGCTTGAACTGGCGTCCAAGGTAGAATTATCTAATACACATTCCAGAGGCCTCAGGATTAAAACAAACAAACAAACAAACAAACAAAAACATACTGAACGGTGAGCTGACTGGATGGGTGAACATCTCGTCTCGCTATGTCGGGCCTCTTATACGGGTGTGTATTTTTTTTTTTAAATGTATGTGTGCCTCGACATTTGTTCGTAGTGTGTGTGTTTTATCTCTGATGTAAACAAATTCACAAGGTGAGCAACCGAAGCCCTCCATGGTATCTCCTCCAACATAGATATGTGAGTACCGGTATACAGATTGCCTCCAGTTCTCTTCTGTGAAACGAAATTTACCAAGCTTGCCTGCAACACGACACCCTCCGGTCCAGTCTAAACTTGGGCAACATTCTGACCATGCTCTGACAATTAATACCGCATGTACTATGACAATAATACGGGATCTCGATCAGACAAGCTTTCAAGACGGTGGTGCTGTACGACGTAATTCAATTGCGGAATGTTAATATGTCTGGGCAAATGTGTAATGAATGAAGATGGAGATTGGTATCAGATGAATTTATAGCTGTCCATGTTCAGCTAGGGTAGGAGTGTCGGCATTTTCTCGCCTCTCGTGGCGGGAGTTATTTCGGAGCGATAAGACCGCAGACGGATGAGTCGTATCAGCTGGCGATGAACGTCGAGGAAACTGGATGCCAATGGGCGTGTCGCCAGCGTGGATAAATGAGCATCTTCACCTGCAAAACTGGTACGGGGGTTACATTACCAATGGAATCGTTATGTTTACCGGTATGTATTTAAAATGATAAATGCTGCCCTCTACTCTAGATTTGCCCAACCCTGATCGTGATCGACGAGCCTACCAAAATAAAGATTTTAATGTCTTTAGACAGCACTAAGCAGGCATTTTCTTTACTGTTATGCGCTGCTACTGTAATGTGGAGCGTTCCAAGGAGTTGCCAGAGTAACTCCTTTGACATTCCTAACTATTTGAATACAATGTACAAATGTACCGCAAGCTACAAAGGATTTTTTTTTTTTTTTTTGGGGGGGGGGGGGGGGCTGTGTTGTAACACGTGGATTCATTTACCATGTTCTTTCTTCTTCTTCTTTTTTAGCAGAAATACTAATTCTATACTTAGAAAAATCCAAGTTATTCAAGACGTTGCAACATTACACTGCAGTTGTCAACGCGAATCAGAGCAAGAACGCAAACTTTTTGAAGTGAGCACCTACAAATTTCCTGTTTTTAGAAGCTATTGAGTATTCTGTTTTGTATTTCAAACGAATGAAAGAAATGAGATGATTAAAGCAAGGTTTTATATTTTGGAATTTGTATCTTATGTAGACCGATCTTGGAACACACAACATCAAATTTGATAGTGACGTTACGAAAGACAAACATTTAAGATTTTATTCCAAAGCCACTGTAACCTTAATTCTTCTTCCTTTTTTTTCTGCCAAATTTTATCAACGAGAGAGGGAAGATTTTTCAATGTCAATTCAAACTTTATTTCATATTTCGAAAAGAACATAAATATTTCACTTTCTTTGGTAACAGAGAATAAGGTTGCATAATCAAAACAAAGTATATTGAGAAAAATATAATAATGGGACCTTGGAGTTACAAATACGTTGTCATGAAAATTGATTGAAGTGATATAGACGATGTAACAATACGCAAAACATTGAAAATTGGAGGGACCCACTAAAAAGGCAAGGCTTGTAGAATGTGGGCCCCTCAGGTACAGAATGACAAATAGAAAAAATAAACTGATGCAAAAAGGGGAAAAAAAGGCTGGGAAAAAAGTCAGAAAAAAAAAGTGTGGAAGCCCTAAGAACTAAGAAGACAGTAACAAACAGACACACATACACACGCGAATAAACATTAAACGAGACTGGGACGACGGAAATAATAAAGGGAGACTAAAAGACAAGACAGAATGAGACAAGACTAAACATAACAGGAAGAAAATACAACTGACAGAAAAGCAGAACAAATACAGCGATCCTCGACAAGATTATATTTAAATAAAAAAAAGATAATAATAATAATAATGGATGCGTGAAAAGGATACAGAATTATAGAGAAATAGAGAGAAATAGATGCAGAAGTAATAAAACAAAATCTACTCTGTAAGTGTCTCAGGACAACAAGGACGAGAAAATACATGACAGTATATTATTTGTAATCCAATTAGTTCTTACGGAATTACAATAAGCCAACAGGCTAATTCAGTTCTGTGGGATTATGCAATTGCAATAGAAAGGACTTTAATCTCCTTTTAAATGAATATATAGAGGGGCATTTTTTAATATCATTATTCAGAAAATTCCAATAAGTTGGGCCAGTATAAATATGTAAGTGTGTTCTTAGCAAAAATCGTTCGTAAAAGAGGTAAATGAAATTCATGGGAACGTCGAGTGGGATACTCATGGAATTATTGATTTCTTAGAAACATAGAATCGAAAACGGACGGTAATAGTGAGTTGTTGCTATACACATACATAATATCTTTGCTCCAAATTGAATAAAAACAAATCTTTCATTTTAGCAGCTTATTAGAGGCAAATATCAAATTTGAGTGGTAGGGTATGGACGGATAACAGATGACACGGGGAGCTTTCTTTTGTAGAAGGAAAACTCTATCCAGTAGGTTCTGGTGAGTGTTGCCCCAAACTAAAATACCATAATTAAGATAAGGCAATATCAATGACGAGTATAACATAAGTAATGATTTTTGAGGGATATACTATTTCATTCTATTTATAGCGCCTATATTACGCGAGATTGTGTTGCAAATGTGTATAATCAATATGCAACTTCCAGGAAAGTTTTTCATCAACAATAATTCCAAGGAATTTAAAATGTGAAACTCTTTCTAAATGAAAATCATCCAAAACTATAAATCATATATTTCGTTTTTGGGGCATTCAACGATAATTTATTGGCTCTTACCCAATTATTCACTTTTTGTAATTCAAAATTGAATTTTTGCACCAGAAAATTAACATCATTATGGGCAACAAAATACATTGGTATCGTCAGGAAAAATGGATAAAGGAAAGTACTTCAGATGTCTGACAAAAATCATTAATATAAACAATAAATGAAAGTGGCCGTCATAAACTTCCCGGTGGAATGCCACATTTTACTTCTCTTATTACTGAATAACTGTCTTTGAGTGTAACACATTGTTTTCTACTTCCTAATAACTCTTGAACTACTTCAAGGCCTTCCCACGTATTCCGTAATGTGATAACTTGTGGAGTAAAATATCGTGATCAATTTTGTCGAAGGCCTTGGAGAAGTCCAAGAAAATACTAATTAAATGAGAATGATTATCAATTGCGTGAGCTACTCTATCAAAGAAATATAGAAGAGCATGAGTTGTACTCTGTTTTTCTCGTAAACCAAATTGGGAATTAGTTAAAATTGTGTGCAACTTCAAAAAATTAAAAATTCTCTTATAAATGAGTTTCTCCAAAACTTTAGACAACGATGATAATAATGAAATTGGACGATGATTACTGAGTCACCCTTCTTTAATAATGGAATTACTTTGGCCAGTGTCATCTAATCAGGAAACACACCATTAGAAATTGACAAATTATAAATATGAGCAAGTGGATCAGCAACTGAAAATATAGCATCTTTAAGAATAAAATTATTTATATCATTATAACCAGAACTCCTCTTGTTTTTAAAGAAGATACAATATCAATAATCTCATGTCTATTAGTTGGAGTAAAATAAACAGAAGAGGAATTACGCTGACCTATATATTCAGTAAGACACAGGGATATTTTGAGCGTAATTTTCACCTATCTTTGAAAAATAAGAATCAAAAACAAAAAATATATATATATATGAAGTGTGGAGGATATAGAGTTGTAGAGGAGGGCGGAGGGCCAGGTGTAAAGAAGAGAGAGAGACAAATTGAAAGAATGAAACATCCCTTTCTACAAAATTTACTTAGTTAAAATGTTATGATTTCATCATCAACATCATTATAGTTTCTCATGGACAATTATAGCCACACCGTTATGACGACATCAATCAGTGATCAACAAAATATTTCGAACTCTCAACTCCAAGACAAGGCGCGCGCATGAAAGAAAAAAGACTTTCGGTAGGCATTGGGACGATAATGGGTTTGATTGTAATATCCCTCGACACCCGTGTGATCTATGTCAAGACAGGCGCGGTGGAGCACCCCAATTATCTCGCAGAAATCCATCGGCAGCCGAGCCTCATTTGCATAAAGTAAACAACATGTACTCGCGTAGTTGAGAAAAAGTAAACAACTTCTGAAGCTAATAACAATTTAAGGAAACCTATTTTTGGATTAAAATTGAGTTAGTTTGAATTTGAAAACATGTCCGAATATTCACATATAAAATATCAAAGGATTTGACAATGATAAAATGTGAAATTTTAGCGAAAACCTGGCGAGCAAAATTACCAAAAATATGCCTCGAAAATCATCCTAAGATTCACGAAGTGTGATTACGTAACAAAAGCGCCATTCGGACAAAGTACACCGACATTTATTTATCTGCTTGCATTTTAAATGTCATACCGTAATATTCCCGGCCATGGTTGTGTCGGAAAAAACCAGAAGGTGATGTCAAAAATGACACGAACGCTAAGCTTAAGCGTACAGGTCGGTCCCATGTATATATAATCGCGTCACTGTAGCGTTGCATGTCACAGCACACACAACGCATTGCTGCATGCAGCGTGCGCGGCAGCAGCTCAGCAGTCACCGCCGTGCGACACTCGGCCACTGCACTTTTATTTGATTGAATAAATGTAATTTCTTACCTTCTACGAAGGAGATATTTTAAGAGAAACAAAAACACGAGAAAGTAGAAGTATGCAGACTGAACTGAGCTGACATGTTAATCTAAAAACTGAGAACTGTGTTCTGAGACAATATATAAATGCAAAAAATCTACTCCTGTGTCACATTACATGGCATGTGTGAGGAAGAAGAAAATTTGGCCTAGGGAAGGGGGAGGGGGGAGGAGGAAAAACTATTTGTTCATAAATATTCGATGACACAGAAAATCCAATCTTTATCATTTTTTTTTCATTTATATGATTTTTATTTAATTTTTTTTTTGATTACCTTCTACTGGGTGGATGGCATAGTTGGACGAAAGCAGATGGGGGGCCAGTTTATGTAAATCTGAATTATTTTCAGCGGCCATGTTCTTTATTGATGTACATGCAGGTAGGCATTAATTTTGTGTGTGTGTGTGTGTGTGTTTATCACTATCATGTGTGTGGTACTGTCTTTCTTCCTATGTACATTGTTTTAAAGTGTTTTTATGTATTACGTACTAGTAATTTTTGCTACAATTATGTGTATGCACCTTCTTCCAACAAATCCTTCCATATTTCCTCTCAGATGTTGTCCACATTTACAAAATCATGTATCATCCTCAGGGCTGCCAACTCTCACTCATTGAGAGTGAGACTCACTCATTTTGGTCCTTTGTCACTCTAAAACTTTATTTCATTTGCATGTATTTCTATTGATCTCACTCATTTTGACTCCGAAATTATAGCATTGGCCTATGGGAGTCTCACTCTCAAGTAGTTTCCAATGTTGGCAGCCCTGCATCCTTCTCACACATTCGAATAGCAGCATCACTTTCCTCAATGATTGCCTCTTCCAACTCGGTGCACATCAATCGTACAGAAACGCATAAACAGAAGTATGCATCCCACTGAAGCTACGGTCACAGAAGTCCTTACGAACACTGTAAAAATGACCGATTTGTACAGCCCCAAATGGACAAAAATCTTTGTACGGCATTTGCAGGGATATCTGTGACCGTAGCTTTAATTCCGAGAGAAGTAATATTAGATTCTAGTTCACAAGTTAACAGAGGGATGATCTGCATGATTGAGTGCTTTGATTTCTACTTGAATTTTATTATAATTTAGAGTTTAAATGTTAGTGTTACTTAAATACGGTGTTATTCATTCAGCTTTGCTGGCCATGGTCATTGCTGAATTCATAACTAGGAATAGAAAATTTCATAACAAACACATTCCTGCTTATGATTTTTATGAAGAAGTTAATCGCATGTGCTACCAAAATCGCAAAAACAACGCGCAAAATCACAAGCTTCACACCCGGGCCTCACACATTAACAAACACAATCACAGGCTCCGCTCAGCTTTCTACCAACTGCTAAGGTCCACCGCCCGGGCCGGCCTGGCCGGGCCGAACCTCGAGCTCGGCCTCGACAGAGACGCGCCGCAGAGTCCGATCAAAACCACATCATGTCAGACCGTTACATTGTTATGATTATTTTACTCATTTAAACGAAACATTAAGATGTTTGTAAGAAATACAACATTCAAATATGATTATCACGAATGAAATTTCATCAAACTTCCTACTTACCAAATCACACAGCACGAGAATCCCAGCTGGCAAAATTGACTGCGGCCGCACAGCGTCACATGCAAACCAACAACAACGCACGAAATCCTGAATCTCACGTATCCACGCACGCATCCCCATGTTACGGGAAAAGAAATGACGTCATTTTCAAATGTTTCGCTGACTACAATTTTCTATTCCAAACCCTGTAGAAACAAGTTGATTTCTCAAAAAGTACAGGTGGAATCAAGCGAAAACTTTCACCATACATGGATTGAGGCCTGATCACCGAACTGGGCCTGATGAACTTATGTTGCCAATTTCGGACACATTGGAGCCCGGCCATGGTCCAGTCGAAAAAAAACAGAGAGCATGTTTTGCGAGAGGTGATTTTCAAAAAGCTTTAATATCTCAAGTTTTAGTGCAGCAAATTTCATAATTTTTTCATCAAAAGGAAGATTTTTAAAAACTTAGATAGTGTGGAAAGTTTGAGTTTACTAGCGGCACGCATAGCGGCACAAGGAGAAGGTAAAGATTTGACTTTTTCATGCACTCAGTTTCGGGCAGCCGTGGATGCCCGTTGGAAATTCAAATAGAACGGGGCGATAATGAGATGCAAATTGGGGTGCTCCACCGCGCCTGAAGATGCGATGAAATTAGACATTTTCCTTCACCTTTTCCTTTACATTCATTGGCCCGACTGTGGCTGCAATTCGTCATCAACTCAATCGTGATTTTCATTCATTATAGTCCATGAGCCAAGTCTGAAAAAAGCCCTTATTTTTCGATTTGGTTGCACCCCCGGAGGGCCCAAGATTTCTTGTTTCCAAAAGATAGGTACAAGTCTGTAGTTCATGGAAATGACATTTTTTACCTTGAACTCTTGATCGTTACCATGGCAACGCAGTTGATATATCACCACCTTTGGTAGTGTGTGCAATTTCAGTGTCAAATCAAGAAATTGGGTTAAATAGTTCAAAGGTTATTTTTTCTGAACATATTCTTAGCATATAAGTAGTATTTTGTAAGAATGTAGGTTGAATAAATTTCTTGAAAAATGATTGGTTTAAATGAACATGAGTGTTGCATTATGGGTACTAATGCCGTTTGAATGTCATGTGACTCTTTTCATTGTAAGTCATATCAATGCATTGTCAAAATTTTAGTAAATATTATTTTATATTGGCATTATTCAATAAAAATGGACAAAATTCGTTATAACGGAGCATATTCATAAAGAATAGTGTCTAATGACTTAAATTTTCCCATATTGAATCAGACTTCCAATTTGTTACCATGGCAACTGAAGTCATGTAAAGAGCATGAAAACGTGATTCTGC
This sequence comes from Diadema setosum, assembly GCA_033980235.1. Lineage (NCBI taxonomy): Eukaryota > Metazoa > Echinodermata > Echinoidea > Diadematoida > Diadematidae > Diadema > Diadema setosum. The sequence goes on along the minus strand of CM067062.1, from coordinate 9,655,940 downwards.
CTACACAAAGCTCCAGTAAGGGCAATAATGTCTGTAAAGTGTACCGAGTACAGTCTTAAAACCAAAACTTCATTAAAAATTATTGACTGTCCCAATAAAGGACCAAAATGATTGACCTATGAACAATTAAATATTTTTGTCAGGTCAGTGTTCAGTGTCATTTCTAGGTCATTCTCAAGGTCGTTCTCAAGGTCATGCTCAAGGTCATATGATACACTGACATCTTGCAGTTTTATAACATGGTTATTTAATAAACACTGCAAAGAAAATAAAAATATATATGATATACTAAGCAATGCTAAAGGAGCACCATGACATAAAAAAATAAGTTTTCATATCATTAAAAAAGCGCCCTCTTTTGTCCAAATATGAAATAATACTTCTACATCTGAAGAAGACAAAGATGGCGGAAATGGCGGAAATATTTCTTTGATGGCATGATCCAGGTGTAAGTTGTTTTTGTCATAAGGGAGAAAGCTAACCAGCTGATACACCACGAACAGAGAGTATTGATTACAATAGGTAAGTGTTTACAAAGTTTGTGTTAATCTTTGATCTCAATATTTAGAACTAGAAAACCAAGGTCTTGAAAGATTAGTCCCATATATTTATTTTCATGTAAGTTATATGAACTTTCATTAAAGGCTAAAGCATAGTCTTCGTTAAATCTCAGTTTGTCCAAGCTATCAAAAAGGAAATCAGTTGTTCAGATTAGGAGCATTGGCATTGTGACAAATAGATAACAATAGTCAGATTAAAATCATTATATCTGTATATCATCAAGATTAGGTAAAGAATATGGACCAATGCAAGAATTAGGTTCAAAACTTCTTTTTTTTTTTTTTAATTTAGACCAAAATGTTAAACCAGGACCAAGATCACGATCACGTTATGAGCTGATGAATAAATATGTTATCAATACTACGATCATTGGTCTTTGCTAGTGAACAAAACCTTTTACCCTATCCTACTATTAAGATTTAGAATATGATTAAGAACATAAGGCTCAGGCACATATTAAATTAATATCAGGAATAAGACTTAGTGACTTAGACTGAGTCTAAGATAAAATATCAGGACCAAGATTAAATGGGAATGCCATGATCAAATTAAACAAAACAAAACAAAAACCCAGTCAATGTTGGTCAAATAAATGCTGAACAAAGTGGGAAAATACCGGAATTAAGATGATAAAATTTGATATAAAGAAAAAACATTCTCATATTTAAGAACAAAGTCAGTATGATTTAAACCAAAAGGAAGACCAGATCTAGGTCAATTCAGGGCGCAATGGACATAGTGATCACTACTTAGTCCAAGCTACTCCTAGATTCCATGGCACAAGGTTGGCAAAGGGCCCACTGTGCCACCTCCGTGTATTTTCTTTATTTTTCAAGCGATTGCTCTAAAATTTGGTGCAGATGTAAAACAAGTCATGATCTAAATTTGGTTCCATAAGAAATTTTAATGGTATTATGGTGACCTTCAGATATTCATTATCTGAAGGTTGCCACGTGCGGGCGCTATTTCATAAAATGTGCCACAAAGTAGTGAAAATGTAGACCATTTGATTTACATTTTTTTTTAAATTGTTTTATCCCAAAAAATAAATAAATAACTGTCAGACAAAAATATACAGGATCTCCATTTCCATCGAAAACCTTTATTTCCACAAGCTCTTCCTTTAAATCACTTTCATAAAATCTCAGGGAATATTTCATTTAAAGTATTTTTTTTTTATTTGCACTTTATGTCACGTTTTATATCACTAGTAGATTTAATTATAAACTTGTTTGTGTATGAACTCTTTTTTCAGATATGGATGCCTTTTCACTTAATGTATCCCACCAGCCGGTCAAGCGGTCAGTTGTGAGTGAGAGTACTTCTCCATCTATTCATGATGGACCACTACCTGAAAAGCAAACAACTAGAGCTAGCATCGCTCCAAGAGATCTCAGGAAATGTATCTTTTGCCAAGCAATGACCTATGTCAAGTCACACTCGGGTAGTAGGGTGGCAGAGACTCTTATAACTTGCCAATCTCAGGAGGTTGCCGAAAACATCCAAAGAGCCACAGAAGTCAGAGAAGATGAAGAACTCCTACTAGCCATCAGAGATCTCACAGTCAAGCACATCAGATACCATAAGAACCATAAGAGTTGTCACAAACGCTTCATGAAGCGCAAATCCTTGGAACGCTTGACTCAGAAGAACGATGCTCACATTACAAGCTCATATGATGCTGCATTTGATGCCTTAAAGGAATACATCAATACTGAAATAAGCAAGGATATGAAGGTAATGCAGATGGCTGATCTTCTTAGGAAGTTCAAAGAGCTCCGTCTTTGATGCTGGCACTGAATCTGACTATCGATCAGAAAAACTTAACAGAAGAATAGTGAGCCACTATGGAAATCAGTTGTCTTCTTGGAATCCGAAGAATCGTTCCCAGTCTGAGATGGTATTCCTTGAAGAGGTACCAAAGGGCCAAATTGCTGAGGCAGGTGTGCAGTCTGCATCTACTTCTGTGGAAGAAGAAGCATGGAGCAGCGACATCATCTCAAATGATGAAAGTGAGGGAAAAAGCTTGCAACATGTGGTAGTTATCGTACAACAGGCTCTACTTCAGGTGAATTCAGCGGTCTCCAACCCATTAGGCCTGAAGATAAAGATGAGAACAATGTTCACATTCCGAATTCTGCGTGTATAACCTGCTGGCCTGCATTATTCATGGAAAATGCAAGTTTCAAGTAGATCAGTGGGTTTCTGTACCAGCTACCATCCATCGTCAAGTCCTCTCTATCAGTCAAGATCTCATACATGCCATGAGTCGGCGACGAGTAAAAACTCCAAAGCATGTGGCACTTCCTTTCCTTGTAAGAACCCTAGGTGGATCTTCAGAAATGATAACTGTCTTTAACAAAATGGGTCATGGTTTGTCTCACACATAGGTAGAAGAGATGGAAACTTCGTTTGAAGAAAATGTCTCAAAGACTTACTCCAATTTGCCAAGCAACTGACAAAATGGTGTATTTGAGATATTTTGTTGGGATATAACAGTGACCTTCAAGAAGAGATGCTCTCTGGACGTGGAATTTCACGCTGCGCTAGTGGCATAGTACTACAAACTAGACGTCAAGAAAAAGGGTTGTCACAGTCTTCCACCAATGAAACACGAAACACAAAATCTGACGGCGCCGTCAACAATTGCAGGCGTTCCATTAAGCCCGAGCCAAATGCAGTGATGCCATACCAATCAGTTCCAAGGAAAGGACCAGCTAGAGAAACTAGTAGTTGATCAAGATCTTCTGACAGCATCGTCTTCTGAAAATGCTGTAGCAAGGAAAAATGATTTTGCTTGGTTCTTGACTAGGTTGACGCCTGAGGAAGTGATGTTCCAAGAATGTGATGACAAACATCAGAATTTCCCCAGCTGGACTGCTTTTAACAGGCTTATTCAGGCCGGAGAGCGTACCAACTCTGAGCACTATCAGCTATCGCCCGTCAATCGATGCAAGCCTGACGGTTATGTCTACTGTTTCACCTTGTTGAGTAGGGGGTGTGCGTGGCCGCATTGATGAAGAGGATTCATCCCCTATCACGTCGCAACCGGACAGTACCCCCATACCTGATTTCCCATGCCCATGACGTGAGGCCCCTTCCCACTTCCCTCCCCTTCCTGGCAACCGAGAAGAACTGTGCGAGACTTGGAGACTGGCTACTTGCATATACTACCGGTCCAGCACTTTCAATGTGTGTGATCACCAGCCCCTACCGATGATGTCTGGTCCCCCTATGCGCCTACTCATGGAAACGGGAGCCAAACCAGTAGCTCACCATACCCCCATACCCATCCCCATCCGTTGGCAGGATGACGTGAAGAAGGGCCTTGATCAGGACGTCCGACTCGGGTAAGCCCAGGCATACGGTTGACTTCCAGGCACTCAATCGCCATGCTACCCGCGAGACCCACCATACACAATCCCCGTTCCATGCAGGCCTGTGTGGTTCCATCTAACATGCACAAAACTCTGTTTGATGCATGGAATGGATATCACAGCGTTCCCCTTGATGTGCGGGACCACTATCTCACCGCCTTTATCACCCCGTGGGGTCGCTATTGGTACCTCGTGGCCCTACAGGGGTACATCGATTTGGGGGACTGCTATAGCCGCCGGGTTGATGACATCGTGGCAGACTTCCCAGCGAAGACAAAGTGTGTGGACGACACACTCATGTGGTTGATAGCGTAGTATTCAGGATGCCTTCTTCCAGGTGGCTTGATGTATGTGGCCGCAACGGCATCACCTTGAACTCATCCAAGTTTGTCTTTGCACAGCAGACCATTGAGTTTGCCAGATTCGAGATAACCCCAGCGACTGTCCGCCCCTGCCCGTGCTTCCTCGCCAGGCCATCCGCAAATTCCCCACACCTGAGAACATCACCGATGTCTGCAGCTGGTTCAGCCTGTAGAACAAGGTGTCCTACACCTTTGCCTCTGCAGACCAGATGCTTCCCTTCAGAAGACTCCTCAAGCCAGGCAGCCATTTTCAATGGACAGACATCCTGTAAGAGCTCTTTGATGAAGCGAAGTCCCTGATCATTGGGGAGATCCAGGAAGGTGTCACTATCTTTGACAAGGGAAGACCCACCTGCCTGGCCACGGATTGATCAAAGGACGGGATCGGTTTTTGGCTGCTACAGAAGCACTACCCGTGCCGGAGCACCAAGCCCTTCTGCTGCAAGTCTGGTTGGCGGGTCACCCTCGTCGGCATCCGGTTCACATCTGGGTTCTGGATGTTCTGGATGCCCTCGATAAGGCGCGTCATTTTGTCCTTGGGTGCTCTGAATTGACTGTCGCTGTGGATCACAAGCCTCTGTTGAAGATGTGTGGTGATCGTTCTCTTGACACCAGCCCCAACCCCCATTTTCGCAACCTCAAGGAGAGGACCCTGCGATATTGGTTCCGTGTGGTGCACATCCCGGGCCTTTGTCACACTGCGGCTGATGCTCTCTTATGCCATCCAGTTAGTGAGTCCCAGCTGCTACACCTCCCGGATGACATCGCCAACCTCCAGGGACCCACTAGTGAGTCTGGCCACATCGAACTCCCATGTGGCATCCTAGCTGCCACCCGGTGTTGTGTGGAGGGCATGACGGACACTCCATAGGTGTGCGCCCAGGGTACCCCCGATGACAATGCCATCGTTGAGTCGGTCACTTGGGATGACATCCTCTTAGCCACTTCCAGCGACCCCCCCCCCTTACTCGACTTGGTGGAGAATAGCTTCCCATTAAGACTGCCACGATGACTTACCTATTGATCTTCGTCCCAGCCGCTACACCTCCCGGATGATATCGCCAACCTCCAGGGACCCACTAGTGAGTCTGGCCACGTCGAACTCCCACGTGCCATCCTAGCTGCCACATACCCAGTGTTGTGTGGAGGGCATGGCAGACACTCCACAGGTTTGCGCCCAGGGTACCCCCGATGACAATGCCATCGTTGAGTCAGTCACTTGGGATGACATCCTCTTAATTACCTCCAGCGACCCCCCCCCCCCTTCCCCCTCTTACTCGACTTGATGGAGAATGGCTTCCCAGACTGCCGCGATGACTTACCTGTTGATCTTCACCGGAATCACCAATTTCACGATGGCCTATCCAGTTTTGATGGGATGGTGCTCTACAACGACCATATCGTGATTCCCTCCACTCTGCGAGAGAAGGCCCTTTGAGCCCTCCACTCAGGCAACCAAGGGGTTTCTCAAATGTGTTCCAGGGCTGAATTCTCCTTCTTCTGGCCTGGGATGTCATCTGACATAACGGACCTGCAGGCACGATGTTCAACATGCAACTGCATGGCTCCGTCTCAGCTGTGCGCTTCCCCCCCCCCCCCACCCGTCAGCCCTGCATATCCATTCCAGTGCCTCGTGGCCGATTACTTCCACTATCATGGTCGGTCCTTCCTCGTTGTGGTGGACAGATACAGGAATTGGCCGATCATGGAAGAGGCTGCCAACGGGCCGCCGGGCTGCGATTGCCGCATTTAGAAGCATATTCATCACCTACGGCATTAGCGACGAGCTCACCTCTGACGGTGGGCCTGAGTTCACGTCCAACAAGACCAGAACATTTCTCCGGGCTTGGGGGTCCACCATCACATCTCCTCTGTCGCGTTTCCACACAGTAATTGCCGTGCAGAGGTCGGGGTCAAGACGGTCAAACGTCTCATCGCCGGGAACACCACTGCTGATATGACACTGATGAATTCCAGCATGCCATCCTGCAGTATCGGAACACTCCCGACCGTGACACTTGCCTATCCCCTGCTCAGTGTGCCTTCGGTCGGCCTAACCAGGATTTCATCCCCATCCACCCGGGCAAGTATCGTCCCCACTCAACATGGCGGGACACTCTTTCATCGCGGGAGAAGGCCTTGCGGAATAGGCACATGCACGCTGCCGGACTTCTCTCCGCCCACACACGGGTACTCCCCCCACTTTCCGTTGGTGACGACATCCGCATCCAGAACCAAACAGGCCCCCACCTGACAAAGTGGGACAATTAGACTGGAATAGTGGTTGAAGCGCGCCAGTTCGACCAGTATATGTCATCAGGGTGGACAGCTCAGGACGTGTCACACTCCATAACAGGAAGTTCCTCTGCATGTACCAGCCGGTTATCCCTTGGGCGACCCTCAACACATACCCAGGCCCCTCCACGGTCTCGCCTCCACCTCGTGCCATTCACCCCACCACGACGTGTGGGGTGACAGCCATAGTCAGCCCAAGTGATCAGCCCGTTTCCTCCAATTCACCAGACCACGCCCCTACCTCACAGTTGCCTGTGGGCCTGGAACCACGCTGCCGTCTGCCCTGCTCCGTCTGTGTTCTCTTTCCATTCAATGCCCCGGGACGTAAGGAGGAGCCTCTCCCTGCAGCACCAGACGCTGACCCCTTCCCTCCCACGCTCCGACGCTCTACACGACGGAAGGCTCCATCTGGCTCATCTCCATTACTGATCAGACTTGTCATTGTTCTTTCATCTCGTTAGATAGGTGTTATTTGTTGGTTAACTTTTTGCGCATTGGACTTCAGCTGATTTTTACTTGTTGCTCAGTTCCTTGTTATTCAGTCTTTCTGGAATCCACGTTTTATTGCTCCAAAAGCCTTGGGCGGCATAGATAATTATTTTTATAACTTGATATATCTTTTTCCTTTTGCAGCCTCCATTGGACTTAGTGTGATTATTGCTTGATTTGAACAATCGGATATTGATAGCAAAGAGCAATACTCATCTATTGTTCTCCTCTATTTTCAAAAAAAATCATTCAAGAGGTATGTTATGTCTTTAATTGGAGTCATAGTTGTCAGTACTTTTTATAATTTTGCAGAACAAACCATATCCATCATCAGGGCAAGGAAACAAACAAAGTATATTAATCCTCTCAAGTTCATGTATATTAAAATCAAGCATGATAATATATTATATATTTTGTAAGATATCTATTATTTTTTGCCCCTCTATCTTCATTTTCAGGTACTGAGATAATTTAGAAACAGACTTTACCTTACGGTAAAGAAACATCCTGCATTTCATCCTCATTGAATACATTGAATGGATTGAATGGACTATCCATATTGAATTAGACATGTATGTAGACTATCCAAGAAGAAGAATCCAAGGAACATTTGTTAATAACAGTATAGATATGCTATTCCATATTATTCTATTCTGTTCTATGTGTTGTTCTCAGTTTGGTGAAAGGGCAAATGTTGCAGATCTATGATGAATTAAAATGATGTTATTATACACCCATGTACTTAAGTACAGCCTTAGAGGAGGCAGTGGAAAACTTTAAGTTTTCACATACAAAACAAGGAAAAGTAGAAATTACGCGGTGCGTAATATATGTCCCCGCCGGAAGTAGCATTTTGTAGCAAAATGTACAATATAGGTCAAAAGTCAAGGTCAAAGGTCAAAGAAGTCAAAGGTCAAAATTCTGTGTAGAAGTTTTGAAGCCTTCACCTAGTGCCATCACATAAAGCAAACGGAATTGAAATCGGGTTAGAAATGGTGAAGGAGTAGCATTTTGTAGCAAAACGCACAATATAGGTCAAAAATCAAGGTCAAAGGTCAAAGAAGTCAAAGGTCAAAATTCTGTGTAGGAGTTTCGAAGCCCTCACCTAGTGCCATCACATAAAGCAAACGGAATCGAAATCGGGTTAGAAATGGCGGAGTAACCTTTTGTAGCAAAATGTACAATATAGGTCAAAGGTCAAGGTCAAAGGTCACAACTGAAATTCTGTGTTGAAGTTTCAAAGCTCCCATGTAGTGCTATCATATAAAGCAAACAGAATCAAAATTGGCTCATAAATGACAGAGAAGTAGCAAATTGAAGATTTTGATCACACACGGACGCACACACAGACACACGGACACACGGACACACACACGTACGGAGCCCATTTCATAGTCCCCTGCTCGAACTCGTTCGGCGGGGACAATTACAAGATAAAATGTTATTAACGCCATGACCTTGAAAATGACCTTGAGAATGACCTAGTGTACATGGTTATCCTTCATTGAAAGTCAATATGAAATGTGTGATACTGGTCTTTTCAGTTTTGGTTATAGATCATTTTTGCACATAAAGCACTTTACTGTCACATATATGTAGACTACTATAGGGCCGGAAAGCTATCGTGAATCATTTGCACCAAATACCGTTGTTGCCATGGTAACAAAAAGGAGCACTCTTTTCATTTATTTAGAAAAAAACAACAACACACTTTGTAGATTGTGATAACTTTAATGATTTGATCATTAGGGATTCTCGCAAAGGAACTGACTTTTATTACATAAATTAAATGCTTCGACCTTGAGTATGACCTTGAGAGTGACCTTGAGAATGACCTTGAGAAGGATTTAAAGGGTAAACTAACCAGATGCCCTCTATTGAGAATACCTAAAATGCTTAATCATGATAAATAATGAGAAATGATAAGTTGAATGGTCATTATTTTACATTGTTACACATTTTAAACACAAATTTCTATCACGTGGGCCTGTTACAGAGCCAAAAGCTCTTCTTTGCACAAGAGACTCAACTTCCGTTTCCATGGTAATAACTTAGCAGACTGAGGTCATGTGGTAGAGTTAGAGTCAGCTTGCTTCCTAGTTTGTGTAGCAAACTCATAGTAGTATGTACAGTTCCTTGAAGGATTTGACAAAAACTCTATCACAAAAATTGGTACTGAATTTGTATAAATTTTTCGCACTTTAAGCAAAGTTATACATGTACTTCATTTCGATCACTTCTGTTTCTTTTTCTACAACAATGTATAATTACTATAAGGTCCTCAATTATTGTACATTCTTTTCAATACATAATGTTCTGTTTACCTTATTCTCTGTTGTCAAAAAATGTGTAACTTATGTTTTGTCGGAAAATGAAATAAACTTTGAATTGAATTGAATTGAATTAAATTTTTTGATATTCAATAATTTGACCTTGACGTGACCTTCATATCCTCGAAGAATGAGCCATGTTCATATTTATTGCAAAAATCTTTAGTAAATTACTTAAGCCTTTATTCCGAGACAAGATTATTCTTCTAATTCGATTACTTACAGAAAATTTTTACCTTTAATATATTGTCTCATTCTCTAGAAATGACATTGAATCGGCACATGGTTTAAGAGGTTGTGATATATCAACTGCGTTGCCATGGTAACGATCAAGAGTTGGAACCTAAGATCATCATTTCCGAAAAGTAGAGACTTATACCTATCCAACGGTACCAAGATATCTTGGGCCCCCTGGGGGTGCTACGAAAATGCAATTTTCAGGCCTTGGCTCATGGACTATTAAGCTTTCTGTTCAGTGAAATCTTTCGATCTATCTACGAGTCGGTAACACCTTTCATGCAACGGCGTAGCCAGGATTTGATCTTAGGGGGGGCGGTTAGTCTGCGAGGGAGCGAAGCGACCGAGCCCGAGCGAGCGGAGCGAGCGAGGGGGGGAGGGTGTGGGAGGGGGGTGTCCCCCCTCCGACGGTAAGAACTTTTTGCATTTTGATGTTGTAAATGGTGCAATTTGATGCATGTTTTTGCGCGTTTTATCGGCGTGAAACAGTCCCACTTGTTTAAGGTAGCAGTATATTCTAGTGTAGATTATAATTGAACAATTTGCCTGTAAAATGGTATAATTTGAAATACACTTCTTGTATTAATTCTTTTCACTGAATATCATGAACGCGACTGAACCCGAGCGAGCGGAGCGAGCGAGGGGGGGGGGGAGGGGAGGGTGTGGAAGGGGGTGTCCCCCCTCCCACGGTAAGAACTTTTTGCATTTTGATGTTGAAAATGGTGCAATTTGATGCATGTTTTTGCTCGTTTTATCGACGTGAAACAGTCCTACTTGTTTAAGGTAGCAGTATGTAGATTATTATTGAACAATTTGCCTATAAAATGGTATAATTTAAACGCACTTCTCAATATTAATTCTTTTCACTGAATATCATGAACGCGACTGAACCCGACCGAGCGGAGCGAGCGAGGGGCGAGGGGAGGGTGTGGGAGGGGGCTGTCCCCCCTCCCACGGTAAGAACTTTTTGCATTTTGATGTTGTAAATGGTGCAATTTGATGCATGTTTTTGCGCGTTTTATCGACGAGAAACAGTCTCACTTGTTTAAGGTAGCAGTATATTTTGATGTAGATTATTATTGAACAATTTGCCTATCAAATGGTACAATTTAAATACACTTCTTGTGTTAATTCTTTTCACTGAATATCATGAACGCGACTGAACCCGAGCGAGCGGAGCGAGCGAGGGGGGAGGGGAGGGTGTGGGAGGGGGGGATTCCCCCCTCCCACGGTAAGAACTTTTTGCATTTTGATGTTGTAAATGGTGCAATTTGATGCATGTTTTTGCGCGTTTTATCGACGAGAAACAGTCCCACTTGTTTAAGGTAGCAGTATATTTTGATGTAGATTATTATTGAACAATTTGCCTATAAAATGGTACAATTTAAATACACTTCTTGTGTTAATTCTTTTCACTGAATATCATGAACGCGACTGAACCCGAGCGAGCGGAGCGAGCGAAGGGGGAGGGGAGGGTGTGGGAGGGGGGTGTCCCCCCTCCCACGGTGAGAACTTTTTGCATTTTGATGTTGCAAATGGTGCAATTTGATGCATGTTTTTGCTCGTTTTATCGACGTGAAACAGTCCTTCTTGTTTAAGGTAGCAGTATATTTTAGTGTAGATTATTATTGAACAATTTGCCTATAAAATGGTATGATTTAAACACACTTCTCAATATTAATTCTTTTCACTGAATATCATGAACGGGACTGAACCCGAGCGAGCGGAGCGAGAGACGGGGGAGGGGAGGGTGTGGGAGGGGGGTGTCCCCCCTCCCACGGTAAGAACTTTTTGCATTTTGATTTTGAAAATGGTGCAATTTGATGCATGTTTTTGCGCGTTTTATCGGCGAGAAACAGTCTCACTTGTTTAAGGTAGCAGTATATTTTGATGTAGATTATTATTGAACGATTTGCCTATAAAATGGTACAAATAAAATACACTTCCTGTGTTAATTCTTTTCACTGAATATCATGAACGCGACTGAACCCGAGCGAGCGGAGCGAGCGAGGGGGGAGGGGAGGGTGTGGGAGGGGGGCGTCCCCCTCCCACGGTAAGAACTTTTTGCATTTTGATGTTGTAAATGGTGCAATTTGATGCATGTTTTTGCGCGTTTTATCGACGAGAAACAGTCCCACTTGTTTAAGGTAGCAGTATATTTTGATGTAGATTATTATTGAACAATTTGCCTATAAAATGGTACAATTTAAATACACTTCTTGTGTTAATTCTTTTCACTGAATATCATGAACGCGACTGAACCCGAGCGAGCGGAGCGAGCGAAGGGGGAGGGGAGGGTGTGGGAGGGGGTGTCCCCCCTCCCACGGTGAGAACTTTTTGCATTTTGATGTTGCAAATGGTGCAATTTGATGCATGTTTTTGCTCGTTTTATCGACGTGAAACAGTCCTTCTTGTTTAAGGTAGCAGTATATTTTAGTGTAGATTATTATTGAACAATTTGCCTATAAAATGGTATGATTTAAACACACTTCTCAATATTAATTCTTTTCACTGAATATCATGAACGGGACTGAACCCGAGCGAGCGGAGCGAGAGACGGGGGAGGGGAGGGTGTGGGAGGGGGGTGTCCCCCCTCCCACGGTAAGAACTTTTTGCATTTTGATTTTGAAAATGGTGCAATTTGATGCATGTTTTTGCGCGTTTTATCGGCGAGAAACAGTCTCACTTGTTTAAGGTAGCAGTATATTTTGATGTAGATTATTATTGAACGATTTGCCTATAAAATGGTACAAATAAAATACACTTCCTGTGTTAATTCTTTTCACTGAATATCATGAACGCGACTGAACCCGAGCGAGCGGAGCGAGCGAGGGGGGAGGGGAGGGTGTGGGAGGGGGGCGTCCCCCTCCCACGGTAAGAACTTTTTGCATTTTGATGTTGTAAATGGTGCAATTTGATGCATGTTTTTGCGCGTTTTATCGGCGAGAAACAGTCCCACTTGTTTAAGGTAGCAGTATATTTTGATGTAGATTATTATTGAACAATTTGCCTATAAAATGGTACAATTTAAATACACTTCTTGTGTTAATTCTTTTCACTGAATATCATGAACGCGACTGAACCCGAGCGAGCGGAGGGAGCGAAGGGGGAGGGGAGGGTGTGGGAGGGGGTGTCCCCCCTCCCACGGTGAGAACTTTTTGCATTTTGATGTTGCAAATGGTGCAATTTGATGCATGTTTTTGCATGTTTTAACGAGTTGAAACAGTCCCACTTGTTTAAGGTTGCAGTATATTTTAGTGTAGATTATTATTGAACAATTTGCCTATAAAATGGTATATCATTTAAATAATCTTCTTGTATTAATTCTTACACTGAATATCATGAACGCTGTCTGCAGTTCAGCAGTCAAACAGAAAAAGCATGCACACGAGGGTGTAGATAGGGGCATATCCCCTCCCACACGAAGGTGATTTTGCGTTTTCAGACCTGAAATTCAGCGATCTGGTGCAAATTCTTGGTGCAATACTTTTTCATCGAAGTGTTAAAATCACGGAATTTAGCTCTTATTCCGAATGTGCACCATCTGTGTGTATGTATAAAGTCTGGTGAGGTAGAGCTTAGGGGAAGGGGAATTCCCCCTCCCGCTCGCGGAGCTTTTGCGTTTTTAGAATTGAAATAAAGCGATCTGGGTATAGCCACAGTCTACTTCTATGAATGGCGGAAGGGGGGGGGGGGTGAGGGGCGGGCGATCAGGGAGAAGGCTTGGGCGAGTGTTATCTCCACCCTTCCCTTCCGATGGAGCTTTTGCCGGAAATTGAGATATCTCGTATACGCATATTTGATGGAATCAACATTTGGGAAAGCACGAGAGATTTTGCATATTTTGAATTGAAATTCAACGATCTGGTGCACACTTTGAGTGAAATATTCAAAAAAATATCTTATTTGATGAAAGATTGCAAAGGAGACCCGCTTCATGTGCATGCATACAGTATACACGCATTTTTTTTTTCCGCCTCCCAAATCCCCGGTCCAAATCTTAGGGGGGGGGGGCGACCGCCCCCATCGCCCCCCCCCCTGGCTACGCCAGTGCTTTCATGTATCTTATATCTCTGTCACCTGTGCCCATAGTGATGCTTTTGAATTACTTGACAATGGATGTTGCTACGATGTTCATTAAAACAGCTCTCGAGTAAAAACGTTGACGTTTAAATCACAGAATACATTTTGCTGCACCCGTATTCAGGCCGTTCATTACCACTTTGAAGACATTTGATGAGAACGCGCCGTAATCCATTTAATCATTAACGGACTGTGTCATTAGCTAAACAAACACCACTCCGGCTAACTGCACCGTCTGCAACGGACTTGCTTCGGTTTTGCACTAATTAGCAGAGGGGGTGTCACGCATTCGAACCGATGGCATGCTTATGCTAGTGATGACTACAGTTTTATACTATATTATGATTGAGTGGAAGCTGTCTAGTCAAAGGTACGAAGAGCTGCTTGATTCCTTCTCAGATCGTATTTCGGTTTCAAGGTAAGTGGTATCAGCTGGAAATTATTCTTACATTCTGATTGGACTGAAACATATTAGGTGAGTCCTTGGAATGGCAAATCCATGTTCTGCAGACTTTTTCACCACCGTTTCACACACTCTCAACACGATATGAAACCATTACGCGGCCTGGGTCTTTTTCCACCTCCCTGCTCTAGCAGTCCCTTGATTGTGAGGTCAGTGAAGACCAAACGAAAATTTAGGTCCAACTCATAATGATAGTTTTCAGTCGCTTTCTTCAAGGATTACGTGAGATGGCAGCTATTAAAGGCTGTGTCTTTTTTATATTCAGCCCCCCCCCCCCCCCCAACTACGCCCCATGTGTATACCGTTATAGATACTTATCAAGTTTGTGTCAATATACTCGTCTTACGTGCAGCAAAAACGACAGGCACCAGTGTATTTGCCCATAGACTACTCATTTACTGACAAGCCATTAATTGGATTCTAGCAGGCTCATTCATTACAAGTCCTGAGTTGCGCGGTGTACACTGGAAGAGTTTTAGAGTTCTAGGTTAAATAATGTCTCATTTTCCGACACTTCCTGTGTATTTTCAATGGAAGTCGTAATGTTAAAGACATGTCACATTCACATTATCACTCCCTCTGTCAATACTGCTATCAGAGCAACAACTAATCTGTGTGTCGCATGTGGTTACTTGTTCTGCTTTTATTGTATTTGAGAAGAATCTTCTGTACCCCGAGTATTAATGGTCATTTTTTTTTTTTTTTTTTTTTTTTTTTTTTAGTTTGATCCTTAGTTGTACCCGTTCTCCTAATCCTGTTCTCCACACTAGGCTTTTGTTGGGACCTACACTCAACAAGCTTGCTTTTTAGTAGGTTCCATCGTGTTTCTCTATACCATTCTTTTACTTTGATTGATACTGACACATCGACCGCTATGTACTATGTTTGTATTTTTTGTTTATATCCAAGCTGGGCACCATGTATTATCATATTTTGTTATTCTTTATGTATTTTCCATCGAGAAATGCGAAAAGAAAATTGAATTTGAAATTGAAATTGAAATAATCGTTTCCATACACACACTCCAATAAGTAGAGGTGAATTTGCTATAAGGTTACATATTCGCGATGCTGTATGTTACCGTGTGTGTGTGTGTGAAGGGGGCGGAGCATGCGAATGTTTGCTGGGGTTATTGTTGTTGTTTGTTTGCTATCATTATTGACCCGTCGGATTCACTAGAGACTGTCGAGGAGTCTTTTGGCAACGATTGCGTTCGACCTTCTGTCGTCTTTAATCCATTTCTTCATTTTTTTTTTTTTGATCGCAAGGTCATATAAACCCAAAGTCAGATGAACGGAGAAGAGTACTATATAACTTGCATCATGTGTGGGGTATGTCCATATTATACTGATTTCGGTTCTTCATTCTCGAACATAGGATCGAAACCAGTGCCTATGGCCAGCAAAATAGATGTCATGTTTAAAAGTCAAACAAAGTGATCCTAAAAGCTGACCCCGAGGGAGTTTTGCCACCCCTCCCCTTCCCCTCCCCCATATCGCGGGCAGAGATAGCGCATAACCGTAAATGACATTAATAAATCAACAAGTAATGCTTGCAGGCTGACCACCAACAGACGAGTGTAAAGGGAGGCAAATATTTTGAAAGGATTTATTGGCACATTCCTCAGAAGGAGTGGGCACATTGCTTTTAGACCCATCGCTCGCTTCTATGCAGGGACTCCGGGTGAGACGAAATCAGCTGTATGCTGCTATCACCAAATGGCGGGAGAACCGAAGAAATGAACACCCAAACATTCTAACAAGCATGTCATATAACGTTTTAAAAATTGAATGTGGAATACCCATTGAGTATAATCATAATCCGTCACTATTTTTCTATTTTCTCTCCCTTCCTAAGATACTTCTGTCCCTCCCCTTCTCTTTTTACAAAATAATTTACAACAAATATGATATTTGGTATATATTTTCAGAGAGATGATATGAATGAAATATGCTATGTAATTTGTGCATTGACTTACTAGTTGATATTTAAGTAATAAACTAAATTTGTCATAATAAGTTCATTGTGCTTGCGCTCTATCCGAAAACAAGAAAAAGAAAAGCATAAACGCGCGATGGAAGAATATCTGATGGCAAATCCCTGCAGAGAAACATGACATATGTTTAGGTTGACTTTATTGATAGATCACAATCAAACAGACGCAATATAAATGAGGTGAGAAAGATGATGATAATAGGCACTCCAGTCTCCCATTGATCCGCACAGATTTCATTACTCAAACTTTCTTTTTCTGAGATGTTTAATACAAAGAGCTTATTACATCCTCCTGCATCGGAAAACAGGTTGTTAATCAAATGCTAATTGTTAATCTAATCATCAAATCAATTGCTTACACAAAAATCGAAAGTAAGTATATATATATATATATATATAATATAAGATGGTATGTTTGACTTGCCAAGTGACGAGAAAGTTCTGAGGAGATAACACCATCCCTCCATATCAAGCCAATGACAAACACTGACAAAAGTAAATTGCCTTCTACCAATATCACTGCTTCGTATGACGTCATGTGAAATTGTACAATTCCATGATACTCCTTGTCTATTTTCGGTGTGAATGAAACGATTAATTTTTTTGTTATTTAATATGTATTGAATCAATGGGCTCAGAGCGGGATTTTGGAATGCTCAGTCGTTTCAACCACACTAAAACGCCACAAAAAAAGGAAGAACGTGATCGCGAACGTGATCGCATGAAATACGCAGAGATCATAAACTATGTCATTACGTGAGCGGCACGTTAAAACGCATCCTTTCGAACCAACGATAAATCATCATGCCCCTCTTTTTTTTCTTCTTATGATCACTGCCTGCGTCCATCGCCTTAGCTGACGACAGGTTTATGCGTTATACAAATTCAAATATCACCCCTCCCTCAAAAAGTCAAAGCTTTTTGTAGAGGCATATCTGACCATGGAGCTACGAACCAAAGTAGCTCCATGATCTGACACTGTGTCTTCTGATCATACGCCAATTTTATTTTACCAGAGGAACCATAATGATATTACACTTCTATAACCAACTGGACATGCAGATCGCTCGTTACAAGTCCGTAGATTTCGGGGTTTTATTACTATTGTTATTATAGGAGAATAATCCACGATGAAATCTTCCCCCCCCCCCGAATTGCTTCACTTGCTCATTATATACAGGGGGCCTACACCAGCATTGCTGGAACCGCGATATTTGTTTTTTGAAAGGTTATAGTGACGTGAATACTGACGAGAGTGAGTTATTACCCGAAGGACATCAAGATACTTGAATATTATGATAGAGACAAAGAAATCGATAAAGAGATGAATATGGATAGATAGATAGATAGATAGATAGATAGATGAAGAGATTAAAGATATTTTTTGCGTATATTTTTTTTCAAAGCAAATTTGAGAAGAGAAAGAAAGAGAGAGAGAAAAGATGACTGGAAAAACTATTCATGTATCTTATTTGCATCAAAATGGGGATATAATTATCCTGGGAATTGAGACGCTGTGTCTGGCCTTGTTTTAGCCATCTTTCATAATTAACTCACTTTAATTTTTACTGTGATATGCCAGGCAAAGGGAAAACGGCGCCCGGGGCAAGCACGAAAATTGCGCCCCTAATTTCTGAAAAAGTGTTCAACCCCAACCCCATCCCGGTAGGGACTTTAAACAAAGTCCACATGATGCTTTTCAAGCACTTAAAAGGGATCTTTTGAGGGTGATTTAAATGTAATGAATTTCGATAGATTTTGGCGAGCGAGCGCAGCGAGCGAGCCGAAAATTTTCGTATTTCAGCTTACAAAACATGGAATTCTTGTCATTTTTTGCTTACCAAAACTTACAATTGTAATCAAGATATAGTGACGGCCTTATAGATTTATTTATACCAAAAAACTGAGGACTTTAAAAAATACTCTAAATTAGTGCGCGCGAGTGAGCTGACTTGTTTATGTCCTCATCATCATGACGTATTCTTATCTTTTTTTATATAAATTTTGGCGAGCGAGCGCAGCGAGCGAGCCGAAAATTTTTGTATTTCAGCTTACAAAACATGGAATTCTTGTCATTTTTTGCTTATTAAATCTCACAATTATAGTGACGACCTTATAGATAACGATTTATACCAACAAACTGAGGACTTGAAAAATACTCTAAATTAGTACGAGCGAGTGAGCCGAAATTTGTATATTTCTGCGTCATCATTACGCTTTTTCTCTTATCTTTTTTGATTTTTTTTTGCGCCCCCCTCCCCCGTATGTTCGAAACCGTTGGCGTCCTCTTTTGATTCAATCGGCGATCGCTTCAGAACGAATGAAATTGCAGTCGCTGCTCCGTGTAACATTTTTCCTGCTAAATTTAAAATGACATGAGTGAACACAATAGACATTATCATTTTGTCCGCGTCATCGTCACGTTTTGTTCTTATCTTCTTCTCTTTTTTTTTATACAAATTTTGACGAGCGAGCGCAGCGAGCGAGCAGAAAATGTTTGTATTTCAGCTTACAAATCATGAAACTCTTGTCATTTTTTGCTTATTAAATCTTACAATTCTAATCAAGATAATAGTGACGGCCTTGTATAGATAACAATTTATACCAACAAACTGAGGACTTGCAAAAATACTCTAAATTAGTACGAGCGAGTGAGCCGAAATTTGTATATTTCCGCGTCATCATTACGTTTTGTTATTATCTTGTTTGATTCGGGTTTTTTGCGCACCCCCCCCCCCCCGTATGTTCGAAACCGTTGGCGCCTTCTTTTGATCCAATCGGCGATCGCTTCAGAACGAAAGAAATTGCAGCCGCTGCTGTAACATTTTGCCTGCTAAATATAAAATGACATGAGTGAACACAATAGACACTGTCATTTTGTCATCATCACGTTTTGTTCTTACCTTCTTTTTTATATAAATTGCGGCGAGCGAGCGCAGCGAGCGAGCCGAAAATTTTTGTATTTCAGCTAACAGAACATGGAATTTTTATGTGAACACAATAAACATTGTCATTTTGTCCGCGTCATCATCATGTTTTGTTTTTATCTTGTTTGATTTGGTTTTCTGCCCCCCCCCCCCCCCCCCCCCATTCTCCCTCCCCCCTTCCGGGCGAGTTTTTTTTTTCCTTCTTCTTTTCTTTTCTTCTTCTTCTTCGTTTTTTTTTTCCTTCTTCTTCTTCGTTTTTTTTTTGCGCCCCAAGGAGTGGCGCCCGGGGCATGTGCCCCCTTCCCCCCCCCCCTCCCCCCCCCCCCATAGATACGCCACTGGCTAGCATAATCTTCTCAGCAACATTCATGTCTCATTCTGCACATTTTTGTCTTCGTTGATTTTCAAAACGTATAATGGACATCAATTTGCGTATTCGACCTTGAAGACTGTTTGCTCTGTAGCAAACATAATTTTAGCAAAATTTTATGATGATACAGAGTTTCGTTTCAGCGGTCGTTTACAATTACATGTAGGCCTATCATACATCGCACATAAACCAACAGCTGCAACGGAAAGTATCTCTGTCAGTATGATAGAGCGCCAGCTATACTAACCGCACAAATCTACGTCTATAGTCAGTTCTAGCACAGTGATTTGCAAAATGCAGACATTTGTCTTTAGCGATGAAAGGCAATTACACAAATATTACCTTAGAACAAGATCGGGAATCGGTACCCACGTAGACGGTTTTGTCCCTTCTCCGGCGTAGGAAAGAAAACAACAACGTCAACAAAACAAAACAAAACAAAATGTGACGCGTGCGGTCTTTTCATAAACTTTCAGGACGTGCGTTTGACGGACAGACATACTACACTGTATATACCGATGACCACTAAATATAGCCATCACTTCACCACATCCAGTTTATGTCGTTATGATGAGCAGCTGCTGGTACCCATGGCATGCAGCTTTCTTGTCATATGATATTTGAACTTGGCCACAATGACGATGTGACTTTACGCTGTAAAGCAGGAACCTTCCACGTGCGGATGGTGCAAATTCTTACTTCTCTTGTGTTTTTCTCTCCGCACCTGACTCATTCTCTTCAGGTAATCACGTCTGTGCGTGGAAGTCAGAGTCGACCATTCCGCAAATAATGGTCTTGGAAAGGACAGCACCGCTCGATCGATGAAGATGGTGTGCCACAAGGCCGCTATTTCTCTCTTCGGTGAGTTTTCTTTATCAACTTGCTCTCATTGCTGCTTCTGCGAATATTGCCTTTCCAGTAATCATCAGTGTCGGTGATTTTGTTATATCACTTTCATGATTTCGATTTTCTTTTTTTATCATCAATAACATTCTATGTACAATCATAATTTACAGTCACATCATGTTGTGATTATTAATAATATTACAGTCTTCATTTGCATCATTATTATTTTTTATCATCGCTTCACTTTTTTTTTTTGCACTGGACTATACACCAAGATTTGTTATTAGTTTTTATCTTCATCAGAGTGATCCTAAAATGAAAGCCTCATTGTTTCAGATGATATTATTTGTTTCTAGTGTCAGATTTAAAGAATCATAATCACATACTTGGAGAGTTAATTATTTTAAAAAGATAGAAGAAGAAAATGATGCATTCTCCACCCGTTATTACCTTTGACTCTGCCCATCACAGTCATGCTATGGGATTTTCTCATTATCGTTCTGTACTAGTCGATTTCGATGGCTTTCCAACTGCGTCGATAAAAATGACATTGATAAAACTAAAATGCTGACAATAACAGCGCGGATGTTCCCTGAAGATAAGGGATTGGTCCCAAGAGAGCACGCTGCTATGCACACCTGAATCAAATAATGGTTACACTCAGCATTAGTTACAGTCCGCAAACAGTTAAGGTTAGTTAATCCAAAATTTTTAAGACCAGTTATTCCAAAGGTTAGTTAATCCGAAAACGAAACGTGGTTCGTAATTCGGAAGGTTTGATGGTCTATAATAATTCGCGCCGGTCTTTTCATTTTCGGACTAGCGAACCTTCGGAATAACGAACGTCATCACGACAGCGTTAATCATTGGATTTCCAAAAATCACAGAGTCAAGCTGGTATGCTATGCTATACATAATTATATGCCTATCTAAAAATTTATAAACTTGCTGACTATATTCATTTCGCATTCCTTATAACCTAGCTACCCACGCAAACTACGTGGGCAAATCATAGCGTCTGTCTAAATACATCCAAACGTGTACGTGAATATATAGATTTTACATGTACCAATATACTTACAGTTTCTTTCTTGATCTTATGGGCTACTTCCATGTGAACTTGCCATGCTTGCCGATTGATAAGTATTAAGTTAGTCGTCAGGTGAGAGATATATATACTTCAAGAATATTGTCTCATGATTAACCCAGTTCTACTCACATGGAAAAGAGAAAGCGTAAACAAGACTTGTGAGGTCAGAGTCTATGATAAGCACATAAAGATCTCTTGAGGCATATGAAATATATAATTTCATGGAGATCATAGGACCTGGTTATGATAAGTAGATTATGATCTCTTGAGGCATGTATGGAATATAAAATTTTATGGAGATTATAGGTTATGATAAGCATGCACATAATGATCTCTTGAAGCATATTGAATATATAATTTCAAGGAGATCATAGGTTGTTAAGAGAGAGAGGGAGAGTGATATATATATATATATATATATATGCATACATATATACATATACATATACATATACATATACATATACATATACATATACATATAATTTTATATATACATCAGTGAGCTGTAGAAGAGCGTACCTGTCGCTCATTTCTCCTTTGGCCCTATATATTATGACAAACAATTCTGTTTCCTGTCAAGTTGCACTTGCGGTGTTTCAATTCTGGTAACGTGTGATATATCACCATGAGTGGGTCATTCCATTTCGTGTATCATACGAAGAATTTTGGCATGCGGTCGAGAACGGAGGGAGTTGCTATATTTTGGTCAGATTGCTGAAATATGAATCTTAGGTTGAGGTCTTATTTCATTTAGTTGTGTAGTTCTTTTGAACAGATGTGTTTGTGACAAAAAATAAAGAGTAAAAAAGAAAAAATGCCATTCATAATGCAAGCTTAGAATAAAAAAACAAAACCCTAAGTATTCAACATATAGAATTAGTATAAAGCATGACCGTGATGTGGTTATAATGACTTTGCATGTAGGAATATATTGAGGAAAATTCATTGAACTTGAACTTGAGCACTGGAAGGCAGCTGCACGTGTTTAATCTTGAATGATGACCTATGTCAACTATTATGCTACCATATCAAGTAGAACTAGTAGGACTTGACATATCGTGTGTGGTTATAACTACTGGCAATCTTAAGTAGAGGCAGTTTCCGAAACTGTAATCTATACATGGCTTGTATTCACCAGAGCACACCTGATTAATACCGTTGCGGTGTGACGTGTCCCTGCAATAAATCGTGTAGGTGTGTAGCCGTAATAGCAGCAACATCAGTCCCATAGCTTCCGCCGTTTTCTTTCCGCAGTTCCGGCGAGCCATGCAGCACCAGAGCAGAGCAGGTTTCTCATTAAAGAGCGTGAGCTTTGGACATGCCCTTCCTGATATTTCTCTGTAATAATGATATAGACGGAGCGCACTTTATGAACATTGTACTTTACAGCGCATGTAGGCCTATAAGACATTGGAATCGGGAGAAGACCTAAGTCTTCCCCCGATTCCAATGTCTGACGCCCGCAGGGTATAGTCTCTCTCCCCTCACAACCTTCATGGTTTCATTAAGGTCTGCACAGTGATCTAAAAGGAATAAGTCAATAGATTGACTTTTAGTGTAATGGTATGTAACCATGGTAACAGCGTATCTAGGAAATTTTGAGTCTTCCCTTCTCTTAATGATGATAATAATGTAAAAGTCCTGGGCCCTGTTTTGTCAAAAGATATAATCGATTACCATAGACTTACCATAGAAATCAACTATTCTTCATAAAAAGAGACCCATGTTCTAACTGTAACCCTTCATAATCCCCATCAACCTCATGATAATTCTATTCGGTACGATTGTGTTTTGCTCAAACTACAAAAGATAGACGGGGCTGTAAACATCGGCGGTTTTAGCCAATGCACTGTCAAATATCCATTCTCATGATTGTGTTTGTGACCATGTCTTATGATTGTGTTTGTGACCATGTCTTCATATTCCGAATTCAAGGAAAATCTCACAATGAAATTATTTTGTGTTAAAAGCAACGGCAACGCACAATCCAGCGCGATCACGTGAAAACACATAGAAGTACTGCACCGTTATTATATCTATAGATGCTGTATCATAAAATCGGCATGTGCTTTCTTTTTCTTTCTTTCTTCCTTTCTTTCTTTCCTTAATTCTTGGCCAGAATTTGGTCGTACATAGCTTTGGTTCTTTGTTTCGACTCATCATTTTTATTTCAGAATAACACTTGTGGATGTGGTATTTTAATATTCAACCTCGGAGATGATTACAATATTAATATGTAAGCAAACACATTTTGACTTTGAACAAAAATCGGAATGTCTTCGTCGTTTGTACTGTCACAGTGATCTTATTTGAAATGTTCTGTGGGTTTTAGTGCTATCTTTGTGACAAAATTAATATGATTCAAGCAAAACCAGTATCGTCGTTGAGGAATTTTAACAAGATTATGATAAAATCCAAAGCATCGCTGCGGATTTACACGCGAGAATCTAATGCAGGGGGTCAAAGTTCAGTTCACTGACAGGACTATTAAAGGATCACAGTCTTTGCGAAACACAGGTAGGCCTACGCCTGCCAGTGTCCATAAATATCCCTTCGTTTATAAGACACTCACATTTCAAGTCTCAAGTCTTAAATCATTGTTAAGGAGGAAAGGTGGAGGGTACATTCTTCTTTTAAGAAACAGCCAGGTTGCAAGTTTCGATGAAAGTTTTATGATATCTGTTGACCACTCCGACAGACGCCTTCATAATATATTTGTTCTCTCTTTGTATTCCTGGAGCTGGTGAAACTCTGCAGACACCATGCAAATATATAAATCGCTTCATGTAAAATGTCTGAACGTTAAACTTCATTCCATGTTCAAATTTACTTTACAAGACAAAGGAAGCAATTTGACTATTAAAAAAATGATCAAGTTCAAGTTGTGGAAATAGAAGTATTTCATGACAGTGAAATCAGTTACAACTTTCATGTAATGATATCATCAATGAGCTTTTGAAGCTTCTTGATAATAATTACATGATCTCCTCACAACCCTTTATCTATGACTTGTTCTTTGAAGATAATCATGAACCAGTTGTTCCAACTGCAACTCCTCCTTTAAATTTCATCATTGCTATTTAGGTCATTGCATCAATCATTGTCAAGACAGTGATTTCTGTCAGTTTGATTTATCAAACAGAAACAGAAAGATTTGTGTGTATAATTCAAAGGGAAACTTTTATGGCAATAAAATCGTCAGCTCATCGAATTTGCTTTGATGATTGTAACCAGATCACACCAGATGAAAGAAATAGTAATACACCGTAGTAGTGACGATTATTTGATCATGGTGGGCGGGATATATCCCATGACACTCAGAGTTCCAGAACTTAAAAATAACAATGATATAGTACAATTTCTGAAAATAAACTTGGGCAGACTGCAGCTTCTTTGAACACCTTGAACATAAGTTTTATTCCATGGGACACTCCCTCAGTCCAAATTAAATTGTACAACCTTCAAGGAATCAGAGATGAAGCACGTGCCGGTAATGGTGTTTGGTATGGAGTTCTGACTCACTATATGGGTGTTTACTGCGTCTGGCTGTGGGTTCCGTTTCAACCGGCTTAGATTCATTAGTATAACACCCGTTTCGCCAAAAACTATTCTTTTTAATTCTAGCAGCGCCATGCAGATGGAGCGCATCTTCTGTTCGTTAATCATCATTTCGTTGATGGCGCTAACACGTTTCAGGCGTTGAAGGTTGAGCCAGGTCGTACATCTGCTTTGTCTCCTTGCTCCCACTGATATTTGCTCGCATCCGTTGTCACCATCAATCACGGTTTGTTATTACATGTCTCCCTATCTTACAACAGTTGATTTCAAAGTTACAATAAATCAGGAACAACGCCTAGTCGGGATTTTTTTTTTTTTTTTTTTGCTATCGTAAGTACACTGACACACACGCACACACACACACCCACACACACACAAGTATCTAACTGGCATGTGCACGCGATTCTTTTTTAACGTGATTTCAATTTTTGAATGATTTTGTAAGAAAAAAAATGTTTTCTCAACTTAAAATTCCATTGTACAGTTTTTCAGAGCGACATACAGGCTGAAGGTCACAGTTGCCAAAGCAGTGATAAGAATATAATGTTTTTTTTTACTTGGTGTACATTTTACTTTTTAAATTAATTATTTTTGTCACATTAAAATTGAACCATATTATGTTCTTTTTGTTTAACATTGCTCTTTTCACTGATGTAGACGAGAAACTAGATGTATATTCACACTGATATTGAGTTTTTCACTTTTAAAATTTTAGACTTACTTCAGGCTTGTAGTCTTCTATCACGCAGATATTATTTAAAAGTCCACACTTAATGGCAACAAAGGGATTATCCCAAGAGCAATAATAACTGATGCGAAAATTTCTTTGACTCCTGTGTTTTTAAGGCTCAAGTACTTTTTATCCAACATCTGTTTAACCAATAAAGAGCTCAACTATTGTATTTCAGCCATTTTAATTCAATCCCATTCATCCTCAATATCACTCCATGTTTACATCATTTTATTTCTTGGAGGAAAATTAAATCTCGCCTTTTTAAACCTTTTACATCCAATACCTAAGATTTATAGGGGAACAAGGTTTATGATTATGCATGTCGAAAAAAAAGAAAGATGTAGAAAGTGATAAGGAATTCGTTTCTTTTCGTAATTCTACTCTTTCTCCGCTCGCTCCCACCCCTCTCCCTTCTCTGTCTCTCGCGTGGATGAGAACAATTCTTTAATCACTGTGCGCCTGTCTAATCAAGAACACTAATATTTCCGCGAAAGAGCGGACGGCACAAAACTAACATCGCCATCAATTAAATCACACACCCACCAAGACAGCGCCATTGTAATTGCTACAGTGTCACGTATCTCTGAAGCTAGTATTCATCCTTTTAATTTGTTTGTGAAGTAAGATGGAAATATCTCCCATCTGTTGATCTGGATCGTGAATTTCAGCTAAGAAAAGAAGAGGTAGCTTCATTTTTAATTCTAAGCGTCGATGTGCTTGTCATGGTAAGAAGTGATTCCAGAAATGAAAAGAAAGAAATTCTTCCAGGAACTGCCGTGTACGAGTATAGAACAGACTATAATTATTTTCTTACGATAGTGAAACTAGTGATGACTTCAATGACCTCTACATGTTTCCAAACTTCCGTGTGTCTGCCACTTCGAGAGATTTTCAGTTGTCAGTGAGAATTCAAAGTATACGCCTTGCCTTATGTTTGTTTGTTCGTTGTCTTTTTTTGTTGTCTACGAATTGTCGATGACTGAACATAAATCCAGACAAAATGAGAAAGCGACATCTTGAATTCGTAAAAATTAATATTTATCATATAATTCCAACGCCCATGACCCATGACCTGGTCCTGAAACTTAAACATGATTTCAAAATTTACAAGTAATATTAATTTACCCGATTCTCTAAATGTCATTATCTTATGGAACTTTTTTTCTTTTATGATAATGCTCTGTCGGCAGCGACCCAATTACCTTTTTTTTTTATTTATTTTTTTTTTTTATAAATAATTGAATACGTTCCGCAGAAGGAGACTTTTAAGTTTATTTTCCTGTCGGTATGCATTGCTACCGGTTTTCTAACGTTCCGGACGGATGTCCTCGTTTAATTCGAATAGAGGACGAACACATCCTACACAGTACCGAATTTGATAAAAGATACACGCAGCTCTGCAAATGTTACCAAGAAAAGTTTTACGGATTGTTGCTTTATAATACAGTGTAGTGAGATTTAAATTTGTTTTCGCCTACAGCAATTTCCATGCACCAGTCTCAGAATAACCGATTTGAAAAGTAATTTTGTGTTGCTTTCTTTTTTACTCTCTTTCAGTGGATCCCAGGCCTGTTATATGAAGACGCGCATGAATGCGAGTGTAATGGTGCGTCTTCCGAGTAGACCCTTTGTGCTTTCGAAACGCCCATCATTTATCAACATGTCGGCGCCCGCCGCGGCTGTTACGTCAGAAGAGCAATCGAGAGAGTGAGGCCATATACTCATCTCGAGAACTGGAATGCAGAGAAAGTCAGTGTACGGCATGAGCAGTTCTTAGTTAGCGGGAGAGTTGCATTCGAGGATTTCCTGCCCTCTTACATTGAAATACGATCAGAGAACGTGTTGTGCATCGTATTCATGCTGTGGAGTATTCAACAACTTCTTGAAAAAGAAACACAACAGCAACAACAAAACTCGCAGCCATGGAAACGTTCGGCCCCACAGTATCATCGTCAGCTTTTGACATCGTTTACGACGAATCATTTGGCGCCAATGCAACAGACAACGAAACGATGGGAGACGATGTTGTCATGTTTCCCGTGCCACGGTACGTCGGCCGATTCCTTCAGACGGCCACGATGACCCTCATATTTGTGTCCGCGTTGCTAGGCAACACGTTGGTCATTCTCCTCTGCCTGAAAAAGCCCAGAGAGATGAAGGTATCGCGGAGGCTCATCCTACACCTCGGTATTCTCAATCTCAACATGACGCTCCTCGTCCTACCCTCTGTTATTGTCTCGGCCGCGGCGCAGGACTGGATCCTGTCCAACGCTTGGTGTATGGCCACGGGCTTCTTCAAGAATCTCTTCTGCGTCTGCATCATCCTAAACCTGGTCCTCATCAGCCTCGACCGATACTTCTCCGTCGTCAAACCGCTACATTACCACTCCAGTGCCACAGTGAAATATCATGGGGTGTTCCTCGGCGTGATCTGGTGCGTGAGCGTCTTGATAGCGCTCCCACCACTCATCGGTTGGAACAAAATCATGTACCACCCAAGCAGGTATATCTGTACTGGCGATTGGTCCAAGACTGACTCAAGCTACACGCTCTTTGTGTTTATTGGGGGCTTTATCGCGCCATTCACCCTCATGACGTTCGTCTATTGGACGATCTATCGCGCTGCACGCAGGCTAATGAAGAGGAAGCAGGGACGTCGGCTGAGCGTCGAGGGAACCGACTCCGGTGTCGGTTCCGTATCTGGAGCAGGGTCGGTACGCGTGAATTCAAGCTCGCGACAAGAGCAGGCCTCGGAAAACAGTACGGACACTTCAGGTCGTAAAAGCACCTCGCGCTCCAGTCGATCGAGTCGAATCTTTCGAAGACGGAGTAGCAAGGGCGGTTTTAACGTCACCGATGAATGGAGAGTGGCAAAAACAGGCGTCATTGTCATGGCGTCTTTTGTTATCTGCTGGCTGCCCTATTATATCGTCTTGATGGTGGACTCAGTCTACGGGTTCGGCACCACCGTTCCACTGTCCATGCCTTATGCATGGTGGGAGTGCTTCGCTATGTGGATGGCACTAAGTAGCAGCGCTATCAACCCCTACGTCTATGTTCTTCGTAGCCCGCCAATGCGACAGCAAGCGAGCAAAGCGGCTCGCTCTGTAGTCGCCCGCTGCCGCCAGTGCTGCGAGGAGGACTCTAGGAAAGCGCGACGCCGGGACTCGGGTAGGTTCGGCAGGTACTCTCTAGTTCGAATCAGCAATAGATTCAGCCGGAAGCAGACGCGCGCTTCTGACAAGAATCCAAAGAAGCACCAGGCCCGCGAGAAAGAAACCGATCCAGAGGCTCAAAACGAGCCCGAGAGACGACCAGCTCCTGTGGCCGAAGACACAAGGGATCAGATAGAGGGCGTCATTCCGACAGCAGAAATAGAACTCGTGTCACATAGAAAGTTAGATGTGTAATGTAATTGCTATTTTATTCATATGACGTCACCTATTTAGTGTTGTGGATGTTTTCCAGTTGCCTATGTTTGTCAGTACTCAATGTCTTATTTGCCAATATTCATAAAGTATAAGGATAAGCATGAGGAAATAATGTTGAATGTCTTTGTGGCAAACTGAAGAGTTTGAATGCAAAAAAAAAATGACCCAGTAAACAATCAGACTTTTTCTGGACGTTGTAAGAACGTTCCAACTTGGTTCTCTGGACGTTTCGTAAAACGTTTTTTTTTTTTTTTTTTTTTTACGGTTTTTGTGGAATGTTTGGACGTTTATAAAACGTTTTATCGGATTTTTTTTTAAGTGCTTTTAAACCAATAAACACCTTTCTTGAATTTGCTTTTTCCAGACCTGCAGAAAACCTTCACACGTTGTGATAACGTTCAGAAAACGTTTTAAGAACGTTTAAAAAAATTGTAAAAACGTGTAGCAAACCTTGGACGTTTTAAGAACTTTTACAAAACCTTTGAAGAACCCCAGCCAACACCACTTGGGACCCATCTGGGTAAAAATAAGGGTTACATTGGGTATACAAATGTACTTAGTTATGAGATTATACAGGCACAATCTGGGATAAATGTACCCTAATCCTAATCCTACACATAATCCTAACCTAACCTGTTCCTAGTGTCCTACCTACTATACATCCTGGCTTGCTGATGTATTTGTATCACATTCTTTTATATAAGGCTGCAAATGCGCGAAGACATTGTTACTAAGGTCAAATCACACATGCCTTAATAACGCCTATTAAAATATGAAAATATATCTTCATAACATAATTTGGAATTTGAAATTGTGAATAACTGAACAATAACGTGTAAGTACAATTTATAACAGTTAAAATGTTTGAACTCAGCATAAATACTGTAGATTTCAATGTCTTTTATCTATTTCCACTTAGTTTTCAAATTTTAGATTTTCATACTATACTTGAATATTCATCAATATGCATGAATATTCATGATAAAGAAACCTATAAACGACGTAGCGGACTTAGTAAAACGTTTTTTTAAAACGATCATTAAAGGTGAAAACGTAGCAGACCAAACAAAAACGTTTTGCAGACTTTTATAAATGACAAAGACGTAACAGTTATAATAAAAACGTTTTGTGGACGTTTGTAAATGACGAAGACGTGGCGGGCCTAATAAAAACGTTTTGTGTTTGCTAGTGATAACCACCATCTTTATTTCTTGTTCATTCAAGGTCTCATACCGCACTCGTAACGGAAATGCATTTGGAGAGATTATTAAAACCATCACATATATTATTCTGATAATTTTCTTGGTTTTCAGCAGCTTTGGTCTCAAATATCTCAAATGGATGAAATTAATACATCTGGGTTTTTTTTTTTCTTTTTGCATTCAAACTCTTCAATTCGTCAATTTGTTAGGTTCACGTGTACTTAAAATGCTGCTGCTTCGTCATAACGGTCGTGTAGATTTTTTTTTTCTTTTCATTATTTTTGTAATGGAATAGCACTTTAAACGGAAACAGCTACTCTGAGGGAGTTGCATTAATCAATGGCCTTCTTTTATTACAATAACAAACATGTGAGGGAATTAAGTGATCAACTTCGCAATTATTCATTGAAATAGGCCTTGAAGTGAAATGGAACCTTTGCTTTTTCTATCAGTTCGAAAATCTTCACTCATGAGCCGTACAAGTCGTTTTATCTCGAGTTTCTTCAAAAGCATTTAATATTCGCGACGTGCCTTTGACAAGAAGGATTTAAGTTTTATTCGGGAGTTGATTAAATGTTGATTTGAACTATCACATAGACAGGGAAATACAAAACAATTTGTCTGCATTTCTTTGGCCAGTTGATACAACATCAGAATCAAGTCCTAAATTATGTTACTGTCATCAAATGAATTTTTACCGCGACTCAGGTGTTTGTAATGATTGTTAATCACATTCACCAAACAATTTTCAAACAAGGTAAAGGCATGGAAGTAAATATATTTCTTTTCCTCTATCTCTCGAGGAGGGCAATGTCTTAATGGCGGAATGGTCATCAACTTCAGTCTTATCTATTACAATATACCAACAAAATGCCTGACCGACATAATGCTAATAGTTAAGTAAACATCGCTCCATTCCAGTAACTTCTTTCAACCAACACGAGATGGGTCCCATCTGCCACCCCATCGTCAAGACTAAAGCAAACAAGCATTTATGGTACTTTCCCATTTGTTCAAGTATATATCCTGATAACCAGGCTCTCCGAGCAAGTGAAATCGACACACACACACACACACACAAAATACAAAAAAAAAAAAAAAGATCAAGAGGCATCCAGTGCAAACGTCGAAGTGTGGAGTTTGTGAATTTCCCAGAACGGAAACACGTTTAGGCGTATTTGAGGTTCTTATTTCCTGGGCCTTTTGAGTTTAACCCTTGTCTTTGCTTGCTTGAGTTGTAATGCTGTGTTGACAATGCTTTTAGCAGGAAATGGGGAAAATCATAGATGCCTAAACATGTAGAGACGTTTCCCCAAATGAGCTTGTTCATTTCATTTGAATCAAAGTATAGGATTCAATCAAAGATGCAGTAGACATGTACATGTATTATCATTTCATTGATACAGTGAATGTGCATAATGGATGATGCGAGATAATTGGGGTTCGACAGAGCCTTCTTGGGATTCGAGCGTGTAGTGCGCCATCTGGTGTTAGCTACAAAATACATGTATCCAACTCGAAACGGCAATCTTCATCAATATCGTAGTCACCGGAGTGTCTACGGAAGAGCTTGCTTCCGAAGGGCGCTAAATCCATCATATTTCAATGGATTTAGCGCCTTTTGGAAGCAAGCTCTTCATTACTGTCAGTTTCTTGGACGACAGTACCTCCTTGATTAATCTGTACCCAAGGATATCGAGAACATAACATGTTCTTTGGATTCGCACTTCAATGTTTTTGACTTACCCAGGGCTGTAATGTGAAGAAAAATAAGAGCGACGATGACCCCTTTACTAAAACTCCGAGTTTGGTTGGAATCAAAAAGAAAAAGGAAGAAAAAGACATAACAAAATTATTACTTATGCTATCTCACTCATAATACAAGAGACGACCTCAAGAAAAGATTAAGTTCCGTATTTTGTCAAGATTTTGCTGGAATTGTCACTGAGCTGTGGATTTCGTTTCGGTATTTCCATTTTGTAAGAGAACTGTCTCCATTAGTTTGATTTTTCTTTGATGATAAATCAGTATTCAAACGTCTAAATTTGTATAGTCATAATGTCTACACAGTCAAATGCTTCTTGTGCTTCTAAACACCTTTCTCTTATTCTTATCTTTTTTTTTTGGCATTATCTTTCGCTCCTCTTTCAAATGGGCATCTTTTCATAATTTCAATTCATTCACACGTATCTGTCTTTTTCATCATTCTTTTACTCTCTTCGTATAATATCCTAACCTTCGGTTTTTCATCCTGTTCCTATTCCTTAGCAGATATTGGTTGTCTCACCATCTGTCACCTTGTGAAAATATATTTAAATTTTGAATTGTTAAGTATGCTTCTTCAAAGAATTACACAAAAAGAAATGTAATAAAGCATCTTTGAGATTTTGTTAAAAATCAAGACAAGCCAACAAAATCTAATGAGTTATGTAGGTCTATATACGTCAGTGTTGGATACCCGCCTGCTTTACGTATAGCCTCCTGCCATGGCTGCGGCAGATAGGTTTATAGTACTTGTTTCTTATCGTCGCCAGTTGTTTTATAACTCGTGTATTATTGTAATGATTGATGTATTAAAATGAGAGAGGGTGGACAGTCCTGAACATACAGTTGTCTGTGATTATCATTTTCTTCCTTGGTCTTGCTTGGTCGTAGCCCCACCAGACTGGATTAGTTTCTTCGTTAAGATACATAAGCCGCGGCAAGGCAAAGTTTTGCCTATATTTTATTAGCAGTAGGGTAAAATAAGTGCATAATGCATTATTCTTAGCGAGTAAAAATGTAGACGTGGAGAAATATCATTTACGTTAAAAAAGTGTTGTCCCCAATCTTTTATGTATAATATAAGCGATCATGATAATGAACAGATTCAGTGAACGAATTGAAGCATGGAGTTGTAATTCTGTTTCTCCGCAATGAAGCACATTAAATATAAACTAATTTATATATCAAATTTCCTACATCCTTTTTTCAATTACCGTCTTGTGCAGAGGTACTACATTGTATTTAGTCTTTATATGAAGAGGGTTTTGTATATGGTTGTTGTTCATAGAATGGACGCGATTTTGTTTCTTCTGACATCGTAAAAAGTAATGTGCTTTACAGAACATTCCGCGCGGATTTTATTATTTTATAACATGGAATTGGTGTTAATTTTATATGCACAACGTATCTTTGTTTCCCGCACGATATAGGAGACATATTGCTTAGTATACTCTAACCGCAATTTCTTTCCGTGAGGTGTATTAAAGCAACCTTTCCACATATTATCCTTTAGTAAAAAATTACAGGGAGAATTACAGCATATTGAAACTCAGATATGTTCAATATAGGCCTAATTATACAGACCATGAACAAGGGGAAAAAGTGACAAAGAAATCCTAAAAATGATAAACAGATGTGAAGCAAAAACAAACACAAAATATACAAAAAGAAAGGATCTTATGTATCCACTTCCATAAAGGATATCACACCGGTGATTAAAAAAGCTGGAAGATTAAAGTAAACACGTATAGACACAGGTATATCTATACATGCCACTGTTAATCTATTTTATGAGGTTAAACAAACTCACTGAAGGTATAACATGCCAGCACAAGCTGACCTGCGGCCAATGAAAAAACTTATACAGGGACATCAGTAGAACAAGATTCGTATCAAATTTACTAAACTGACTGCCAGTTATTTTTGTCAAGAGGGATCATTATCAAGTATATTTTCAATAGTAAGTATACCAACGATATATACACGCAATATATATATATATATATATATATATATATGAAAAACCAAAACGGCAAATTCAGGAAACTCCTTCCTGCCGGAGGAGCTCGCAAGTCATAATTGTACAAGCAGGTAGTCGCACTCTTCGTCAGCGGCCAGGGTGCGAAAAAGATGTAAAATTAAATCCGTTTCTGAAGCAAACGTACAAAATACGTTTGCTCCTGGCCGAACGGATTTTTCAACTAACCTGCATTTCAAATGATCTGAGTAGGTGATGAAACCATGCGCGCGCGTTGCAAGATTTGTACGCGCGTTGCCACAGTTGTACTCGCGTTGTTTGGCACCATGGTTATTGTCTCTGAGTAGGTATTATGACGTCATATAGGTAGGCGTGGACCACTGAGTCTCATTTCTCATCAACCACAAGTGAAACGAGGCCCTCTCAGCACGGCTGCATGCTTCTCCTTCTACTCTCCTTGTCGTCCTCGTTCCACAACCTAGACGTCGTAGGACGTAGGCTAAAGACCCATTGGAGAATCCACGGCAGCCGACCTCTATTGTCCAAAGGTCTACCTTCCATCTCCGTTTTTGAATCTCCAAAACGAGGTATTCGTATTTGTCACGTTTTCTCTCGCGAGCTCTTTGCATGCCTGCTTCATCTGGTACAGTCAGTTCAATGATAAACACCTGCCTTTTTTCCTCCGACCATATCACGATATCCGGGCGTAGGCTGGTGACGAAAACAATTTGAGGGAAGACAAGTTTCTTGTCTAAATCAGCCAAGATTTTCCAATCGTTTGCCTCATCCAAGCACGAAGAAAAGGCCCTCTGTGATTTTGTCTTGCTTTGTTCACCTTCCTTCACAAAATTCACATGACATCGTTTGGCTGGAATAGGTTTGGTGTTGCATTGTCCAATTTGATTGCTACATGCCTCGGCGATAACGCGCAGAACTCGATTATGCCGCCAAGTGTATCTTCCCTGTCCGAGACTCGTGGGGCATCCCGCGAGAATATGTGTAGTGGTGGCTCTCTCTTTGCACAGGTTGCAAGAGTCTTCATGCGCTATACCCCATCGTTTTAGGTTAACGGGTGAAGGTGTGGTATCATACGTCGCGCCAAGTAGAAATTGAAGGAGTCTAGGACTCGTGTCGAAGAGATTTCTCCATGAAAGCTTTCTCTGTCGCACATTTTCCCACGAAGTCCATGCCCCCTGCACCGACATCTGGACCGCGCGGACATACTGGATGTCGTCATGTTCCCTCACAGCTAAGCTGACGATCTCCGCGCGGCGCTCATTAGGCTTAAGTTTAGAAACTGGTTTTCTGATTTGACCTGATCCTAGGCCCTGACGTCCGAACTGACCTCGTACCAAGTCTTCCATGCGAAGGGCGCCCTCGGCCCTTTCAATGGCTAGATCTGGGTTCCATTTGCGACCACACCTCACCTTCGGTTGAATTCTCGAAACTACTTCATCTGAACTTTGTTGAAGTTGCTGGGTCGCGTTGACTATCGTCTTCTTCATAGATGATACTAAACCTTCCATCGGCAGATGAAGCTTCGATTGATGACAGAACAATGCGATGTCGGTTAGAATTCTGCTCACTCCCAACCATCTTCGTAACTTTACGGCAACACACACCTCCATGCGTTCCACCTGGGATAATGGAACATCATATATTAGCAGTTTCCACTGAATCTTTGGGGCGATGAGGTGTTGGTATATCCAGCATTTCATCATGCCTGTTAGATGGCTTTTGTCGACAATCTTCAGTAAAGATGTCAGCTCCGCGATTACGTCTTCACGAGCGACTTTGTCGTCAAGGCGGCCGTCTATGACACGTCCGAGAAATTTCACGGGTTTAGTCTGTACTCCTGGTATAAGTTGGCCATCTACTTCGAAGGGCTGAATATCCGCAACCTTGCCTCTCTCCATAACAAGGGACCTGGATTTCATTGGCTTGATCTTCATTTTGCTCCACTGCATGAACTCGTTAACCCTTGCTAGCACCGTCTTGGCAGACGAGACAGATGCAGTGAGGATAGTAATATCATCCATATATTCCTTTAGTACAGGAACTTTGAAGTCTTTTTCCTTCAGACGATATTGTGAGACGGGTGTGGGCTTCAGGAAATCGTTCAGCAGGTTGAAAGTGACAACAAAGAGGATCGGAGAGAGAGTACATCCCATGAAGATGCCGATAGAAAATTGCTGCCAGTCAGAAGTCCAATCTCGTACTGAAAACCTTGCATAAAGTCCAGCGTAGTAGTTTCCGACGAGTGTGACTAACGATGGAGGCATGTGGTACCACTGCAGGGCAAATTTAATTGCTGCATGAGGGACAGACCCATACGCGTTCGCTAAGTCCAACCAAATAGCCGAGAGGTTCTTTTGAGACGTTTTGGCATCCTTGATGACCTCCCATAATGTAGATATGTGTTCCCATACACCTGGATGACCTTCAACTCCACCTTTCTGGATAGTCGTGTCAAGATATTTGTTGGCTCTCATGTATTTCTCAATGCGTTTTGCAGGTATAGCAAAAAACAGTTTTGCTTCTACGTTAAGGAGCGAAATTGGACGAAAGTCAGAAATTGTCTTCTCGTTAGCAGATCCCGATTTCGGAATGTACACTCCTTCAGCTACTCTCCATATTACTGGTATCTTTTTCGTGCGCCATACTACCTGCATAAGACCCCACAACAAGCGAAGCAAGCGAGGACATCTCTTGTACATCTTGTAGGGGATTCCATTTTGCCCAGGTGCAGACGCGTTCCTTGTTTTCTTTAGAATGTCCTGAAGTTCATGAAAAGAAGGAGGTTCCTCATTGAAGGGCTCGGTTGGGGGTTCCACAGGAACGCTTCCTGGCCATGCCTGAAACTCCTCCTCTTCATTACCTGAATAGGTTTGACGCAGATGAGTATTTAGGTCGTCTTTGCTACAGTTAAGCTGTGATTTGGAGTCGCATGAAGGTTTAAGGACTTTCTTTCCTGTGCGATACGGGTTACGCATGAACTCCTTTCGTGTGCGCTTCCTTTCTCTTCTTCTTTTCGCTGCTCTTTCCTTTCTCCTTAGGTCTAGGATTTGGTCGTGCACTTGCTTCAGAAGTTCGTTAATTCCGCTCTTCTCTGCGTCGGGAGCTTTCTTGTATCGAGTACGAAGAATCCTCTGTTGCTTACGAAGTCCTTTCAGCCTAAGCTTTCTCCTGCTCATTTGAGGTATTTGTGGAGAAACTTTTGCAACTTTCACTCCAAAATGTTCTACAGCTACTGCATAGACATACGTATTGTATTTCTCAATCTTTTGTTCAATAGTGCCATACATAAAAGATCTTACTATTCTAGTAACATCTTCATCGAATGCAGTCCAAGCCGGTGAATTTGTCGTCTTCGGCCAATTTATGTTAGAGCGACGTTCCAGACTCTGCAAGACCTTACGATCCTTAATCTCAAACAGCTTTTGATGAGTATTGTGGGGTTGATCCAAACTATCAACTAGCTCCGAATTACTATTGACAGGCAATAAACGGTCTTGAGACTTACCGCACTGTGTCTTGCTCTTGTGTATTTTCAGACCTCTCACTCCTTTAAACTGGCGTTCACATCTATCACACATGATCATTTCTGTCGATGAAACCAGCAGGCTTAAATCGTCGTCATCGTTCGCTTCCAGATCATCAACATAAGAATCCGGGGACCTTTTTATCCTGGGCGACGTCCCAGCCAGTATGACATCTTCTTGAGTTTGCTTGTCCATCGAAATAATACCGGTCTTTCCCGGTTGTCAGCGGACTTTCCCGCTGTCAATCAGTCTTTTCCTGGTCGTCAACCAAACTTTCTTGGTGGTCACTGATCCATCGAACAGAAAATGATATATATGAAAAACCAAAACGGCAAATTCAGGAAACTCCTTCCTGCCGGAGGAGCTCGCAAGTCATAATTGTACAAGCAGGTAGTCGCACTCTTCGTCAGCGGCCAGGGTGCGAAAAAGATGTAAAATTAAATCCGTTTCTGAAGCAAACGTACAAAATACGTTTGCTCCTGGCCGAACGGATTTTTCAACTAACCTGCATTTCAAATGATCTGAGTAGGTGATGAAACCATGCGCGCGCGTTGCAAGATTTGTACGCGCGTTGCCACAGTTGTACTCGCGTTGTTTGGCACCATGGTTATTGTCTCTGAGTAGGTATTATGACGTCATATAGGTAGGCGTGGACCACTGAGTCTCATTTCTCATCAACCACAAGTGAAACGAGGCCCTCTCAGCACGGCTGCATGCTTCTCCTTCTACTCTCCTTGTCGTCCTCGTTCCACAACCTAGACGTCGTAGGACGTAGGCTAAAGACCCATTGGAGAATCCACGGCAGCCGACCTCTATTGTCCAAAGGTCTACCTTCCATCTCCGTTTTTGAATCTCCAAAACGAGGTATTCGTATTTGTCACGTTTTCTCTCGCGAGCTCTTTGCATGCCTGCTTCATCTGGTACAGTCAGTTCAATGATAAACACCTGCCTTTTTTCCTCCGACCATATCACGATATCCGGGCGTAGGCTGGTGACGAAAACAATTTGAGGGAAGACAAGTTTCTTGTCTAAATCAGCCAAGATTTTCCAATCGTTTGCCTCATCCAAGCACGAAGAAAAGGCCCTCTGTGATTTTGTCTTGCTTTGTTCACCTTCCTTCACAAAATTCACATGACATCGTTTGGCTGGAATAGGTTTGGTGTTGCATTGTCCAATTTGATTGCTACATGCCTCGGCGATAACGCGCAGAACTCGATTATGCCGCCAAGTGTATCTTCCCTGTCCGAGACTCGTGGGGCATCCCGCGAGAATATGTGTAGTGGTGGCTCTCTCTTTGCACAGGTTGCAAGAGTCTTCATATATATATATATATATATATATATATATATATATATAAATGTAACAAAGCATTTCATGTTCCCTTCTACACATATCAGACATTGATCGCAATAATACTATACTCTTACTCTTATTATTATACACTAGAAATAAAGCTATGTTATTCATATAAGTATAATCTGTCCACATAGTATAATCAATGTATAGAAATAACTTCCATGCTGGTAAAACTTTACAATCGATTTCTATCCAACAGGTTCATGTTAACACATCGTTACAAAATACTAATCATTTGCTAATGACAGCCATCCCAAAATTATACTTTGTCTGCATGATTATAGCTCCCGTTTTATAAGACCACTTTTTCCGGTGTATAGACAGATCGTTAATTACAATCAAGAATTTCACGAGGTTTATATGCGGTATCATAATTTGATATCGCTAATCAGAACTTGGGCTGTCTTTATTCCCGTTTCGTCTTTGTCTTCCTCTTTAGAAAACAATATCCGACGAAATGTTTTACAACGAGATAGCAGAATGTTATACACATAACTGCGACCGCTGCGACATCAAGCGAATAAATCTGGAAGAAAGACATGATTTGGGTGCTTGGACGCAAGTGGTCACCACCATGCCCGATCACGTGCTCAATCCAAAACGCAGCGGTGTCAGAGGGGCTCATCGGTCGGTCTCGAAAGATGGCCGACAGACGATTAGCGTTATTTTGGTACTTGGGATTGGTCAATACCTCGTTGATCTGTTCGTATATGTAATCTGAACTAAGTCTTCTTTTGTCGATTCTGATTCCAATACCACCACTTAGTGCCCTCACTGCTACATCGTCCTGATCCCCCACCAGGGGCATGAGAATAAGTGGAACGGCGTGGTAAAGAGCTTCGTAGAAACCGTTGTTGCCGCCATGGTAAAGGAGTGCGCGCGTCTTGGGATGTCCCAGGAGATCATTAAGTGGTAACCATGGTAACATCATCATGTTGTCTGGTAGTTCATATGATGGAGGTTCCTTCAAGTGGAGGATAACTTTCTGCGGGATGCGAGAGAAGGCGTCTACGAACATTTTGATGATGTGTGGACGTGATAACGTGATCGACGCATAGTACGAACCTAGAGAGTACAGCACTACTCCGTGATCACCGGAACTCTTCATGAACTCCTCCAAGTCCTTATCGAGTGGTTTCGCGGGTCCCGAAGTCAGGCCACCGACAGGAATCACGTTGGGCATCAGCGGGAAGGGAAACTCGACGGAGAAGTCGGAGTTCATGAGGTAAAGATCCACATATTTACCAATTCTGCGGCGAAGATACGGATCGAGGTCATACTTTTTCACTAACCCAGACATCGCTCCGGAAATGGCCAAAGCCACAGGATCGGGCGTGTCAAAGAGAAGCACGCAAATGAGGTAAGTCATCGTGTTCTTGAACCTCTCAGAGAACGACATAGACGAAGAAAGTTTTGTTCCAGGCAACGGTTGGTAGGAAGGCATAAACGGCGAGCCTGCTTCCTCGAATATATACGGCAGTGGTGCCATAGGCGCCACAATCGTGACTGAAATATTTTTGGTGTCGGTGTACTTGGCAAGGTATGCTTTTACATATACTCCGCAGAGCCAGGTAACGTCAATCACATAGCCATCATATTCACGCAGACGACCGAGGAGTTCGTGGTCTTCAAATAAATCTTCACATGCAGCATGATAGAAGGATGTAAAAAATTCTCGCATCAGGTTGATCTCATTCCATTTCGAATCCGAAAACCCAAGATCACCGAGATTATCCCTGTAATACGTTGTGATGTTTTCCTTCAGTCCCGCTGAGCGAAATAGTTCGAAGTGGAAAAGCTCTGGATCAGCAACTGAATTTCTGGCATTTGGCAGGAAGCTTTCGGGAACGAGAAATGTTACGTTGTGACCTCTTTGTAAGAGGCTCTTAGCAATGGGAATACAGGTCAGAAAATGGCTGCCGTCAGCGAACACTGCTGAAATTAGAATGTTGGCCGCTTCTCCGCCACGATGGGACAAAAGAAGGCAAGCAAAACTCATTGCAATCCATCGATTCAATGCGAAGTTCATGATTTTGTAAATTCTTCTCAGTATTGCCCTATGCAGTCATACCCTTCCGAAACAGTCACGCATTCACAGTTAATTCGAATCGTACCGTTTACGGCGACCGCACTCCTAAAGTGTAGATCTGCTCCCGTACATAAACATAATGTAATTATGATACAACGAGACAACAATCGTAAAACAAACAAAAAAAGTTGGGCCCTGTATTG
The DNA here is from genome assembly GCA_033980235.1 of Diadema setosum. Classification (NCBI taxonomy): domain Eukaryota; kingdom Metazoa; phylum Echinodermata; class Echinoidea; order Diadematoida; family Diadematidae; genus Diadema; species Diadema setosum. Next base: position 9,614,716 of record CM067062.1, on the reverse strand, counting down.
CTTCGCCCTATTGGACTTTGAGAAAAGAATGTATACCTTGAACTTGGAAGTGCTTGCTTATCAGGCATTGCTGACAGGGACAGATGGTTACTCTTGCGTCGACCTGTTCTTGATCTCTGCAATGCAGGGCTAACCCATGGTCATGTGAATATTTTTTTTTAATGCTTATTATCATCCACGCCTGTGTGGAAAAAAATGATGACATAAAGAATATCAATTTCAAATCAGAGTCCTTCGGAAGGGACTCCAAAGCCATCATTCCCTTCGTGGTTGTTTACCTAAGAAAGATTTGATGTTTTAAAAGGACGCGTGGAACAAATGATTATACTGCAACAAATTCAGTTAAAGCCCAAACAAAGTTCTGGTATGCCTGCAAAAGTTGTCAAATTTTGCTCCAAAATGTGAACGTATGCCTAGGAAATGTGCGGAATAACGCTGTAATAACAAGATATTCGATGGGTAAGGACGAAAATGGGATATATTAACCAAAAACATTCAGTCTCGGAACTTACCCGAACGGGGTCAGGCTAGACTCGGACTCGGGGATAACTCGGCCGCGCTTTGCTTGACGGCGGGATGAGTTGTACTGTTACTGGTTTTCCCTCTGGATTGTACAGTACTATGCATACGGGAGCGGCCTGTATAAACTACATTGTAGCGTTCTGGCTACTCGCAGTAATGGTCCGAGTTGTTACAACACGCGCATCAAAAACCTCTTTGGCGCGCATGCAAAATTAGTGTGCGCCTCTCAAGCACCTCTAAAAACAATCAAAGACAATTGATAAACAACAACAAAAACTTCAAAGACCGCGCGTCTCAGCAACTGAGGTGATGTGCGTATTATAAAGCGTCTTTGCTAGTAGGCTTGAGGACCGCGCGCTGTCCATTTGTTTTGTACAGGATTAGCACGCACTTTCCTGTCTGCTCAGTAAGGCCTCTTTTGGCCGGTGCCCGTAGTATTATAGAGTACTGATGAACATGGCGATCACGAACTGTGTGTAAATTGTCTGAAATAGGGTCGAGTTTTCCCTGAGACCGAGTTAGTCTGGAGCCTTCTGGAATAAAAGTCGGTTTACCGACTTTTATTATTTTTCTCAAAATACTCCAAAACGACTCATCATTCCGGCAAACCGCGTCAGCCAGGTAAGTTTCTTTGTAGACTCTTTCGATATATTGGAAGCAAATATGAAATGGTGCCAGACGGGTTCTCAAGCCCTTACCAGAACTTAGTTTTCACTTTAACCCATTTCCTATACACGGGAATCCGATGGCCTATGTATTAAAGCTATGGGGATTTCAGAATTCGGCATGGAGCTGGTTAAAATCACTCAAAGCATAATAAATTCAAAGCATGCGAGTTTTGTTCCCAAGCCTAAAAGAATATAGATTAAGTTCTCTTGAATTGTAAGACCAACATGCGTCTTGTGTGCATATATAGATATTCATATAGCACCCGAGTGGTATTTCATCGTCGTTATTGTGCCAGTAATTTTCACTGACATAGGCCTACATAATTTGCTGTCAGCCAATCAGACAGCGGTCGTCGATCCTCCCCTTGCTCTAGGTCTCGCCATAGATTTGGGCATTGACAATTTTCAGAATATTCCATTAAAAGTGTGCATAAGATTGTTTTATCTTAATTTCATGAGGGCAAAAGCTCCGTCATGATTGGTTCTTAGGAGGGGGACACCACTCCCACTATCCCTCCACCCTCCATAGTAGGCCTACATAGTGATGACGCACACGCGGAACAAGAGCTGAGATACCGCGATTTAACCATACACATTCCTAGAATATTCATTCTCTTACTGTCTTGATAGAAAGTAATCCAAACATTTGACTAAAGTGTGCAGCTGATAGCTGAACTTCAGGTCTGACAATGGGAAATCTACATCGTTTGGGAGCTGAGAAAAGAAGAAGGAGAAAGAGGAGGAGGAAGAGGAAAAAGAAGAGGATGAGGAAAACTAATAGGAAGAAGATTTCTTCTTTTTTTTACTTTTCAAATTGGTAGTTTATTTACGTTGGTGAATATAAGTGAGTATATATAGATGATTTTGAGAGAAAGAGAAAAAGAAGAAGAAAAAGAGGATGAAGAAGAAGGAGAAATTTCAATTCCCATAGTAACCACCATGCACAGCATTTTAAAACTCTTGTGTTTTCACCAAACCACGACAGCAACTTCGCTCCAGAGCGTGTGTCATTTCGTCAAGAGAGGGCGTGAATCTAGTCGTCTCGTCAGGCTCGCAACCACAATCGTATAATAGTGCACGTGAAAGCATTATCTTCAACTCGCGACCACCATTTGTGTAGTCCCAGATATTTGTCGTAGGTGTGGTATCTCGAGTGAGGTGTCCTCTGCTGGTTTAGTTGATTCATTGACGGGCAGAAAGTGTTCTGCAGTGTTCTTGAAATCGTAAGTAGTTTTCTTAAAATATTAGATTCTACTTTTTGATTGGTAAAAGAAGAATATTCTGAAACATTAGGTTGATATGGTGGTCTAAACAGATTGCCTTCCTACAAACACTTCATGACCAGCCTGATCACAGGACACAGCTGTCGTTGTTGCGTACACATTATACACGAGGCGCGTCGCAGCACTAACGTTAAATGGCAAAACAGCAGCTAGGGCAGAACAAGGTATCAACTAGGTCCTGTTGCAGTTAGTCTTTTACATTGTTCCCATGGAGGAAAGAGTTCCTTATGTCCCCCCCCCCCAACCCTAACCGTAACCCTACTGAATACTGACCCTATATTAAACACTAACCCTAATCACAGGGGTCCCGCATACAATGGGTGGCTGTCTCAAAAGGAAGTCTTCCCATAAGGGTATAACCTTTATTTAGTTTATTATTAGTACAAAAAAAATAGTTATTTATTTTGTGCAAATTAGTGGGGGGGGGGGGGGAACATAAGGAACTCTTTCCCCCATGGATGAGTAGGCCTAGAAACTGCTTCATCTAACGTTAGCTATTTGGGCATTATATTGTCAGCTGATTGGGGGGGGGGGGGGGTTCTGTCACCAGCTGCCACTTCAACTAACTGCGATCAGCAGCGACGCTGCGCTGTGTGTATGGGGCTGCCGTAGAGCTCTGTAGCCTGTACTGTAGCTACACAAACCACTACCAGCTGTAGCTGACTAGAATCCTCACATCACAGTCACACTCACAGATTTACTCGACACTTGTCATAGCTTCCTCACTCGTCATCAATCATAGCCATCTTTCACTTCATAACCCAATCTCCATACATCAGCAGAAGGGTAGAGATCGTATACTCATGCTCACTGCACTGTTCCGGAAGCAACAAATTGATTCCTACAAATTCTCCTTTTATCCCTGAATCACTCACATCTAGAACCAGCTAAGTTATCAACCATCTGACCAGGCATGGTAGAGGTTGAATTACTGCCTCATCAATCACTGCCTTCCAGGAGGCTGCCCTTCCTGTCATCAGGCAGAGGGCTGAAACCTGCGGGTTCCATGTTGCTGTATTAAAATCGTACAAATTTTTTTTTTAGTGTGTACATCACTATTTTTATTATAAAATTGCACTATAAAATACCGGTATTGACTGCACCATCTGTTACTTGGTACAGCATATCCCATCGGCCATCCCAGCCAGTAGTGTCGTTTGGAAAGAGCTGCTTCAGGGATTATCACATCAAGGTTTAGGTCAAGATAGCTCCAGAGCTCCATTCAGTCAATTCACTGAGGGGTGAGAAGTCGACCTCGCTTGTCAGCAGTGCATTACATTGAGTGTGCATGGACAATGGTGGCATATCATCCTTTTGACACCCCATCCCATCGACATTGTGGCAATGGAAAGGCACCTACGTTCCACAATTAAATTTATGCAGATTGCGACAAATACATTTTTCTCATATTCATGCCCCCTTCTTGTGCTGTCTGTCACACACAAATACACACACTACACGTATATATGCATACTAACTCACTATGCACAGCAGGCAGAGAGAGTACAGTGTATATATGGGCTGCGTGCATGTGGGGAAGGTGAATCACCCTATCAATTATTGCACTGAAGGGGTCTACATCTTATGAGTAGAAGCTGATGACACTCAATATGATGGCCTGCACTACTGTACGTCTTTATTTGTCTAGGTTTTTTTTTTTCTCTCTCTCTCTCTTCCATGCTGCACATATGTATCAATAATATTTACATGAGTGTATCAGCTTATTAAGAAAAAATACTGTTTTTATATGTATCATCCAAATTAAATATGTTTGTTCAATTGAATTTTATTGTGATATCAATAAAAGCAATGGACATATATAATAAAATTTTCAGTATGCATAGTAAATCTAAGATCATGCAACTTTTGACCATGTGTGACTTCTACCCCATGCCTGAGATGTACAGGTGTGCAAATATTGCAATGAAATTTCTGTACACTTTTCAGATCTAAAATCTCAGGTTACCAGAAGAAAAGAAAAAGAAAATGGCAGAGCCTGTGGATGACGTTCCCGAGGAAGAGGTTGAGGAGACGGAGGAGGCAGAAGCGGAAGTAGAGGATGCCCCAAAGAAAGGGAAGAAAAGCAAAGGGAAGAAAGCCGGCAATACAGCTTACCCCCTCAAAGTTATCTACTGTGGTGGTAAATAGACAAATTTATCGAATTATCGTAAAGTTTAATAACATCACAAGATTATAAGGATAGGGTACATTGTATTTCCTTCCTTTTTGTTCAGTCATTAGGGGAGAAAAGTTAAAGGGATCGTATAGTTTTTGTTGAGACCTAATTTCAGGTTTCTAACATTTTTTGGTGAGATAATAAGAAATCTCTTATGAAATGTGAAAGAGCATGTAATTCCATGAGGAATTCAACATTTATTTGATAGAAATTGGTTTTGAAATGGCTGAGATATCCAAAACAGAGCAATTCTAATAAAGTGTGGGACCCACCTTTTATTACGATTGCTTTGTTTTACTTCGTTTTTGGTTGTGTCAGTCATTCCAAACCCGATTTTCAACAAATAAACTTTGAATTCCTCTTAAAGTGGCACGCTCTGTACTATTCAATAAGTGTTTACTTGGTATCTCGCAAAAAGTTAAAAGCCCAGTTCTCATCTCAACCAATACTGTACCATCCCTTTAAGCAGGAAGAATGTGAAAAATGATAAATAAGAGAAATCTGATGGCACTTACATTCAATTAATAGACTCATTTTGTGTGCTTAAATGTAATCCATGGTTTGTAAAAATCTAGGCATTTAAACAATAATGTATGACCCTGTTTGAATACACTTTACGTGAGAACATACATGTACCATTCCACCAGCAGTGAGCTAGTAGTGGCCTTTGAATTGGGAATAAGATTGAAGCCCCACCAAATACATAGCTTCTATTGAAATGATTTCTCTTCAAAGAACAAACTTGTGTGAATTTGTTCAGGGCTGTTTGTTGTTGGAATTCCTATGATCCTTTTTAATCATGATGATGTGGGGAAGGGGGGGGGGGGGGGAATATTATTGAAAACAAATTTTAGCTGAAAATGTGTAGTACATACGATATAGAGTACTAGTATCGTACTTGAATAAGTAGGACTAGAACAATCATTTAATGTCTTTGAAAGTAACCAAGCTTTAGAGGTACCATGTTATTTAATGGATGATTGCTGTAAGCTGTTTACTTCTTTAGACTCCATAGTATATCTTGTATCTGAAAACATGTAAAGCAGAATGAATGAGAATACTCATAGTATTATCCTCAAAGAAAGTTTCACTGTGATTAATATATAAGATTAAGAGATGTGTCATGTATGCAGCTTCCACCTATCTCTCATAGAGAAAATTTTGGGCACAGCTTTGAACCAGCAAAAGGGCAACCGGCCCAATTATGTCATTTTCTTGCTTTGAACAAAATACTATTTTCCACACCTGTATGAATGAATCTAGAGAGATATGGAGTAAATGAATGAATGATAGAGTAGTAATTCTTGTACTTCTGCACTGTATTCTTTGTCACACATAGAATGCTCCATGCCATTTGAGTACTGCGAATATTTTCCAAACTACGAGAACTGCAAGAAGTGGTGGGAGCGGAACTTTCCCGACATCTTTGAGGAGGTGATGAAGATAGGGGAGGGCGGAGATGATGGAGAAGGTGATGACACAAAGAAAAGGCAGAAGAGAGGTGAGAACTACCCCCCCCCCCACCATCCCCCATCCCCCATCCCCCCATTCCCCCCCCCAAAAAAAAAAAAAAACAAAAAAACACAAACAAACAAAAACGAACTTCCACAGATTGATTTGTAATTTGAGATCTTAAAAGAAAAACAGATAGAAGGCTCTTGTCCAACTACCTCCCTGCTTTGCTGACACTGTGAATTGATTTCTTCTGTGTTTTCTGCATTGGTAAGATATCTATTGGTTGTCCGAAGATTTTAGCAGCAAACAATCATGGCAGATATCATTCAGTGAAAATTAATAGAAAAAGAAATTATTATACGTATATCCTGTATATCAAATGATATTAGAGCTGTTGTATAGCAGTGTTGAATAAGGGAGAATTATCATTGTTTAACTATCAGACCGAAAAAAAAAATAGAAAAAGATTTTGTGATGATATTTCTGAATGCAAGACTTGTGGCATAGATTACTTTATCTCATCTTCGTAATCTTATTGCAGTACAACCCACATCACTGTTTCATGAAGATATGTTGAATTTAAACATTCAATTACTTTCTTTTCTGTCAAGTTTCAGCAAGACTCTTACTGTTATCTTTGTGTACATTCACTCTCTGTATTTTGAGTCAGCCTGAGCATAAAATCGAGTGCCCCTGTGTGATGAGTTTTAAGATGTCAAGTGGCACTCTTTCTGCCTTTCAATGTTTAGGATTGTTGCTATACCGCAAGTAGATTGTAGCAGGGACCATGCCTAGCAATGAGGAATAGATGTGACTAGATCATGGCTTTTATGATAGCAAGTTACAAAGTAGCTGGAAAATCTCCTGTCCACTGCTGTTTACAGCTGTTTTGTCATTCTGTTGCTCCTGCATCGATGTCTTCCAATTCAGGTGGGCGGGGCGTGATAAAGGCGAAGAAGAAGACGGAACCACAGAAGGTGACGGTCGGCAGGGTGCAGAGGAACAAGAAGAAATATGTCACAATAGTACGGGGTCTGGAGACACATGGTATGGCTCTACTCTTTCTGATACTCATTTTGAATGAGTCTTGAAGGTCCATTCCTAATTAAAAATCTCATTCCAATCTGTCCTTGTAATATGTTGTTGTGCTTGTCCAGGACAGAAACATATACAGTGTACTTGGAAAAATGCTCACAAAAAAAATCATTTCAGGTTGTCAGTTGGCACTAAAAACCATCACTCTTAAAGTTTTCTTCCCCCATCCTACAACGAAATGCTGCAATAAAATGAAAAAAAAAAAATCCTTTGAGCACTTCAATGAATATTATTGTATGTGCTCAGTATACAAGATGGATCATTTCTAGGCTGTTTCTCGATCAGTTGTAGCATGTTGTGCCCATGAGTTGGCATGTTTGACAAATCATCGTCAAAAATTTTCGGCTTGGGTGCTGATTGCAAATGTGTTTGGCATACAGTCAGACCGCAACATGCACGGTAGTGAGCAGTACGCTTCCCATTTTATCGTACTTCTCATTTCACAAATCTTGCTTGCGCTTCAGCGAGAACTCGCAAGATTTCGCGAGGAAAGAGGAAGGGGCCTACAAATTGTGAGATCAAACAGATCGTGCGTACTGGCTATAGTAGGATAGTGGGGTGATTTGATGTCTGAGAAGCTGTCTTTTGTTTGATACATAAATTACATATTTTTTGCGTTTTTTTTTTTTTTAAGGTCTCCTATTAAGCAGTGATGTTTGACCAATTTTCAGACTTTTTCTTGTCCTGGATTTGATTGATTTTCTTCTCTCCATGGACCTGACCCGTGCAAAACATGAATTTTATTTTTGTTTTTTACATGGGCTTGACGAAAAGCCAAGCTGATAGAAAATATCATAAAAAATTAGAGTCGCAAGGTTTTAAAAGGATTTTAATAGCTTCAAAGAGCGACAGAAATCACAAAGTGTACAGGAAGTTGCTCAAATGTTTTGTACACATACATATGGTGGGAAATTATGGTTTTTACTGGCGCGCTTTTCTTTCATCGCACATTCATTTCATGTTTGTTGCATGTCTGGCGTGCTGTGAGGGAATGAAGTTTGTTGAACTCATGTGGAATACGCCAGCTAATCAGCGTGCCGCCATCAATCCGCGACCCAATCATTGCGCTCCCATCAATCCGCGACTGAAGATATTTTGCACTCTCTGACTTCTTTCTGTGGACCTGACCCATGCAAGACATCAACTTACCAAAAGTTGGTATATTTCAGCAGAATATATGCCAGAGATTCATTTAACCCTAAAAAGACTGGGGGGGGGGGCCTAAAAGGCCCCCCCCTCGACATTTCGCGCGATTACTCTGCAACACGCAATGCTCTCGCCGCGATGCTCTATGACTTTTTTCTTTCGAGTTTCCCGCACATTTTGACACCAAATTTGTGATGCCCGGGGGTACGGTTCTGAAGTTACATAACTTTTTGAATATGCACACGAGGCCGAAAATGGCTCAAAAATGTGATTTTGTGTACAAAGTCAATGCAAATTGAGTTTTTTCACATGGTTCATATAAATATGCTTATTTTAACTCTCAATGGCTAAAATTAATTTGTTTTAGGAGTATTATGCTTCAAAAAGTGTCTGCCACAAATATTGTTTAAAAAAACAACAAAATCAAAAGGTCGAAAAAACAAAGAAATACATAAGAAATTCATGAAACAATAAAATAAATAAGAAATTGATTTTGATACCGATTTCTTTTTTCAAGTACATTTGCTAAGAATGCCACAAAGAATAATTAGACCAGAAATGAGCACTTTTGGAGCTTTATTTACTGATTTAGATCAAAGAGTCTGATTTCACGCATAAATTAGAATAATTAATCAAAATAAAATAAAATAAGACTATTTTGTAAAATTTAAATATACAATCTTGTAGATTACATCGCACACTACCATTGTGCAAATTTCTGCGGCGATCGCGCGATCCACGGCCGAGATCTTAAGGGGGGGCCCTTTAGGCCCCCCCCCAGTCTTTCGAGCTACCAAAATAGCCCAGTCTTTTTAGGGTTAAGCACATAAAAATGCAGAATCGCTGCAAAAATCATACAATGTAGTATTTTGCAGCCCTGAACACATTAAATTACTCTATTTTGTTTTGCCACAACAGACTTTGCGTCATAATTACATTAATTTTTCATCCATAAATAAGAACTAATTTGTTTGGTTTTTACCTGCCCTATTGCGATAATGATCTGCGAAATGGTGAGGTGTTGTAGCTCAATATGTATTCATGCCACCATTCGGCTTGCATATGAGTACAGTATTAATTGAATGAGAGTGCTTTCCACCGCGCTGTGGTCTGACTGCATACTGGGAGCTTGCATTTGATTTTGTGTTAACGGGCAACACAGACATCATATTGTGTCATTGTTGAAATTATTCATCATTGTTGTCCTCAGCCTTAAATCACCTGAAAATTTTATGTTTTGTGATTGAAATATTGCTTTGCATGCCCATTTCTAAATGTGCTGACCCCCCCCCCCCCCCCCCCCCCCCCACCGCACCCCGCCAAAATGATTTCCACAAATTGTAAGTCACAAATCATGCATTGTTACAGAGGGACAAAATGAATTGGACGCAAAATTTTCTCTATGTGGTCTTGGTACCTTGGGATACGACTCTGTAATAGTACACCTTCTGTGCGAGGATGATGAGAGTAGATATACACTGTAGTTATCTAAACCTATCTGACTGTCTCTTTTTCTGTGACCAGACATCTCACTAAAAGACGCTGCCAAGCTGTTCGGCAGACACTTCTCCTGCGGGTCCTCCGTTTCCGGCGATGAAATCGTCATCCAGGGAGACTTCATTGACGATGTAATAGAGCTCCTCGAGGAGAAATATCCAGAGGTAATGTGGTCTCTTCGTAGGTTTTGCTGCTGGTGTGGGAAATGACTTGTACATGCTTTCTTGATCTCAAGGCTTGTAGGCATCAAAAATGTCCTGTCTGTTCCACTCCTACTGGGCATCTGATTTTTGTCGTCTGTTTTTCATAAACTTGAGTTGTTGTCACTCCGATGACTAAAATTGTAATTGCATATAAACTGATGTACAAAACATATCTGTAAATGATGCCATCAGAATTATTCATTTATGACCATTTTATGTTCTGTTGTCTTTCCTTTTCTTTAGCACATAGGGATATATACATTCAGTGTTGTTATCATCATTATCATTTAATTTTTGTGTTTATGGTGCATCAAAATTACAGATGATTGAGTAAAACCGAGAATACTTAATGATCAAAGATTGTTTTTGATTACTCTCATCAGACAGAATGCTGATGGAATGGCAGAAATTGATTGGAGAGTTTTCTTTGGCTTGTTCTATTCATCATTTACAAATATATTATATTTTTTCTGGTAAGATACTTGTAACATGTCCATTTTCATTTATTGATCCCTGTGGCCTGTTCAAAGATTCACTTTGTCTTTCATAATGTTCTGGTTTTTTTTTTCCCATGCAGATTGGTGAGGACAATATAGAAGACATTGGAGACCAGAAGAGATGATGATGATGATGAAGATGAAGTAGAGGAAGAGGAAGATGGAGATTGTAGATAGCGACAGATGTTGCACCATCGCGGCCTGGAAGCGGCTTCACCCTCGAAAGAGACAATGGACTCTTATTCATGGACAAGACAAACTGCTGTTCTGCAGAGCATATTCAAAGAATACTAGGGAACGGTCTTTAAAAGACACAGGTTCCGGGTATTGTGCTCTCTTATTGAAAGAAGACTTTTATTTTCCTCCCTGGAAATAGACTAAAGAGCTATTTAAAAAAAAAAAAAATGAATTTTTGTGTCTTTCTTCAGCCAATCTAGTGCTAATGCAGTACAAATATTCCTATAGTAATCTCCATAGCTTAATACAGTCCACATTGGATTATGTCATGACTTTCTCTTTCAAAACTGAAGCTGTGTCTGTGATTAATGTGTGCAAAGAGATAAAAATGTTTGGGAATACAGTAGCCTCCGAGTAAAAAGTGTAGTGGCAATAAACAGCTGCACATGAAAACAGAATTTACTAGCAGCAAACATTGAGACATTGGACCTGCACTTGCTTTTTAAAAGCATCATCTAGTTGGCATAACTGAATCTTTGCGTGCCATATTCAGAGGCATCCTTTCCTCTAACACTGAAAGATGTGTAGTAAAACAAATGCAGGTACTTTGAAAGTGGAGGCTGCTTCCTAACTGTTATGCCCAGTGTTAAGTTCTTGAATAGCAGCAAGTTTAAACTACTGTTGTGTCCAGCACACTCTGCCGAGAAGAATGCTCCAGTGCCGTTTGCCACATCTTGTAACTTGTGGAAGATGATGTGAATCTGAATTTGAGTTTGGACTTATTTAATGTGGTCGCTATTTATGGATGCAGATAAATGCTTCCACGCAACAAGACCCGAGAGTTTCGAGACCTCTATTAAGGAATAAATATCTAAAAAGAAACTTACGACAACTTAACTGGCTAATGAATTTGAACATGATGGAATTATGTCTCAAGTAAATGCTAGCTAGTGCTAGCTATGGAATATACTGTCTTAGGTGTTCCATTCACACTTGCATATGACTTTAAGTGCTCTTTCATGTGCTATAAAGCTTTATGACTTCATTTGAGTAAATCCGAGTATTGTAGACAAGAAAATTATTGCACTATATTCATTTATGAGCAGGCAGTGTGCATTTGATAGTCAGGCTTTTCATTGTTGTGACACTATTCTCTGAGTGACTTGAAGAGGAACATATTTTTATTTTTCTTTCTCTCTATCAATATCCTGGTCATATATATAGGGAGGAAATCTAAGAAAACTGACAAGTCTGTATGTCATTAATATGACTGCTAGTGATAAGGACTCATGCCTTTGATACACTGTGTTAATACATTCAAGTCTCTTTGAGGGACAAAGTGTGGCAGTTTAATACAAATTATGTCTGGAGAAGAAAAAACCACAAAAAAATTGTTTTCGTAAGAATATCTGAACAGGTGGGAACAGCAAAATTACTTTTCTTTGTTTGAAAGTTACAAGCACCCAGTGAATGGTTTCTTGTAAGCAAGTACACATGCATTACAATATGATACTACTGTACTTGATTACTAGCAGTCAAAGGTTTGAGATTTATGATCAGAGGCAAGTTTGGTAGTGGAAGTCCAATATGATTTTATTAACAATACAGAACAATTAGATATAAATACCAATGCATGAGATAATTTGTGATTTACATGATAAAGCTCTTTACATTACATTATGTACATGACTACATGAATACGAAATAAAGCTGACATTGATCAGTGTAGTACGTTAATCAACTCTGAACATAAATTTCTCTTACTTTCAATACAGAAGTTGAGTTGCAGTAATGTCCAGATATCAATGCACAGAATGGTCTAGGAGGGGTGTTAGTACACTGTAAATGAAAAATGACAACTGAAAATACAAATTGTAGTAAACTTGCAAATAGGTCTAGGTTGTTGGCAAACAAAAACTGTACACCTTTGTTTACTGCTCATTTACTATGGTTAAAAAGGCTAAGAGTGCTGGGGACCATCTAGAACCCTACAGAGTGACCAGAAGGGACTTAACGGTCTGCCCACATTCATTCACATACAATATCAATTATGTGTACTGTATAGTGGTAGTGGGGTAGCTTTGGGGGTATGAGCGTTCTATAACAAGGTTCCATGACAATGGAAAAAAGGTACAGGTGAGGTAATGTGTATTCTATCACATAACAATACATTTAAAACAAGCTCAGATTGATACACACTTGTAATCGGGAGGAAAAATCGAGACAAAAATCCACAACTCTACAATCCCTCTGAAGCCACTGATTTTTAATAAAGAGTGAACATGTTTTATCGTTGGAATGCATTGGTGCATGCTGGTCCCATTATCACAAAAACATACTTATAAGAAATGAAAGTATTCTTGCTGACATTGCATTAAAGGACAAGTTCATCTTCATAGACATGTGGGTTGTGTGAATGCAGCAATAGTAGTAGAACACATCAATGAGAGTTTGAGGAAAATCAGACAATCCGTTCATAAGTTATGAATTTTTGAAGTTTCTGCTCAGTCATGGCTGGATGAGAAGACTACTATAGCTCGTGATGTCACATGTGTACACGAAATAAAGAAAGTATAAAGAAAATTCAACATATTTTCACTTTTATCGCATAACAAAACACTCAACTTCTCTCTTTCAGAAGGCAGGGGTAATGATATTACCCTAACATACGTCAGCAGCAAGTCGAAGAAATGTGCAATTTATTAAACAAGTAAAGTTCTGTGAAATTCTCTTTTTATTTTCCTTATATCGTTGTACGCATGTGACATCATACACTGTAGTAGTCTTCTCGTCCAGCAGTGATTGCGCAGATATTCTAAAAATTCATAACTTTTCAACAGATTGTCGGATTTTCCTTTAACTGATGCACTGAGTGCCAAATTACTCAAAAGACAAAGCACTTCCAAGTACAAACATAAAGAACAAACCGGGAAATGAAATTTTGGCCTTTAACTTTACATTCCCAGTAGAAATACACCATCATTTTCACCAATGCTGTACTTGTGTATGCTTTGCTTCACTACACAGACAACTTCTAGGTTCATCAGTTACCAGTCTCGGTTGTGCAATATTGGTCAGAATGAAATAAGTTAAAGCATGGGATGTAAATAAACGTGTTACTTCATGCAAAATGGCTAGGATTCATTACAGTAATGTTCTTGCTAAGCCCAGAGTTCACGAACAATGAGATGTTAGACTTGTAACAGTTAATATTGTCATTTGTCAAGGAATATACATACTGTAGGTACCAAATATTTTGTGCAAACTCACACTCAAGAGGATCAGTCATGCCTATCACTTTTGAAAATTGGGCAATAAATCATGTCCATGATGTACACATATTTCAATTTTATATATCTATAAATCAATCAGTGATGGACAAACACCACCAGTTGAAATACTGTATACAGACCTCCCAACCTTTCTGACTGAAAAAACAGGGATGATTTGGCCCATAAGCAGGAAAGAAAGAGTAGTTGCCATAGGAGTGTGTAGTAAAATTATCCAGAAAAATAGGAAACTCCTGTTGAAACAAGAGCTGGGAATGGTCAAAATTCAGATTCTTTCCTCCAAATTCAGAATGGTTGGGAGGTCTGTGTACAAGCCATAAATGTAATAACGAGTTCATTTTTTTGCAAATCGGGACTTCCAAACAATTTTGTGAGTGGTTAAATTTGCAATTGTGGCGTATAGCACTGAGCGAAGAAATGTATGTATGCACGTCACATTCCCTGTACAATCAGAGTTAAAATTTTTGCATATTCTAAAACACCTGACTTGCGAAATTCACAGAAATAAAAAACCTTGCAAAATATTCTGCGTATACTGCATAATTTCCTCAACACATTGTTGAAAACCGAGAATATTAAGCATGTATTTATAATGATAAAACTATTGCACAATACAATGATAATGTCCTTGCATAAAACTTCGCACTGAGCTCCAAACAGTAATGTCACCTATGTATGCAACATTTTCAGCCAAACAATAATAACAACCATGCAAATTCGTTCTACACAAAAACACAGAACAATGCCAATACATCTTGTGTATTGAAATAATACAAATAGGGAATAGAGCTATATTGCACAGCTGTAAAGAACGCACATCATGTGCTGGGATAGACAAAATGTGAGCATGACAAGGTTGTGACCTTAGCCCCCCCCCCCCCCCCCCCAAAAAAAAAAAAAAATTGATATCATGAGCAGGTTGACAGTGACAAAAGGGAAATAAGTTTTACCATCTAATGATTTGCCACAAACTAATGCAAGTTTTTGAGTGCAGCTGACGTTCAGCTTGTGCACAAATTCCAG
This sequence comes from Diadema setosum, assembly GCA_033980235.1. Classification (NCBI taxonomy): domain Eukaryota; kingdom Metazoa; phylum Echinodermata; class Echinoidea; order Diadematoida; family Diadematidae; genus Diadema; species Diadema setosum. Next base: position 9,599,684 of record CM067062.1, on the reverse strand, counting down.
TTCTATACCACAATCAGGATTCACAGGATAATCAAACATCAGGGTAAAGTTAAATCAGTTTCTCTGAACTGAAGCATCTTAACAGGTGTTGCATCTATGCACAAGGCTATGAGTTGCATTGATGTCAATAAATGCTGTAGAGTGGACTCTTGTCATGAAGAACAATGATATCACAAACTCATGTAAAAACAAAGTATACTTTCTTCCACAAACACAAGTTTCCTTGAAATCTCCTGTTTTTCAAACCCTGGTTCAATGAAAGTTTGTTATAACAAAAAGATTTCACACAGGACTTTGTTAAAACATGAGCTCTTCATACACAAATGACATCCCTAAAACACGCTGTATGGAATAGTGATGACCAAGGCCCATCAGATACATCGTCATACCAACAGGATAATTCTCAGAGGTAAACTGACTGAACATCCAGTGGTGGGATGAAACATCTTTCTGGAGTTGTCTCGTCATTGAGCCGACTCACGCTCCAGATGTCTGTAGTCACCAGCCTTCCATGGCGTAGCGCTCCGACCTGGATCCGCCCCACGAGCCCTGGTCCTGGGGGGAGAGGTCCTGGCCCAGGTGGACCTTGAGCTCTGACATGCGGCGGGCAAGGGAGGTGATGATCTCATGGAGGAGCTCCTTGCTCAGCAAACGCATCTTGGGGTTTTGGGCCACCTGGGAAGGGAAACAATGATGTTGGAAGATGATGTCTTTTACCAAAAGTTTGTTTTGGCAGGGTTTGCACTACAAATTCCATTGGCCCTGAATCACCCCAGTAATCTTACTAATACCAAATGCCCACTTGTACACCTAGGTCAAAAGATATATTGTGACCACCACTCTGTCACAGGATGTACACACTGGGCAAGACTGGCTGCACTCCAAAACCCTCTCTGGTACACAGTGATAGTGAGTTTGCAGCCCTTCCTACTCTGCAATGGTAATAGAGAACAGCAGATTACTCAGGCAATGAGATGTGAATCTCGCATGGGTACAGGTATATTATATATATTATATATATTTTATATATATATATATATATATATATATATATATATATATATATATATATATATAAATATAAACATAGATATAAATTCAGAGCACTTCATACTCTGCAATGGTAACAGAGAATCACAAAAGAAATGAGATGCAGAGACTTCAAAGCTGTCATGTTCAACCTTGAAGAACACCCTTTCTTTTAGGAATCTCTATCTCTGTATGTTTTTTGACAGCAGATGATTACAATGTTTTCGTTCCAGGATGACCTTCTACAGGGCACTGTCACTATTACAGTCCCAGCATGGCAATTTACCTATGTTTACACCATGGTGAAGAGATACCATTTGTATGTAAAGCACCCTGTTGAAGGATAAGCACAATGTTGCACTACTCTGGACTCAAACAAGGAACTACTGATTCATCCAGGGCAGTCTCCTTGGTAACATAACTTCCCATGAAGTATGGAAATTTCCCAAGTTTGCTGCTGAAAGTGAGAACGGCCATAGAATGTGGGGGGGGGGGGGGGGGGGGGGAGGGACAAGGGAATTGACTGACCTTTGGGAAGTTTCTGACGATGATCTCCAGGGCGTGGTCCTTCATGTCCTTGGCCCCGACCCGGTCAGCAGCGTCCAGGATCTGCACCACGTTCTGGACCGAGATGTTGACCTCTAGGTTCTCCTTGCAGAAGGCCTGGATGCGATTGTTGGTGAAACCAAAGAAGTCTGGGGCACAGAAAAGGTAGCTGGGTGCGTCGGAAGAGACGGAGTTAAGGAGAGGAAATTTCTCGCCCAAGAAGAAACTGTAGGAAAAGCACGTCATGTATACGCAGTACTGTATATGCATTGTTCTAATTTTTCTGAATTTAGGTGCAAAGTAGTAACTAGCAAAAATATTGCCTCCCATAAGACAAGTGTATTGTGTATTGTCTCAAAGTTTGAAAATTACTAACTTTTCCCTCAAAAAGTGATAGTACTTCATTCTCATTTCATCAATGTGGTTCTCACTCATAAATGTAACCACTCGCAAAATTGTTGTAAAGTTCGAATTCATGAAATATGTAAGCGTATGCTGTAGCTGAAAAAGTCAAGTGCTCCATACAGCTTTTCTGAGTGCCATATCTAGTTCATCATATTTACTGCTTCTACACAGCTTGATAGGTTAATCAAGATATGCAGGTAACTTGATCAATAAGTGATAACAATGACGTTAATGACAATGGACGACCCTAATAACATTCAGTAATAATGAACGTAATGATGGTGACACTGGTAGTAATGCTGATGACCTCTGGTTACACACAATGGTCTGATTTGGCAAGCCAAAGGATACAGTGAATCTTCAGCTGGCATGGAGACGGCACCATGGTAGATATATCTCAACAGGGAATCAAAGGCCTGCCTGGATGGAATGGTCTCTCCTATCGTCACCTGGTTTGGTTAGAGAAAAAAATATAAACATTTGACATCTACAGGATACAGAGCAAGTAAGATTCAACTGTCATCTGCACAACTCTTCTATAGTTTGACGACTAAAAGGCAATGTTTCCACTTGCAGTGAGATTGATTCAACGAACGGATAAGATCTGAACGATATGAAGACATCTTAATTACTGTACGAGCTGAAATTTTCGCGTACAGATATTTTCGCGAATTGCTACTAGGAGGACATTTTCACGTGTTGTTAATTTCACGGTTGCGAGGTCTAACTGTACTTATCTATTCGCACCACAAACAGCAAAAGCACTATTTAAATAGACTAAAATCTGAATCTGTTTACAGAAACCACAATATATTTGATACCATTCATACAGCCTCATTTATGCTATTTGAGTAGAGTGGTCTCTTAGATGCAATTTTGTTTGTGCCGTAAGTATGTTCTTAAGGAGGACAGTAATACAATAAATACTCTAACATTACCAGGTAACCATTTCTACAAGTCCAGAGGGGCACTGCGTGTAAAACATTCTGCCTATGATTGTAGACAACACACAACAGTCATACTCAGGACGTCTTGTGAAAGAGTCAACACCATTATCCACACCACCATAATGCTACCCCTGGGAACCCTAAACCAACTCACATTAACGCAATTGTTCTCCGGCATGAAGGACCTGAACATGGCCTCAAAGTAGGAGCTCCTGGCGGCCAGGATGGGCTTGTGGGCGGGGATGGGTGTACCATCCAGCATCAGGGTGATACAGGAGTACTCCTTGCCCGTCTTGCTTTTTAGGAACACCTCCATGTCATGCTCCAGGGTCGTCATGGCTGAGGGTCGGTGTGAAGGGACAAGCATCAAGTGACTATACTTGCACTGACAGATTCACCTTCCTCTTTGTCCTACTAAAGTGGAGCCTTGTTATAAAGAGGCAGGTCATAACAAACACCCTCTTAAAACAAGATGATATTGCGTGTCCCATCTCTTTATATTTCTGTTATATAGTGTGATATAGTGAAAATAACAAGGTAATTATCATGACTTTGGGGTCCTTGTTATAAAAAGTTTCCCCTGTATCAAAGAGGGAACATCTCTCTTCTCTAAACATAGATAACTCCATTTAGTTGCTCACTGTGATTTGATACAAAGCAGAAAGGTACACTGTAAACCCGCATATCAAAAAGCAAAGAAAAAATAATTGTATAGACATGAAAATGACAAACGTACAGAAAAAATTAAGGATAATTGAATTTGCTGCAAATGAAAATGAGAAAACATATGAGCCATTCACTTTTACTTCCTACTGCAAATCCAGGGCAAGCTATCTGCTTTAGACTCCACTATGTAAGGTGAAAAACCTCCATAGCACTTCATTCTGAAGTCTCAAAGCAATCAAGTTGTAAAACTTACAAGGCCTGTCAAACTCTGGCATCTTCTCATGCTGGTAGGGCCGTCCTGCCGCCAGCTGTCTCCTCCGTACTACCTCTACCATCAGGGGCTGGGCAAGCTGCTCAAACTCCTTGCTCATTACGATGCCATTATAATTACTCTCCTTCACCACAAAGTTCAGACAGAACTCCTGCAGATGAAAAATGAAAATAAAAAGAATTAAACAAGACAGCTACAAATGGGTAACAAGAGAAACATATCATCACATTGAGTCATAATATCGTTGCCCTTCATCCCTTCTCCTTCAAAACAACAGTAACAAAGGAATGAATTTTGCCACACATTTTTGACACACATTTTGACATTTTGTCCAATTTCCTACAGCTCAAAAAGCTAATTTCTTAAAAAGTCAGGTCAGGTATTACAGTTGAAGTTAGAATACAAAGTTTGTACATCACACTAAATAATAATAAGTGCATGGACATGCAATTGTGTTGTGTGTGTTTGTGTGTGTACATTGTACATGCCATCCATCCAATCTGATAAGAACATTCTCTTTTTCATGATTACTCGATATATTGTAAGCAAGAACTCGAATCATTTCAAAACTTCGGGCCCTTCTAAGGAAGTAAGCATTAACACTCGACAGTTAACTGAATCATCTTAACATGTCTTGAAGCACTCTAAAGAATAATTTTTATGATTCATCTCATTATGATGAGACGGCAGCATGAACCTGATCTTACCTTGATGAAATCCAGCTGCAGTCTGTCCGAATACTGGAGGACTTGCAGGACATTGCAGTGACCGATGGAGACCCAGAGAAAGTGGACACACATGTACTCCAGCTTCCGCAGAGAAAACTGTGAATGGGCAAGTAATGGTGAGAGAAGCAATGACATGTATCAATGTATTGTCCAATTCTTAGATCATTCTCACATCATGCTGAAATGTAACAAATGTTTACAATGCCAAATTGCATTAAACCAATCAAATCTTAACAAGAAAAGAAAATTTCACTCAAGGAAAAGTAGATGGGTTAAAAAGAATGTATAAATAATGCAGTTTTGGGTAGCATCAATACACACTGAAGATATAGCAATATGCATCATATTCACACAGATGAATCAATTAAGATAATTTTTATTAGTGCAGTAAACTACCACTAAAGAGATTTTATGATACTAGCTATAATACGAAAATCACATGATGCACTGCCACGACTCGTTATGCATAAAAGAGTTCTTTCCAATACAAAGCGGACTCAAAGTTAGATCCTACCTGCACTGATAACCTGTAGACATCCATGAGGAGCAAAAGGAAGTCAGTATTCCTGTCATCAAAACCTGCAGGAAACAGAAATCACACCAAAGTTTACACTTTTCAATCTCATTTACAAAGAATTTGACAAAGGCTAAGCAAACAAACCGCTTCATATCAGCACAATAGACAGAAGTGACAATATCAGTATTTAGCTTACTGTATAAGCTGTTATTCTCGCGAGGGTTTAATTTTCCTGAATTTTGCGAATCACAGTTGGGTCGCGAATTTAACAACATGCAAAAATTACTCCATGCGCTGTGTTAATAGAGCTTTAACGTAAGCGTCAGTGTTGATTTGCGAAAACAATATCTCACGAAAATGTCTGTGGCCTCGTCATTCGCGAAAATAACAGTGTATACAGTAGCTAGAGCATTTTATAGTACAGACAGGATAGAATGCATTTGCATGTTCCCTAGTACCTTGCAGCTTGCGGTCCACTTTGTCTGTGTAGAGGAACCAGAGCAGGACCTCGAAGGCTTCTGGTCTGGCGTCCGGGACCACAACCTGGGCTATGTAGGCTGGTCTCTTCTTAGCACTGGCTGCTCCTTTGCTGGCCTCACTCTCCTGGTCTGCTGGGCTCTGTGGTGGGAACAGAGTGGGAGGAGAGATGATCCTGAGTAAGATATTTCCAGGAAGACCAAGATGAAGGACAATGGCATGAAAGGTGATTGGGATGAAGGGAAAATGGGATGAAGAGAAAATAGGATGAAGGGAAAAAGAGATGGAGAATGGGATGGAAAAAATGTGAGATGAAGAAGAATGTGATGAAGAAAATATGGAATGAAGGAGAATGGGTGAAGGGAAAATGGGATGAAAGGAGAATAGGGATGTGAGCATTACCTGCACAGGGGCTTGGTCTGTGTGGAGCTGTTGTTGCTGTTGCTGCTGTTGCTGCTGCTGTTGCTGCTGCTGCTGTTGCTGCTGTGGTTGTTGGCGTTCCCTCGCCTGCTCTATCTTGGCCTTGAGGTGTTGGCAGCGGGCTGCAATGATGGCAGCATGGGCTGGGATGCTGACGGCATTCTGTTCAGGGTAGGTAGGAGGAAGGAGAGAGGGAGATAGGCAAAGGTATGGCAATAAGAATGTTTTGGAGTCTATACTTTCCAGCTATCCAATTCAAACTTAGAACATAAGCCATGAAATGCTAAAACACCTGTTTGGGGATCTTAATACCACTTAAAGGGATGGTAAAGTATTGGTGGAGATGAGAATTGGGCTTTTAACTTTTTGCCAGATACCAAGAAAACACTTATGATATAGTACAGAGCATACCATTCTAAGAGGAATTCAAAGTTTATTTGATGAAAATTGGGTGTGGAATGACTGAAACATCCAAAAACAAAGTAAAACAAAGTGATCGTAATAAAGTGTGGGTCCCACACTTTATTAGAATCGCTCTTTTTTGGATATCTCAGCCATTTCAAAACCAATTTTCATCAAATAAACGTTGAATTTCTCATAGAATTACATGCTCTATCATATTTCATAAGAGGTTTCTCATTATCTCATCAACAAATGTTAGAGACCTGAAATTAGGTCTCAACCAAAACTGTATGATCCCTTTAAGTGATATATTCTCAGTCTTCGGACGAAGTTCTGACAACACATTGTTCATATTAGTTTAGTGACAGCTGTTACCTACTCGTAGTCAAAGGCCAATGTAAGGTCACAGGTTCAAACCTCAGCTAGTGTGCTACCATGACACTTTCACAATACATCTGTTGCATCTCTCTGACAGTGTGCCATATGAACATAACAACCAGTAATATTATTCAACATAAATAGTTTGATACATCAAGTACTCATCCATTTACGTAATAAAAACGAGAGAGATCACACCTCTCCCACGATGAACTCGACGTCGGTCAGCTGTCTGCCGATGAGGAGCTTCCCGAAGTCGTCCTTCAAGGTGCATTGTGGGTAGGAAGAGAACTGGAAGCGGTACATCTCAGCGCTCCTCACGTTGTTGTCCACGGTGCCACCAAAGATGAGCATAGCGTCCTCTATGACTGCAGCGGCATGGAAGAGTCTTCCAGAGGGACACTGTTGGAGAAGACGGAAAGCCAAGGTACATAACACCTTTTACTATTGAAAATTGTAGGTGTGTGTTGGGAAATCGTCGGGTAAGAATGAGGACGTTAAAGTGCCTCGAACACTATGGCTTTTAGTAGCAGCAACTTAACGCTCTTCTCATTCTCACCTGACGAAATATTCCCTGGACTTCTGAAGTTTAAATGTGGTCCTTAAATACCACATCAATATATTGCTTGTTTTACACACGTATGATGCAGTGACCACAATGTTATCTCATTCACACTATCTTACATACTTCGTTTCAGCTCTAGGGCTACATTGTCAGCAGCTGATTTGTTGTTATTGTTGTTGTTTTTTGTTTGTTTGTTTGTTTGTTTGTTTGTTTGTTTAAGAGGTTATTTGTTTGTTGGTGTATTTCCTTCTGTTTTCATTTGCTTTTTCTTGAATATCGTGTGCCTACACATTGCAATATTCCAGAAGAAGAAGAAATGAGTTGGCTAAGTAGGGCCACCTAATTTTGAAAGTATGCAGCATAGCATTGTTACCCTCCAATGAAAAAAGAAAAGAAAAGGAAAAAGCTTACGTAACACCAATGCATGCTTAACACAAATCAATTCCACAAAAATGAGCACAGTGTCACCATACCAGTGACATTCAACATCCCACCTACTCACATGGCTATCTGGAGATGGCTTGATGACACTCCACGTACCATCATCAATGTCATAGCTGCAATCAATCAGAAAAGAGTTAAAAAGCGTGATACTAGAGTCCAACACCCAGTCTGAATGGCTAAACATATACACATAATTCATACCTGAAGTGGAAATATTTATGGTGTGGAAATGTTCGCAATTTTACACAACCAGACGCTAGTGCGAAAATAAAAGCATGCAAATGTTTGCATGCAATATGTTCTAGTAAATAAATGTCCTGAATTTGCTGAATTAAAAACACTTGAAATTCATCTTACTCAGCTGAGCGCAAAAATTACTCAAGCAAACATATAAACTTTTACGGTATACCAGTATGACATCAAATTATATTACAAGAAGAGCTCATCATAATTTACTCATGAAATAGCATGGTGAGGTATTCCTCAGTGCATGAGCAGTGAGAAGTTGCTATGAGGAACTCTCACCAGTGTAGCTCATTGGGGAGAGTGTTGTCGGCCGCTCCTCCAAAGACATAGAGATGCCGGTCATGTGACACCATGATGTGGCCATACCGTCGCTGGGGTGGGGGCGGGGTGCCTTTCAGGATGTGATCAGATGGTATCTTGCGCCACCTGGCAAAGGAATGGAAGACACCAAGGGTATCTAGCATCTACTTGTAGAACCTGATACAGACATACACTTTGTATCAGACCATTTTTGAACAAATGTGGGAAGAATCATGGTGCAAAGATGGTCTCTTGATAACAATCAACATGCTTATAATTGACTAAGAGCACAGCGACAACACACAATATTGGTATGGTGAATTTGTTACACATAAAAATCACTGCGACTTGGCTTGTCAACTGGATGAATCACACAGTTCTCTGCCATAGCATCAGTGCGCAATGGACAAGCAAAACTAATTTAGAATTATTCTGAAAAAAATTTTCATAATCTCATACCCACCAACATCAGAAAAGTATAAAGTATGGCTCTCTCTAAAACCGTCCTACACATATTTTGACAAGTTAGAAAATCTCACTTTCACAGATTTCATTGTCAAATCACTTGCCAGCCTTAAGAAACAAACAATGTGAGATGTTCTACGACAAACAATGAACAGTCAACATAAAGTGATTTGATTTTTTACATTTGACACCCTGACAAACTCCACATAACAGACACATACCTCCTCTCCTTGAAGAAGAACTGGTAGAGGTCATTTGTGATCTTGGCTCCACTCTGTCCCGAGAACACAAACATGCTGTCCCGGGACACCGCCACGGGAAAATTACAGCAGGTAGGGGGATGATCGCCTGTTTGCTGTACCTGCAGAGGGTTACAGAAGAATGAAGATTTTGGTGCGTTTACGATTCACTCACACGATTGCAATCACAGGCAATTTGCCAGAGTGTTTACTTACAGTGTTAAACACATAGTACATGGCACCCTGTTCCATAATATTGCTTGTTTTTTTCATGTCATACTTGCCATGAGATAATTTGTCCTTTCTATTTCTTTTCAAAAGGAAAGAATGTACAAGGACAAGATATGTATTGTAGTTCCAGCAAGCAAACAAAGAAATTCAAATATGTGAAATATCCTGGTGCATATCAACATGTTGCAACTTTGAAAACAAACACTCCTGGTGAAGACAAAACATGGAAAGCATAAAAAGAATAAATTCAAAAGAATTAAAAAAAAATGGATTGATATGATACAGGGTATCTAAGCAAAGGTCCGCTTCATCCAGGTTAGTCTCTGGATACAGTGAAAACCAAATACATGTACTAATCGATGACAATTAATTCAAGATATCTTGTGTAAACTATGAAGCATATGACACTAAACATCTATTCAGCCCCAACCTATCCAAAATTAAGTTGTTAATCATTTAAACTGTTAGCAGCAAAAACAAACTCCAAAGAGTACGAAATGGGAATCAAGCACACATATTCTGAGAGAAAAGATAACCTGCATGTTATCAAGTCATCTCACATAGTGCTCACAGGGCATCTACAGGTGAAATCTACATCTTACAGGTGTCCTGCATACAGTGATATCCTCATTCCTAGATATAAGCACATTCACAAGACGTTATTCTTGCTATATGTTACTTATTGCAAGAGTCTTTAATGACTGCTCAATATGAAGCTATGTTTGTTGAGGAAACTCTTCCAGAAAGAAATGAAATCCAGCTTATATTACAAAACCACAATTTTTCTTTCTTTGCCAAAAAAAAAAGAAATAAAGAAATTAATTAAATGAATGAAAAAAAAAATGTACATGGAGAATCAAGTCAGCCTCTTTGTCATGTGAGCACAACAGCTTCAGTGGAGCAACGAGAGAAAAATATATGTTGGGGGCCACAATGGCATTGAACAGGTCTGTAGTTATCATCTTCTTGGTGGGCAACTCAATCAAACTTTCACTCTGCTGCTACAGTGTGTATGGGATTCACAGCTAAATCTTTGGAATCAATTATCATCAGCACTGTACATACAGGCACATCCACCCCCCTACCAGGCACATCACAAGACAAGAATTAAACTTGAACAATGAAATGAAAAGATATTGAATAGCTCAATTCTGTGATTAACTCTTCTCCAGGGTACTTTCATTGGTACAGACTGACTGATAAACACAGGTTATGAATCATAAAGGATGAATAAACACAGAATGTAACCAGAACTCCGAACTGTGTCACAGTGATAAATGCAGAGCAGGAAATGAGAATAAAATGTTTGCCCTTGCCTGTTATTTCTGCGTATAATCGAGCCGCGGGGCAGGAAGTCAACACGGCAACAGAACACTCGTAATCCTCAGTTTTCCTCTACATTGTATGCCTTTTTTTTGAGTTAATTATCAGAGTTCAGTTCTGTGTCACATTATCAGAACAAATATGTAGGACTCTGGTGACAGATGTGTCTGGTTGCTACAAGAATTCAAGACCTACATCACCATCCGTGGGTTACTTTTCGCATCAATTATGATGATACTGTATCTATATTTCAATAAACTAAGAGCAGTGTGTTATTTCACATTTGGCATATTTGCACTGAAATGCCAAAATTTTCTTGATGGTATTAGGACAGTTAAAGAAAACACATGTGACAAGTGTGAAAATTGAAAAATAAATAATTATTTGTTGGATTAAAAAAAAGAAAAGGTGCGGTAAAATTCACTGTTCGTGTATGTTGACGCACTGTGCCAATTTTACAAATGATAACAGCTTTAATAATAGAAACAGGTATCAAAAAGATGGAGAAAGAGGTAAACTATGATGAAAAGAAAACATATGAGAAAGATATAGGCTGAAAGAAAAAGAGAAAGAGAAAGAGAGAGAAGGAGAGAAAGAACAGGGACAGAAAAAGGACAAAATGTTCATAATGTAAAGAAAGAAAGAAAAGAAAAAAAAAAGCGCCATGAAATGCCGGATTTCAGCACCTTGCCGAGAATGGGCCTCGGGGGACCAGCAGCATGAAGGAAATTATTGATAACCTGTTTGAGTCGGGATGAAGAGATATGATCTGGCGGTGGGGGAAATGTGGGATGGAAGGTACCAGTCTCCGCCCCTTTTATTGTCCATTTCCCTCTCAATGAAGGGGAACTTTATTTCTGCTTTTCTGGTCCCCAAGTATGTGTGTGTGTGTGTGTGGGGGGGGGGGGTGGTAGAGGGAGGAAGAAGGTACAGACTAGAACAGGCCGATCTAAAGCACCTGTCCTCACATACACACACAAACACAAACACACATACACATACACATACACATACACACAAAAAAGACTGATTTCATTTTGTCCATTTTATTGTCAATTTCATAAAACCCAGGGGTGGTAGCTGACCCCCCCCCCCCCAAAAAAAAAAAAAAAAAAAGAAAAAAATACAATAAAATAAAATAAACCCCAGCAACATAATAACAAAAAATATTCCAAAGGCAAAAATAAAAAAAATACAATAAATAATAACAGCTGAATTAAAAAACAAAATGTCCTCCTACTGCTATTAGTGAATTACCCAGAAAACGTTCTAAAGTCATAAACCCAGTTATTGATTTTCAGGGAGGATTTGTTGATAAACAAGACATTAGCATGCACACCTGTGTGTAGATTTCTTCCATTTTTTTTTTTTTTGTCTTTTTTGTATTCAGTGTCAAGTGTGGTTGAAAGTTATCAAGCCACTTTTTTTTTTTATCTGTATCTAGGTCGATCTTTGCTCACTCATTCACACTCATTCATAGATAGATACCTGTGCATATTTGATTAAACACAACTGACTGACTACATATTAACAAGCAGAAAAAAAAGCTCACATGAACAATTAATTAATATATTTCATCATGACTCTATGGACGTTGACTTGTCCAATGGAATGTCAAAGCCCAAGTAAATAAAAGCATATTTTTGCCAACTTGGCATCATGAATACACAAGATGCAATTCCAAATTTCCAGCATACGAAATCACAAAATTGGCAACACAGAGAGAATTCTACAAATCTTTGCTTGAGATCTTCACAAACGTGGCATGTTCAATCACTCTGACCCTGCTTACACTGATGTGAGAAAGTGATGGAAAAACCAAAATGACTATCACATCCTCCTCAGACCCAAATATCAATAAACAATTTCTGTGGCATTCACCCTGCTCGGAGCCTTGCCTATGTGTGTAGACACACTGAAAGCTTCCAGTCAATATTTTTCTTTTACCAAATGCATCTTGGGGGGCTTCAAACACATCAAATATTCTTTTAAAGGGACTGTACAGTACTGGTTTAGCAATGTTTAGGTGGGGATTCACGTTTTGAACATTCTTAAGTGAGATAATGAGAAACCTATTATGAAATATGAAAGAGCATGTCATTTTAAGAAGGATTCAACATTTATTTGATGAAAATTGGTTTTCAAATGGCTGAGATATCCAAAAAAAGTGCTAATAATAAAAAGGCGACATGCCACAACTTTATTAGGATCTCTTTGTTTCACATTGTTTTTGGATATCTCAGCCATTTCAAAACCGATTTTCATCAAATAAACTTTTGATACCCCTTAGAACTGCATGCTCTTTGCCATCTCATAGAGTGGTTTCTAAATATCTCGCAAAATGTTAAAAGCTAAATCCTCACCTCGACCAGAACTGTACACACCCTTTAATAGTCATCACTCAAAATGTACCTGTGACAACACACACATAATCACATGACATTCCCATGCCCCCCCCCCCTGCCCCCCCCCCCCAAAAAAAAAGAAAGAAAGAAAAAAAAAAGGTATTTCCCAATTTATCAAATGTCTTGCAATTAACATTATCATCTTCTTTTTTTTTTTTTTTAAATAAGTGTATTTCTTTACCTGGATACAAAAATTTAGGTGTATGACTGCTTGGATTAATGATTATAATGATTATTGCATCTTGACTACTATTCATGTCATTATTGTTATCACTTCTATCATCATTGGCATGGCTGATCAATACTCAGTACATGTATCACCATCACCATTCTCTTCAAAATAAAAATTGCAATATGGCTGATTTGGGGAATCCTGCTGTCATCTTGTGTGTATTCAAAGAAGTCATGAGAATATAGAAATTTGTTCACATAGACTACAGGGCATTAGGGTGATACGGGGCCATGGCAACTTGTGAAAGTGGCCTTTGATGGAATCTTCAAAAATTATTCATTGCAGAATTGTCTTAGGTCTAGGGCAATTACCCCCTGGGCAATTGCCCCGAACCCTTCCCCTGACCCTAATCCTAATCCTTACCCTAACCCAAACTCCAATCCTAAAACCTAACCCTAACCCTAATCTTTACTCTAACCTTACTCTAACCCTATCACTAACCAGCAATTAGCCAAGGGGGGGGGGGGGGGGTTAATTGCCCTGATACGTTTGTCTTTACTACCGGTATTTGCTATTAATCTTGCTTGAATACAAGTTGTTGTTGTCGTTTTTTAATTGAAGGGTGCCTGAATTTTGTGAACACCATACATGTACATGCTCAACTAGTATTCGGGGAAACATTCAATTAATGCAACCAGGGGTCTGGGCTTCCAAACCGCCTCCACTCCCCCTCAGCATCTCATGCCGCATCCTCCTCGTCTCAGTTACCTGACAGACACCTCTTCCCCGAGGACAAGACATTCTCTCCACCTCCAGGCAACTTGTGGCAAAGTCCTTTCACCACTGGCACATTGAGGTTTTTGAGCAAAGAATGTAGCCTGTGTATGTACACCTCAGTGCAGACAGTTTCATCAAAGAAACAATGGTAGGGTTGTTTCTGGTCACCTCGCATAGCCCAGAGAATATCTAATCATAGTATTTGACAATATTGTAAACTATACCACATAGACCAGGTGAAATTCCAGGCATACAAAATCTTTTCATAGGGACATAGTTTTATGGCTGTTTAGGAACACTATTCCTCAAACCGCTAGCATGTCTTGACACAGAAAATAACATATTGTACAATATGCCACAGATGTAGAGAGTCGTTTTTTCACGAATTGGGACTTCCAGACAATTTCATGACTGATTAAACATAAGATTGTGGAGTTGAGTATTATCATGCACCTTGTCCATGTACTATGTACTGCATACCAGGTATATGTACATGTGCACCTCATATTCATATCAGGATCAAAGTTTAATATTTTCAAATTCTTGAATTCGTGAATAGCAGATCTGACTCGCAATATTCATGAAATGTATTACAGTATTACAGTACTCCTATATTCCTGATTAATCATCCCAGCTGGGGAGAAAAGCGGTAATCAAATCGTCCTAATGCTGCATGAGCGGAATTGATGACAGAAAAGTCTTCAATTGATTCCTCTGTGTATTTAAGTACCTTATAATCCTCCTTCAACCTAGTCTGTATCTTATCTCTGCAGTCTATACCCAGTCATGGCCTGAAAGATGTCTCTTCCCAAAGGGTGATGCACCCTATTTCTGTATCGGGTAACGAGTGACTTGTCATTCCACCCCCACGTATGCATGTCAAGAGTTTTCTTTTTTTTTTTTTGATAATTCGATGGGAAAATTTATAGTTTATTTCAGGGATGGCTTGGACAGGATATATGGAATGATTCCAAAGAATAAGGCACGGTGTGGGACTTTAAACAGATCTAGACGGACTGCAACTCAATATGACGGATCCACAAAGTGACCAGGCACCTCCAGTGACAGCATTCAATGCAGGGTCCTGCCTGCTGGGTCCTTCAGGAAACTTAGTTACCATGAAATGTAAGGAATTACTGGTGGGAAAATAGTCATCTATATTCCACCACACTACCCACTTCCCACTTGATTACATTTTTCCTCCAAGACGAGTCTCGAGAATACTCGGGCAGGTGTCTATGGGAAATGCGCATTATAGCAAATGAAAATCAATCCGTCCTAAATGGGATACATAAGACTGAAACCAAAATCTCAGCCTGAAAGCAATAGACGCCCCTCCCCCCTTCCCATCCTGATGGGCCTGCATGTTGAAGCATTTCTCATTCTGTACAGGACAGCCACAGATGAAATCGGTAGGTTTGTAGCTACCCTAAAGGTGCTGGTATCAAGGCACCTGCTACAACCCTACACCACTTTCAGACTAGGCGATATTCAAAGGGTACAACTCGGTGCACCACTCATTAACTTTCTTAGATCAGAAATCTCTCAAGCTGGTTGAACTCCCATTGAAACATTAATGTACATTGTAACACTGATGCAAATCTGAGCTACAGTCACCCTCTCTATCTACAGGGCAACTCTAAATTGTTCAAAAGTCAATAGAACATTCTGGAATGCCCTCCAATTAAGACTTGAAACACCAATGAATTCGGGCCCTGCATGCTGCCCAGATGTGCACCACTGTTGCTGATGGGGTGACACGCTCACATACATACTGTAGCTACTGGTAGCTAGTGTTTGGGATCTACATTTTTTACATTGGTAAATTTCATGACAGGAATCAACTTCCATTGGGTCTAAAAAGGTAGGTGGAGTACTTCATCACCAATGACAATCAGATTTCCCTTGTTGAATCACTGTAAGGCCAATAGATAGAGTCCATCAGACAGGGGTATCAGTCAGGATGCCATGCCTGAAGAAAGGACGGCACTATTTGTGCCAAACATTGCTACCTGATGGGGTGCCAAGTGTGCCCCCTTCCAACATCGCCTCTGGGTTTTAAACCTTGCACCCCTATTAGAGAATGAAGTCCTCTGTTTCTCTTTTTAGTGTCTCTACGGGAATACTGCCAGGTTGTGACATTCAACAGGTCAAGACTAGAGACTAAATGAGTTAGTCCATCATTACAGAAACAGGTGTCTTAGATTCTCAACATACATTGTAACTGTGCCATCATCGACTTCTCAAGTCAGTTAAATCCACACACATTCTGGTATATTATCACACATAGAACCTCACTTCTCTTTTCTTGATTTTTTATGCAGAATGCTGTACACATACAAATCTTGTAGAAATAGGGCAAACTTCTTCTTAAAATGTGCAAATACTGGCAATTGATGTGAGAAAATTACAGCTCCATCTGTCTTGAATTAAAACACAGCTGTACAGAAAAATTTCCTTGAAACACCAAAAAATGGATCAAAAGTTTGAGGAGACAACCATTACATTCCTGCTAGAACCAACACCTCATTTCATATTGTGGATGACTGAAAATTCCAGAGGTTTACTCAGATTATTTTCATCATCCCTGTGCCATCAGGTATACATATTGTACGTATCACACATGAATTAATTACATGCACATAAAAAGCAACCATAAAAGCAAACTAATATACATGTATAACAACAATTTGAAAGCTAATAAGAATCATCATTCATGATCTAGGTGACCTGCAATGTAATGCTTTAAACTGGGAGCATGCCCATAGAGCTTTCACACTGACAGATAACTCATAACGGCCCAAATTCACGAAGGTGGTACAAATGAAACCATGGTTTAAATGAAACCATGGTTTAAACCATGGACAAAAACCATGGAGCGCCAAGTGTCGCATGAAATATTTCGTTACGAAATCAGTCATTTCGTCGATGACGTGATTATTTTGTAACAAAATGACAACATTTTGTAACTGAATGAACATTTCGTCCACGAAATGATAATTTCATTAACGAAACAGTCATTTTGTCAACGAAATGACCAATTTCGCAGCGAAATATTCCATGCGACACTTGGCGCTCCATGGTTTTTTTCCATGGTTTAAACCATGGTTTCATTTGTACCATCTTTGTGACTTTGGACCAACATGTCTAATGATAATCGACTTTTTTTTTGTGTGTGAAGTCTGAATGCAGACTTAAATCGCTTTTGGACAATCATGGTAAGAAAACATTTTCCAATCCAGTTTTGCTCAATTCTGGATGCACTTTTGCAAATTAGAACAGTTTCATCCCTACGATGATCAAGAAGGTGGAGCATAGCTTGACCTTGTATTTACTTCCACCATACTATGTACACTCTTGTACACAAATGTACGATCTGGCATGTAGGTGTTTCTTAAGTCAAGTGTTTGACTGACAGGCCATGTTGGTTGTGACACAGCTGTAGCATGGAATGTTGCTTGCAGCAACCACAAACGGTCAGCGAGGAGATTTATTTCAGCATCTGAACACCCCACAACAGGTTTAAAAACGTGTGTAAAAACTCCAGGGTTATTTCAAGTGTTGGATCCCAAAGTCACAATAGTGATTCACAGAAGAGCCCAAGTGGGTGTACATTGTAGACTGTCTCGAAGTACACGGGATAACTACCAAATCCCATCAAATGTCAACGGTAACAACATATTCAAGCTTTATGGGTTGGGCCTAGGAAATTGGGTAAGCGTGCAGGAAAATTGGCCGTCACATGCCACATACATAGGGGCTTATCTTCTTTGATACTATTGTCCCTAGTGAGATGGCATACACAGCGTGACAGAATACTGAGGACAATTCTTGGTTTATTGGCATAATGCTGCAGGTCATCAGTTTTTGCAGGGAAGGGAGTGTTGAAGAATGCATTGTAAAAGGAAAATTGAGACAATGAAATCAATGGTAGTAACTCTTCATAACTTCAAATTAATGCTCTGCATCTGTGCTCCTTTCAATAACTATGTACAGTGTAGGCCTTACATTGCAGTTATCCAATTTAGGCTGTACTGCCCATGTAAAGCCTTCAACCCACCCCCCCCCCTCCCTCCAGCCAACTTAATTCAAACCTGCCTTACAAGAACAGTTTCTCCCTGCCTATTGGTACCCCACTGGTGATTCTAGATGGGAGCTTGACCAACTGGCATTTCTTGAAGAACAAGAGTGAACACAAAACTTTGTGGTGTTTTTAGTCCTAATGAACCACACCCTTTAAATGGCATGAATTAAACTACTGTACCATGACTTTAAAAAAAAAAATATATATATTTCAGTGCCATCACTTACTAGAGAACCTTATTCCTGTATTGGCATTGCTTTGATGAAAAAAAAAGAAGAGTTGGGAGAAGAGGAAGAAGGAGGAGGGGGAGGAGGAAGAGAAGGAGGAGAAAAAGGAGAAGAAAGAATAAAAAACATTAACTTTTGCTCTTTACATGTTGTAGTACATGAAGCCACTTCAAGAACAATAGAAACAATATCATTTAAATACCCTAGATCATCTCCTTTACATGACTTCTCCACCCCCCCATCTCTGCCTCCCACCCCCCCCCCTTTCCCTTATATCTCCCTAATGTTCCGACCCTTTTATCTGGTCTCCAGTTTGAACCTCACCGGGGCTCGACAGATTGGCATTCCCCCGAGGAGGACATGCATGCAATATCCTGCGTTTGACCCCAGCGCAGTTATTACACCTGAGACACATCCACCTGTTGATATCTCTTGAACTTGGGGCGAGAGAAATCGAGGGGGAGGAGGGGAGCGGGGAATTCAAAAGGAAGCACATATCTGGGACAGTAGACGTCTACTACCACTTGACATTTACCATTGATTGGTTGGGCAAAGGCAGTTAGATAATGTAGAATGAGAGACTAGACGCAAAAGTGTAGAATGCACAGGGATAGCATTTTGCTGTAGGTCCCACGTCAGAGACAATCAGAGTCCCAAAGTTGAAGAGTTCTGTCTATCTCCTTTCAAAGTATCTGTGAAGAGCTGCAATGCTTTGCATTCCATTTTTCATGACTGCACAATGGAAAGGATGTTGGGAGAAGATTCTGTCTCATGACCCAAGAGCATCTAAGATAATCTAGTCTCTTAGAAGATGTGCCCAATTTTCCCAGTGGGAAATAAAGGGTTGCATTTTATGCACAACTTCTCACCAGAAGAAAAGATTTACATCCGGAAGAAATATAAAATCACACAAAAAGGAAGAGGTTGCCCATGAATTCTGAAAGTTTGCAATGTTCTAAATTTTTATCTTTTTCTACTTTTTATTTATTAATTTTCAAAAGATCATATGATAATTTGTGTAATACCCATATACATATTCTTCAATGAGATATCTTTCCCTCCATGCACTGTGAAAACCTACACCAAAAGCAAATATTAAAACCAACACAAAGTGAAACACTACAATGGACACAGAAAGCTCTCTTTTGGATCCTCATCATTCATAAACTTTATCCTTCACACAAAAACTTGCAGCACGTGCAGCATCGTTTACACTCGACAATGACTTGGCTTTTCTCGTTCTCTTTTCAAGCATGGCCAGCTTCAGGGGTTACTTGTCTGGGACCCATCAGAATAATCCCCAAGTCACTGCTGGAGCGGTTTCAACATGATATGCCTCCCTCCCATTCTCTCTATAGCCACGGTCACACTGGTGAAAGATTGTGAATTTTAAGTTTGCAACGTCTTTTGCAATCTTGGGTCATCAATGTACACAGGCAGCTAAACTTCATGATCTTTAACCCGTTGAGGTCGGGCTGATTTTGCTACAACACACATTTCCAACAGACCCCTGCCTAAGTATACTCAGGACTTGTCCTCAACGGTTTAAGTTCTCGAAGTTTGGGACACTGGTGCTCATGCACAAGAAAAAAGGAAGAGCGCACTGTCTGACAGCTTGTGATTGTGACGTAACAACACACACCTGTACATCACAATGACCGTGCATGCCTGCCTGAAAACAGATGATAGACTGGTCACATGACAAACTTCATGATGTTTCAGTTGCTAGCGTTCACACTGTCCAAAGATCAAAATGATTTGTGGGGGTCAGGAAATCTTTTTAATTTGAGTGTGAAGTTTCACAAGAAGTTCTGCAGGAAGTTTGCGGTCACACTAGCAAAACTTCGAGAACTTTGAGATCGTGATCTTAAACTTTGCAATCTTTTGCACGTGTGATCACGGCTTATGTCTGTCATTCAACAAAGTATTCTTGGTAATATGCATATTCTACATATATTGGTTTATAACCAAGTATTAGACATTCACACATGTGCATCAGGGAGGTTGAGCTGCCAGGAAGATGCTTGTGTGTTACATGAATCTCAACAGGCCAAATATCCCAATCAGGGAGGTATTGGTATTCCCTTGTCACGATATATGATCTTTTTTTTTTTTGAGAAAGTCTCCTGTAATCTTCTTTCTTTCCATTCCACTTGTCTTGAACATTTCTTGTACAACATGGTCATGCTCTCCAGAGCTTTTAAATGTCAAGTTACAATGACTAACTTAAAACTCCTAGTTCTCATACGATTCTAAACTTGCCATATCTTTTCCACGGTTCATTCTTAAAACCTGCATCATTGAACTTGAACTATATGAACCAAACCATAAAATCAAGGGATCATAGGGTATGACCTCCAAATCTTATGACTGAGATCTTAAAGGAAAAGATGAAAGAATGATTGTTTGACATAGTTCACTTGCGGCAAAAATAGCCAATTCCAGATGAAAAGCATGTGGTATTTAAATCATCCTTCAAAAACAGAAACCTCAAAGTTTGGTGTCCACTGGACATCTCACTGATGGGTATAAACTACAACTTTGTGAGTTTGCAGGTCCCATTATATCTATCTAACATGAGCTTGGCGCTGGCTCACCTGGCATCTCTCATTGGTTATTTCTCACTCTCTGTCTCCCCCTCCCATCCTCCTACTCCTTCTCCCTCTCCTCCCCATCTTCCTCTGCCACCCTTGTCCCCACCCCACCCCCATCCCAAATCCCCTCCAGGAGGCGTGATGCATAGTGCAGAGGGAGCTCTGTGGTACCTCCTCAAGCAACCAGAGATGTAAACAATCAACAAAACCAGGGACGACAACAACAAACGATCCCAGCCAGCCGAGATCTGGGCCAGATAATGCCCGGAGGTGACTCACCAGTGCGGGACAGTGTGCGGTGATGGGGAAAAGAGAGTTGCTGGTGCGCTGGCGCACCCATCGCACAGCCCGAGGAGCAGACTTTCTTGATGCATTTATGGCGGCGCAGGACTCAGACGCTTTTGGGAATGGAGCTGTTGATCTTGGTGGGAGCCACTGAGCCAAGAAACAGTTTGATTCCTTGTGCTGATGCTTGAAATAGCAGCAACCTCCCAAATATCATGATGTTAACAATTTCAGCACTGCCATCTCAAAATGCCATTAAGATTCCATAGGAACAGGTCGTCAATAGCAAAGATAAAGTATGTGTTCCTAAAGTCATCACTGGAATATTGTCATCACGTGAATTCACCATTAACATACATAAGCATCTATTCAAAGACAAAAACAAAATTAAGAGGGTAGCATGAGAAGATGACACAGCCTTGCAAATAAGCGAATTATAAAGTGTGATTTTAATGCTTCCACAAAATATCATCCAAACATCAATTTCAGACAAGATACTTCAATAACAGTTTCACAACCTGGTGAAACAGCAAATTGGTTTTAAAAAGACACACTGGTTTTAGCATTAGCCTACAAATTACTTTTCTCTCTCATTGGGGGTATACATGTATATCTTCCCTCATCACTTTTTTTTTTCTCTGTCACTTTTCTCTAGAAATTGAAACTAAACTACATACCTTTTAGTTCACCTTACAGATAGCAGCAAATTTCCACAGCATATTTGTCTGACAAATGTACTTGTGCCCTTTTACCACCATAGTCTGTCTATCTGTCTGTCTTTCCTTCTTCTTTTTCTGTTTTTTTTTTTTTTTTTTTTTTTTTTTTTTTTTTTTTTTTTTTTTTTTTTTTTTTGTCTATCTGATAGCTTGTACCTCCACAAAGTGTTTACATGCCTTGGCCACAAGCCCACGATAACAAATATTTGCATCCCTTGACCTACAATTCACCAGGACCCAAGGATTGGAATGCCTATCGCGTTGCGTAAAACAAGCCGTGAAGGGGAAGAAACAAAAAAAGGTCAACAATTGACGCGCCGATGACGGGCGGGTATTGAATTCAGACTCGCTTTTCCTGACATGTCCCCGGCACTGTCTGGGACCCTAAGGGGTTGAACACACCACACAGTGTGCACACACTCACAGACTCACACACAAACACATAAACCTGTAATTAAGATGAGGGCACCCTTCAGGCATTTCACAGCAATTTGATTTCTAGCCCAGTCACTAAATGCTTTGATAACAAAAACAACACCAAAACTAGGGTGAAAATCATATCTTACCTCCTCCCAACATTTGCTGTCACCATTCAGGGACACACACCACATGTCATTCAACCTATTCAGATACAAAATAAAACAAATGACACAAAAGAACATATCAATAACTTCTATTAAGATCTTCTTCCGAAACTTCCAACTTGTCATTTAATGTCATTCATGTTCAAGATAGAACAAAGGACATGAAAGAGAGACATCAGGTACTTCATGAGACCTTCCTTCATAACTTTGAGCAACATGAACATACACATGCAACTTTATAATTGCCTAGATTGAATCACTACCCTTCTCTCAGAGCAGGACACGAGGAAGCTGGTGATGGTGCCAGTTTCACAAGTACTCTATTCTTTTCTTTCTTTCATCATTTTTCTGTTTTTGTTTTTGTGGGGGGGGGGGGGTGGGGATAAAAAGAACAAAGACAGTCGAGCATGATCATGGAAACAACGGGGTTTACCCTTGCAGGCAGAAACGTCTCACATTTGGCCTTGAAACCTCTCCTATCACATGCGGTAAGAGACCACAACAAGTTTCAAATGTGATAATAGTGCCTGTAGTAAAATTGTATATCCGCCAGAGAGCATGTGTAATTGATTTGTTTTAATTGACGCAACATCCTGTATGATTTCTTATCAACCGAATATCGGCTTCCTTCCTGCTTGGATATCATTTTCGCTTCTTCTTACATTTCCAATAGAATTTCTTGGGGTGCCAAGAACCACATCAATCATCAGTGGCAAGTCCCTTTGTGTGACAGAAGTTTTGTGATCCAGAATTCTAGTTACATGTTCCATTCAAACATCTGTGTGTAAGTTATTTTGGCCTTGACTCCACACCTTTCCTGTAAATTTGGAACTGAACCTCATCTTTGGCCTTGGATATCTGCTGCTTTTTCAGCATAAAAGAAAACTTATCTACCAGAACCATACTCACATCGAAAGATCCTCACTGTCTTTAGTCATCAATTCTGGTTTCAGAATATCATGCAGAAACAAGTTCTCATTAAAGAAAGAAATCTTGATATATCATACAGGCTAACTCGTGTCAGCTCTATTTCCATTGCCATCAAAACTATAAAGGTACAAGACGAGTACTAATTTTGCAACACCTCATTATCACAAGCTTATGAAAGAGATCATAAAATATGTGAGGATAAGTTCAGACCTGGAAACTTACATGTGGACTACATACTTATATCAAGTTTTTACTGATACACATACATTGTGTACCTGAGAAATAACTACTACCAACATTCACTCATCTCACATTAAACCTGCCAACATATCTGTTGGCAACACAGAAGTGCATGGATTTTGCAGAAGTTACTTTTTGACGTGTAAATTTGTCTGTTTGTTTCTTTGTTTCTATCCCATCTATTCCTTACCTCGCATTTCCATCGTATCCAGCAAAGATCCAGAGTTTATCCTGCCACACGGCCGCTCCATGGGCTGATCTTGCAGGAGGTAACCTGATACAACACAGACAAAATACATACAGGTGAATGCACGTCAGATGCTGCCTTGGTACCACTGTTTTAGAACAGTCACTGGTCTCCTAGCACAAGGAACTTTACATGTGAACTGTGTTGACTGCGAAATAAACAACTCTCTGGAAAACTCTTAAGTGTGTACACAGTCATGTCTGTTCTTGTATTATGTATGTGTGTTTGGGTGTGTATGTTTGCACAAAGGAAACATGAAAACAGTGAGTGGATGTTTTATTAGATTGTTAGATGTACTCACATGGAGTGAGGTATAACATAGGTGAAACGAAGAGATGCTTGTGTGTGTATATATAGCAGTGAGCACAAACAATCATGCTCTCTGGCATTTCATGACTTACAAAATAATGATAGAGTAGCTGATACCGTCGCCACCTTGCATGAATTCATCCTTACAGTGAACCTGACTCACAAGGGATATTTCTTTCTCAAAACTTCCCTAAAGACTGTCCTTATTTCCCAATTTGCAATTATGTCCATTCCATTTGCTTTCCTAGTCACAAATAAAAAATAAAACAAAACAAATAAGTGAATGAAAAAAGAATATGATTACGACAATAAAATAATAACTATAATGCTGCTAATACGAAGAACAAAAGGATGCAAATGTCATTCTATGCTAAGCACAGTCAACATCTGAGCTTAAAGGGTGTGTACAGTTCTATTTGTGGTGAGGATTTAGCTTTTAACTTTTTGCAAGATATTAGAAACCACTCTATGAGATGTCAAAGAGCATGCAGTTCTAAGGGGTATCAAAACTTTATTTGATGAAAATTGGCTTTGAAATGGCTGAGATATCCAAAAACAACGTGAAACAAAGAGATGCTAATAAAAGGCGTGGCCTGTCGGCTTTTATCATTATCACTTTTTTGGATATCTCAGCCATTTGAAAACCAATTTTCATCAAATAAATGTCGAATCCTTCTTAAAACTACATGCTCTTTCATATTTCATATGAGGTTTCTCATTATCTCACTTAGGAATGTTCAAAACATGAATCCCCACCTGAACCAGTACTGTACAGTCCCTTTAAGTATTTGGCTTTTATTTGTGAAGACATGGAAAAAAACATACTTGTGTACCAGAAAGTTCACTGCACTTCCCTTGCACTTTTGTCTGGTCCTAATCAGTAATATCACTTCTTCTCTTGCCAGTCTCTCACTCTCCAGGTTAGATGTATTAAAGACAGTTCTAATCTTCCTATCTCTGGCTAGAGTTCATTTGCTCATCTGCTCACTGATAATTCATGAAAGGCTGACGGTTAAAGTACACCACCTCAAATCTGTCAACATTGGATTCATTATTACAGGCAATGGTATGATATGGAAGCCTTTACAGATCACTCTTTTTCTCGACAACATGCCATGACAAGAAAGCGACCATTTTCGGTGCGATGCTGTCGTCACCTCGCCTGAATTATGAACATGATTCAAGCTGGGACAGTTTCACATTTCATCCCACACCCACATCTAACATCTTGGAAACAGATTCACGGACATGCTGACATCTTCACAGCCAGTGGCTAACTGGCAGAGGGCTATCATTGGGCCAGTGAAGCACATCAACACCCTTGAGCCAGGATGGTGTAAACTCTAATGGTATATGGCAGTTGCTGACTAATTGAATTGCAACATTTGAAATAAGATCTTCCTCAACTCCACAACTAACAAGGAAAAGTAGAAATTACGCGGTGCGTAATATATGTCCCCACCGGAAGTAGCATTTTGTAGCAAAATGTACAATATAGGTCAAAAATCAAGGTCAAAGGTCAAAGAAGTCAAAGGTCAAAATTCTGTGTAGAAGTTTTGAAGCCCTCACCTAGTGCCATCATATAAAACAAACGGAATCGAAATCGGGTTAGAAATGGCGAAGGAGTAGCATTTTGTAGCAAAATGTACAATATAGGTCAAAGGTCAAGGTCAAAGGTCACAACTGAAATTCTGTGAAGAAGTTTCAAAGATCCCATGTAGTGCTATCATATAAAGCAAACAGAATCAAAATTGGCTCATAAATGACAGAGAAGTAGCAAATTGAACATTTTGATCACACACAGACGCACACACGGACACACACACACACGGACACACACACGTATGGAGCCCGTTTCATAGTCCCCTGCTCGAACTCGTTCGGCGGGGACAACAATGTTATCTCATATTAAATATAGGTATTATAAATCCCCCCCAAAAAAAAAAAAAAATAAAAGTAAACAAATACCCAAGACACAGAAAAAAACAACAACGACAAAGCTATTGACAATCTGACTTTGACTTTGAGTGCTGATTGGTACAGAAAATGTCATAGCATTGCATGCATTGTCAAAAAAATTCCTAGCACATAAGGGGTTCAGCAGAAATTAACCAGTAGACTCACCTGCCCTCAAATTTCCTCTCAATCCACTGTCCATTTGATAACTTGTACTCAAAGAGGTCATTCTTGTTTCGCAGGTTGGAGTTGGAGTAGATGTCTCCGGTGTACCCACCTGTACAGAAATACAAAAAAAAAGTGTGATATGATATATTTGAAAGGTTTTACTGCAAACGAGATATAATTTCTCCATTCTTGTCAAGTTTAGATATTTGTGATTAAATCGGCTTAGAAAAGAAACAAAGAAAACGATAAGTAAATGTTTTTCATCATAACTTCACGAAATTTCGTTATGTAACAGATGAGGTATCATTGGATTAATCTTACTTTGCTGTCCTTTACTTTGACTAATTTCAAAATACCTAAATATGGCGCTTAACCAATTTTGCAATCAAATTCTTTCTTTGCTTTCTTCATCCTTCCTCTAAGAGTACTGTATAGCAACACAGTGCATCATTACAATTATATTCATTTTAAACAGAAATACATCTACCATGGTGAATATTAATATAAAAACAGAAGCTGGTCTGCATCCCATCAAATTATAGACAACCACAGTGATGAGAGACCAAAGTGAATAGGTTTTTCAAAAAGTGTAACAGGAAGCATTTGAAAGAGATATTTAAGGACTCAACATAATTCAGTACTAGATTTAATACTCCATTATGATATCATATACCCATGGTACTGCGGGTGCTGTTCGTTATTCCGAAGGTTCGCTATTCCGAAGGGTCATTATTCCGAAGGGTCGTTAAATCCGAAAACACGCAATTCCCTATACCTACAGGTTCGTTAATCCGAAAATGAAAAAGGGTTCGTTAATCAAAAAATTTGTGGTGTTATTTCGAAGGTTTGTTATTCCGAAGATTGGTTAACACGAAAATGAAATTCGGAACAATGAACCTTCGGAATAACGAATCTTAGGAATAAAGAGCCTTCGGAATAACGAACCTTCGGAATAACGATCTGTAACCGGTACTGCAAGGGTGGAAGAAAACTGAGCATGTGAAGAACTTCCCATAACTTCTTGAAAGAAGTTTGAAGAAATCTTTCTCTTGCTAAATATTTTTGGGACCCATACTGTAATCACTATAAAGTTCTTGTTCCCAAAATAGGATGAGCAGAGCTCAGATGCTTTCATCCTCTATCCAGCTACACTGTAGTACACACACACACACACACACACGACACATTTACGATGTGTTGTGTGTGTGTGACATTTACGATGGCACTATCACCAAGTGGTGCTCGATGACACTGTTACCTGGATGTTACACCTGGGTGATTGCTAACTTGTGCCTAAACATCAGTTGCCGATTAGCCACCACTTGAAAAAGATGGCAGAGCATCGTCAGAACTGTTACAGGTACAGGTATAAGCTCAATGATTGAATGTGTTTAGAAAAATCTATTATCTTGACACAACACACGCATCTATACACATATTATACATTTATAGAGGGGGGGGGGGGTTAGAGGGAGATATCAACTTTGCCAGACAGAATAGCTCCACGCCTACAGAGGAACCTGGAAGCTCTGAATGCTGAGCAATTAAATGGTTCAATAATTAGATTTAGTGGAGACTTAGACCATCAATCACTCTGGATCTCTCGCAATGTCAAGATCTTCTTCCATAGCTGCAACAGAGTGGCATGGTGCTCTCATTCTGCGCATAATCAGCTCTCTCAGCATTCATATCACTTTCATTCACCGCACGCCTTTCTCTTTGGTTGAACTTTATCTAGAGTGAGCCATTTCTGGAGTAACTCTGAAAGTCAATATTTCAGCACACTATCAGCTATGTCAGTAGCTAAATTACAGAATTGCCTGCCAGTCCTGAGGTTACTTCCCTTTCCTTAAAAATGGAATTTCAGTAACCTGATAATTAGAGTACCTTTATAATACAGAATGCACAATGTGGGCTTGCAGGAATTGAATGACAGTGACTTGATAGAGAGTCAGACAGGTGCATAATTACTATTACATGGACATATACTGCCCTTTTCTATGGAAAGGAACATTACATTCTTTAATGAGCAATACCACTCTTGATAAATAAGAGTACAAATTCACTCTGCATCAATGCATTTTCAGAAGGTTTGTTTGTTTTCACTTGAGAGTAACAGAATCTTGGAAAAGCCTCTGAGTTCTTGCTACTATGCACATCTATACAGCACCTATTCTTTCTATCTGTGAACATATCAAATGCCATATCCATCCAAATCTAAGCCTTGGTATAAAACAACCAACCCCATTGTTGGCCATGTTTCAAGATAAACCATTACTGGAAGCCAAGAAAAGTAAAATCAATGAAAAATCAACAAACAGACAAAGCAATGTGATAAACTGGGAGATTTTTTTGTTTTGTTTAGTTTCTTGGAGGAGGATTCAGTGTGATATCCTGACATTTCAAGCCCAAACTCAGACACACTTGAGGGTCATAATCGGCGTGAATTTCAGACTGAAGCTAGTGCATTCCTGGAGTGGAGGATAGGGAGCACATTACCATGGTAACCACATCCTCTCCCATGCCACGGAGAAGGATGTGGGCAGAGGGTATGGAGGATCCAGGAAGAAATACCAGTTTCCTCGATAGAGCAGTGCCCCGGTCTCTGGGGCACTCTTACTTTCATTGTTTGGCGTGATGTTGATTTGAAGAAAGGGTCAATAAGAATACCACATCACAAAACCTTCACTTCAATATTATTTTCATGCAGGTTATCAAAAGACAAAGGCATACTTTTATTATAATGAAAAAGAATGGATGTTTGATGCATACAAGAGCAAATCAATAGTAGAGCTATGTTTTATTCTTTTCTAGCAAAGTTGCAATAATCATAGATTACCAAAAGTTCTATGAATATATTCAAGTCAAGCTTTAAGAGCCAAATGCAGGACACTTTCAATTAGATCTACAGATGAATGATAAACCTACAAAAATTCAATTAGATCGGCAAACTATAATCACTTTGAAGTCAACAAACCACAAAAAAGCAACACACTTTATTGCATTCAATGAGAGAATAAGATAAATAAGAGATTGCTTTTACACTTCTTGTTCAAATACAACAGGCATTGAAGATGTGGTGTTTTTAAGTTGATTCATCCATGGTTGCAAATTGTACATCTCAGGGCTTGGTACAAGTATCACATAGGTTATTTATCAGGCATTAATCACACAGATTACATTTAATGGCACATCAATATCTAGTCAAGTGATACCCTGGACCTATTCTTACTGTCTTTTTCCTAGTTTAATGTAAAGTACATTGTAATAGACCTCATTATGAAGAGGTCAGATATAACAAAACTGTCTTATAACAAGATGACCTTGCAGGTCTCAGCTCTTTATTTCTTTGATTTTGTAGCCTGACATAGTGAGAAACCCAATAAAACAAGGTAAATGTCACAGTTTTTAAATATCCTTGTTATTTGTAACAAGGTCCTACTGTATCCATTTGTAGCTCAACGCAATGTCTTCACACACAGTATGTAAGCTAAGTTGTAACAGTACATGTACACTGTATTTAAAGATGTTCCCACCAGACTTTTTTTTTTATCCCTTTTTACATGCTTTTGGATAAACAACCTGACGAAATGAGAAGAGACTTCGAATGGGACCTTTGCAATTGAAATTTTTGCTGTTAGTTCATTTTATCATTCTCTTCCCACTAGCTTGATATTCAGTTGATATGGTCCAATACTCATATTGGATGACAATACTTCTAGGATATGAAGAATGCATTTGGAGATACAGTGTAGTATGCTCATATGCGGGTAAGATGGGAACAATGCTAAAAGTTCTGATGTGTAATTAGAAGTTCTATATCAACATTCCTTTCAAATTTTCCAAGACAGGATGTCAATTCTCAGCAACGTACATTCACAAACAAAGATGGTCACACATGTACTATCATTGATAAATGGTTAGTAAAAATTAACGGAACAACTGATTTCAAGACAAGCACATCAGATAGTCTACTTTCAAGTCTGATAATAATAAATAAATGTTAATGTAGAAACCTAGAATTTGAAAGACACTGATTGACAATCTTCTTTAAGGAGGTCTGTAGGGCTCCCAGGAGACTTTGTAAATGTCAGGAAATCTACTCTGATTTGCACGTAAATTGAACCTGGAACGGGACTAAAAATGTGGGAGAGTTGGGAGAGATGACTCAAAATCACGGTGCTGGGTTTACAGATCAATAATTGGGGCAGTAAATGTGCAAAAGAGAAAAAAAAAAAGAGAGGATGAGAGAAAGAAATTGGCAGAGGAGGGGTCCTCATAGTAACTGGACCAGAAATCATCGCGTGTGTGTATGCTACGGAAGACCTACAATGTGATCTGCCTCCTGGCACTAAGTAACGACAATTTGCTGCTGCTGCTTAGGCTGTGGACAGATGGATCCACTGCAGAGCTTCTGCAATTCAGGAAGGGGATGGGGTATGCGCTCTTAAATTTGCATGACATTTCAACTAGAATTTAGCTCCTAAAGCACAAGGCACTAACTTTGAAAGTTACAGATGTTGCATTTGAAAGTTTTGGAAGTTCTACACACCTTGGCATTACATTGTCTGTCTTTATCTTCCTCGCACATCAGCCACTGGCATAAATTCTCAATATTTGGAGCTACCTGCATACACTTTGTACTTAATGTATTACGGGGAATTTTATACCAACAGGTGTAGGCTAACAATAATGTTGCAAAGTTTTGATTAGATGATATCAGTGCCAAAATTCATTTGGGCAATTCCACGGTAACTCGTGTTACAAATAATGGGTACATTTATGCGATAATGTGCCAATATCTTTGTAATTGGAAGTATCCACAGGTTACTTTTTTCATCATTGGTTAAGTAGACATACACCAACTAAATGAATCCAAAAAGAAAAATAAAGGGCAAACATGTTGGGATTCTTGAATCATTTAATTTTGGTAACTCGCGTTACACAAAAAGGACATGGTCAATTCTATAAAGGCCTCTTTTTGGAAAGTCTCCTCATACTAGACAATCCTGATAAAAGTTTTCCTACCTTGAATTGATAGTGGGTTAGGACTCATGAACTAACACTATCAAAGTTGAGTAACAATGACCTGGTAAAATGCAGGGAGCCTTTATATCGGTAACTCGCGTTACGGTAACTCGCGTTACATTATGTCCACTAACACAGGGTGACACAAATTGATGACATACAACTGTTCTGATGGCACTGACTCTTGTGTTGAATATTTTGAGAGATGCTTAGTACATAGTAAAATGAATAAATGTTAAACAAATATTTTACTAGTCAACCCAATTGATAGAGAAGAATGTGTTTAAGACTAAAAAGAGCTTCACTCCTCAAAGAGACCCTGAATATATTTCAATATATACCCAGATGATTTAGGTGTATAAGTACATAATTTTCAGAGTGTACAAATGAAAGATGTTGAAATTTTTTTTAAAACAAAACATAAAGTACCAAACCCTATCGACAAGTTTACAAAAAAGCCTACAATCTTTCAAAAATTAAAATCCTGTCTTTTTGAAAACTCTAATTTCTTTGCAACTGATTGACAAATAGACCAGTTCGTAATTCCACTTTGCGCATGAGCAGAAAAAGTTCATTTGTACCAACAGGCATTTTGGTTTGTAAATTCACTGATATAAGCATCTGTGATGCGATGATTATTCATGTGATCCTTATGTACATGATGCTTGCCAGCACATCCACCTCACAGCAAGAATGGTATTTTGCAATATAAAAGGAAATAAGCTGTTACTGCATTCAATACAAAACAATGAAATGGATGCTTGCTAAATTATAAACTGATGGGAGTATTCTGATCCCCTGATCCAAATGCAAGTTCATTCTTTTTTTTGAACATGAATTCCATAAAATGTCGGGCAAGTTTTATGCATTATGCCGCTTTGAAAAAGAGTGAAGTGCCGAACCAACTGAGAGAAAAGAAAGGTCATTTTTACCAATGTGTACATGAGCTACAGTGTAATTACGAACTGGCTTATTACCCTACAAATGTACATCAACTTAAATAAGCACTCAATTGATCAGTGTTTTAGTAGTAGCCATGATAAAAAAGTCATGGGCGTGCATACTCGAGCAGTGTTCGAACTAAGACCTCCTGATCTCCGGACGGGCATCATCTCAGAACTAGACCACAGAACTTCTGCCCGACAAGAAGTGTTGGTTCTAATCCTTATATCATGCAGCGGGTAAAGTGTAATTATTCAAATTCATGAAATTCTTTCGTTGAGATGTTATTGCAACTAATTGACAAATTGCCCTACATCAACATAATAAAAACTGAATTGATCAGTGTTTTATTAGTAGCCATGATAAAAAATCATGGGCACACATACTTGAGCAGGCCGGATTCGAACCCACAACCTCCTGATCTCCGGACAGGCGTCATTTTCACTAGACCACCGAATAAGGATTAGAACCAACACTTGCTGTTTTATAGCATTCTGTAATAAAAATTCTGTAATACTAAGCAGGAATTTCAGAAGATAAATTTTAGGTTAACCTCGTTCACTGCTGGATGTACACATGCAGTGAAAGCCTGGCTAGACTCCTCAATGTGGCATGTGATCAGTGGCCTTGATGCTAGTATTATACAATCACAGTTTATTAGGCTACTCTCCTTTGTTTCAGTCCAGCATAGTGTGTATAACACTGGATTTGATTGTTTTCACCATGATATAGCTCAATTAAGTGTTAAAATTTGCTTACGTTGGTGGAAACTTGTGTTTATAGTCGGTAACTCGCGTTACATACCGGTAACTTGTGTTACATGGTAACTCGCGTTACACTTTTCATTGACATTTTTTAATGTGATGACAGTGTTTATTCAAGTCAACATCCTGTGTACAGTATCAGGGTGTGATGAATTTAGAAAATTATGATTCCCAACAAATTACCTCCACTGCTTCCTTCAGAATGAAAAATATTTCTTGTTTCGGTAACTCGCGTTACATGGCTCAAGGGCTGAACTTTCAGGTGGTGATAAAAAATTTTTGATGGTGGCATAGAAATTTTCTCATGGGAGACTGAAGTAGTTCTAACCAATTTGCTTCTTTAAAATGAATTAACTGAAGTGCTAGCAGAATTTTTCTTTAAAAAAAAAATGTATATTTTAGCAATTTGGACGACTGAAAACTGTCTTGAACATTTGGAGCTGTTTCTCGGGAAATATTTGACCGATTGATATGATTCTTTGAGTTTCTTCAACTTCAATATATGGGTAATACATAATGAGTAATTCTTTTGCAATATAATAAACTTGAAATTTTAGTGCCATGTCCACATTCCCATGGAATTGCCCATTTGCATACAATGTATACGACTAAGAAATAATTATACTACCCTGCATTACCAACCAAAATGGGAGGGGGTAGTACCACCTCCTAGTTTCCTTTTATTAGGGACATTTCCACTAAAATCAGGTCACAATAATGAGAGAGATTCACCAAAGGGAACAGCTTTCTAGTATTATCAGGGTGCTGCATAATTTTTTTTTTTTTTTTTTTTTTTTACCACTTGCCTGAACTGTGCATGAACTTTACTTGCCCGAAAAGAAAGTCCAAAAATATAAGAAAATGATATTGAAAAACACTTGTGAAGTCAAGGGCTAAATAAAACACAATCATTTGAATATACACCACATTGATTTACTTGCTAGTAACAAACTTGGTTTGACTGAGTGTTGCTGTTGCATTGCATTAGGGCTTCTTCATGTAAGTGTTAGAAGGTTGCTACAATGTATCACTAAACAGTCATTATCTTTGGGTTGCTGTATGGTGCCTTTGTCAGTGGGTTTGTATGGGAATAACTGTGGGGGTCACGGTGGCTTCAAAACTTTTTGCTTGCCCAATTTAGGCAAGCATTTTTCTCATTGTTCAAAAACACTTGCCCGACTTTGATTTCACTTGCCCTGGGCAAATTGGGCAAGTGCTTGTCTATGTAGCACCTTGATTAAGAAATACATGTACTCCTGCTAATGACTGGCTTTAATTTTTGGAAGAAAATGCACATGTCTACCAGCTTACTCCTCATCTTCTGAAACTAAGTCTGATGTCAGTGTCAAAGATGATGCTGAGTGGCAACAGAAACAGACAAACAAACACCTGTCCCAAACTTGTGTGAAGTACACAGAATGAGATTACCCTGGTTGTTCTCTCCTCTGCAGAGATTCAAGGGTTGAAAAAGTTGCCACCGTGTCTCATTTCACAGACCACCTTAAACCAGCTGTCACACCTGAACTTCCTTGCCTCCTTCCTCGCAATAACACCTTTCACCTGTCAAGCTTTAGATTAGCCTTGGTACCAAGACACTCTTAGTATAGCCAACACAGCTTTTAATCTTTACCTGCCCCACTTATAGCATGTGGTCGCAGTCATGATTCTTGATACCTCTGAGCAGATTATTTCATCAAACACATTAAAAAAAGAAGAAAAACGTACATGTATTAAACAATTTCATTGAAGATACAAAACAAAGTACATTTGTTTGTTCCAATTGATATTGCAGGACAAGCAAGAGTATCATCTCCATAAATGTCTATGTAACAATATGTAATCAATTCACTTGATTATGGGCATTCAAATTGCCAACTGCAAATTAATAAACTGTTGCAGTCTTTATATCCAGCACTGACAGCATGAAACTGAAAAAAATCTTAACTTTAGAATGGATTGTCCAATTTTCCTCAAACTTCCACTGATGTGTTCTCCTCATATTGCTACTTTTGTACATTCACTCAATCCACATATATTTGGGATAAAGTCCCCTTTTGAACCACAGTGTAATAGTCACAACAAGGGGGTACATGCATAATGCATTCATGAGATAATCTCCATTGTGATTATAACATACACCACTCAGATGTGCTGATGGTTGCCATTTATGGGTCAGTCAACAGTATCACTCTTGGCACACCTCTTTTGTCAAAAATAGTCTGGCATGAAGCTTGTTCTGCAATAGGCTTTCACCATGTGTATTAGCATACAGTGTACATACATCCCGAGTTACAGTAAGTGCAGAAAAGATATTTAACTGATGACTCTGAATTTCAATGATAGATGCATTCTATATTGCTTGATGCAAGGCTAACTTGACAACATCATGTCATCCTCATCTGGGGATGGCTCTTGTGAATTTCTGCCTCATCATCCTCAATCCTGCTCTTAGATACGAAACCAATCCTTACCTGTATGTGGGCATAGGGACACTTTCATGAAAGAAAGGATTTTCATTACTATCATACAATAAGTACTATCATTGCCATCATGACCAATATCACTGAGCTATTATCACCACCACTATCATTACTATGATTATAATCATCATCATAATCATCATTACAGCCAGCAGAATATCAGGCATCTGAGAGATGTACATGTAAATCAATGCTTCTTTCCGAGGCTTCAATGCTCCTGATCACTAAGTGCCACAAATTATGCATCCTCCTACATTATGGACAAATGTGCCTGTCCCCCTCCCCCTTCCCCTTCCCCTCCCATCTCCTTTTAATACCCCTTTCCACCTTCCAGTAAGCCTCACAGGAGCAGTCGAGGAAGTTGTTTGGTATGTCTTTTGGTTTCGATGTTATCCCCCGTTTACCATCTTGAAAATGTCGCGTCATTCAAGGCAC
Source organism: Diadema setosum (assembly GCA_033980235.1). Taxonomy (NCBI): domain Eukaryota; kingdom Metazoa; phylum Echinodermata; class Echinoidea; order Diadematoida; family Diadematidae; genus Diadema; species Diadema setosum. The sequence continues at coordinate 9,563,742 of CM067062.1, read as the reverse complement.
TCCACTAATGCTTTGCCTGATATTTTGGAACGAAAGAAATTTCCAACACAATCACTTCAGTGATACAGTACTTGACCACAATAGATTCAAAATATATATTGAAACAAAGTCCCAGCAACTAGCAGAAGAGCTAGAGAGTACAACAGTGTACAGTCATCACCATTCATCGTCATTGAAACCAGATATAAACAACCTCACCTGGCCTGAGTGTTTATGCTCACTTTATGCTCATACATGTACAAGCTGCCTGGTTCCAATCCAAGCTACAAGAAAAGACTGTGATATCACCAATTCAGTACTACTCTGTTCATTTAAATGCCAGTACATCATTTCAAATCATATTATAATCAAATATTTTTATGCACTTGTTATCATCAAAGTACCATGACATCTCAAACATGATATGCGTGTAAACAGAGAACTGAAAGGATTTAGTTGCATGCTCATGTAACATTATGACTGTAACCTGTATAGTGAACTTATGACCCTCTTCTTGAAAAAAACAAAAATTGAAATCCACTGCCTACTTTAATAATGCACGCATCATCTCTAATTACCAGTCCCTGCTCATCTATCGGCAATTTTTCCTAATTCAGGCTTTCTAGAGGGATGAAGAGAGGGTCTGCATGGGGGGAAATTGAATTTGGGGTAAGATATTTCCGTAATATCATGCCAGTTTTAAACATAATCTGGTGGGGGAAACGGTGGATTTAGCAATGAGCTGCAAATCAAGACTCAGTTTGGAGCTCTGTCTCTTCTCTTTGAATGACATCTTAATGGAACAGACGCCTACACTCCGCCCCACCGGTCTTTCCATCACTTTACTCATACAGCACTTTAGTCGCTGACCAGCGCATCCGCAGGCTCGCTATCTTGACTGATCAGTATAGATGGCAGGGCTCGACACTGACTTTTTTCTCTGGTGGCCCACAAAATCCTCAAATCTGAAATTTTGGTGGCCTAAAAAAAGAAATGTAGTGGCCCAAAATAAGCAAAAAAAAAATAACAATCCATTTTGAATCGCAAGTGGCCACCAAAAGATAGCCTTTAATAGGAAAAATCATTTCTCACTATATAGCTCAACAGTTAAGAGCATACATGTAGACCTCAATACCTAAATTATTTACACATGCACTTTTGGTTAGCCGTCACTATCTTTTTTTTTTCCCATTTTTTTGTTGTTGTTGCTATGAAGAAGCAATAGACAAAAGTAAGACAAAACAACAAACCAAAAACTAAGCATACAGAGAGTTTTGGGTTCTCCAAAATACTGCAGAATCAGTTGATGACAGGTACAAATTGTACACAACACAGATGAAGTCCCTCTATTTCTTCACATTGATGTGTACTGGCACTTCTTCCTTAGGTCTCAAAATTATCATAAATCTTTGTTGGGATGAAGCATGATTTTTAATTATGTACATAGTATGTCAACCATATCCCATCCAAGACAGGTGGGGGGGGGGGGGACTCAGTGAAATGGCTTGAATTTCACTCTAAGTTTAACTGTAACAGGATATGTAGGAAACGGAAGAGCACAGGTGACGTGCTAATTCACTGGGTTAATTACATCCTGCGACAGAATTTCTCCATGTGCCTGGAGGAAAATGCAGACCACATCTGACTCAAAACTCCTGAGAAAAAGACATCCAATCTCGCTGTTCCTGAGAGACTGCAAGCTATTTTCAGGCTCTAATTGTGACAGCGCTACATCCTGTAGCATTAATAATTGTTAACTCTCTCGGTACCAGCTGTTCACAATCACCACTGACTGTACAATATCATTGACATCATTGTGACTGAGGCCACATACACTGCACAGCTGCTCACAATTCTCGCTATCGCCAATGACGTAAAAAGTACCCGGATGTTGATTTAAGCGTCATTTACGGTGCATTATGGGATAGTCCGGTAGCAAAATCACTTCCGTTCGTACGCGCGTGATACGTGACTAATGCTATTTACACACACAACCGACTGTATTCTACGTGTACTTCCGGTTTTCTCGACTTGAATTACAGCTTTAATATGATTTGAAATTTCTCCATTCTTAAGAAATTGCTGTTAATACGACTATTGGTTGTTGCTGCGAAGCTGCCATGTGTTGTTCGCACGACAATAAATGAAAAAAATCTGCAGAAATAGGACCCTTACTGGCATGCGAGACGTGACGTGGCCGCGTGGGTGAAGTTTGCGGGTGACTCCACAGCGCAGTACGTGCACGCGCGACTAGACTTACTAGTAGTGATAGTAGCATAGCAGTAGGTATACAGTAGTAGGCCTAGTGCCTACCGTACATTGTACGTACATGTACTTACTTGGGAGAAGTTGCTTCGGAGACAGGATAAGTACGAGGTCACTGTTCGTTCCCGATTGTGTTCGCGACATTTCGAGAGAGAACAAATAAAAAAAGATGGGCATTCTATGACGATATCCAGGTGGGTGATTATTTTCCAGCATATTTTCAGCGTATGCAGAGATGACTGATCTGTGATGTGCACATCGATCGCATGATCAAGCAGTACGCTGTACCGGTATGTGTTAGCGTATGCGCTGCATGCGTGCAGTGGTGCATGCTAATGCAAGGCCGGCCGCCGGCGGGGAGGGACTCGACTACAGTGTACGAGTATGACAGGCCTGGCCATCACTCGCTGGCTCGGGCGGTACAGCCGCCTACTGTACTACCGTGGTCGGCGCGGCGCTATAGGTAAGGTACACGTACGCGCACGCTAGCGTTGTGCAAATTATGCTCCGCACCGGAAGTGCCCTTGCTACCAAGTGCACTAAATCTTGACGAAAAAGCCACATCCGGGTACTTTTTACGTCATTGGCGATAGCGAGAATTACTACTGACTGTAGAATATCATTGACACCATTCTGACTGATGCAACAAATTTTACTATGCACTACTGGTGTAGGAGGCAATATTCTTCCAAGTTAGTTTTTAGTAAATGATATACACATAATATCATCTGAGGATTTACATATAACACACACAAGTTCATATTCATGTAAACATAATCATGTGCAAGCACTTGCAAAAATGCACTACTAAGTACCTACTGTAGTTACACTTTAAAGGTCCTGTTTATCTTTGGGAGCAGTGATTTAAAAAATGTTCAAGATATCACATTTGATGCACATGTGTAGGTCTGTTGTACCGTACCACAAAACATCCTATCATGTAAGATTTTTGCAATAAAGTCTAAAATATAAGGAGATCATCAGTATTTTTCTCATTGAACCATAACTGTAGATGGCTTAGTTTGGAAACATTTTCATTATAACTATTGTTCACATTTTGTGTATTCACCAATACTTAAAATGGATTATACAGATTCAATTTTTTACAGTGACGGTTTCTTTCCCTAATTCACATTTTAGAACTAATTTAAAGCACTAATGCCGTGTTTTTGTTTCTTCTGCAAATGGCAAATTATGCCTTTAAGCTAAAAAGTGTGTCTGCTATCCCTTCCAACAGACAACTATAGGAAATTGAGGATGTTAATGATCATGAACATTACACACATTCATGCAAATACTATAGAAATACAAATTTAGTATGAAGTTTATTTGGCCTGTCTATCCGGCTTTATTTTTATAGATTGCTGTGCCCCTGAACAGACTATCAAATTGAATTTATTGAAGTTTCATTATGACTCATAGACTCATAAAACTTGCAAGGTCTTTTTTTCCCCTTTTGTCAAAAACCTCATGATGTTTACGAATAATCATTATCTTTTGCCAAGGGAAACTCTGCGGCAAACAGGATAAATGGAATAAAATCTATTCATAATGATAATAATAAAAACTAGAAAAGCACTCTGACAGCGCAGACCTCCACCAAGCAGCTACTTTCCACCGATGATTTTGCTTGTCCCAAAGAGATTTTTCTCCTCTCCACCACTGGGGAAAAACTCTTTGGGCAATTTCATAGAGATCAGTGGTTTCCATCCATAGGTATACATGCTGAAAAATCGCCCGATTTCCCACTATAGAAGCCTTTGTTACGTCATAAACCTTCAGCTGCGTGGCGCACCTCGCCCTAGCAGAAACTAGAGCATGCACTTTAGTGCGCGTTTGAAAACCTAAAAAATGTGCAGCTTGAACTCCCAAGTTCATTGACCCTACATGTCAAAATATCAAAAAATCCTTCATAAATTCCCCCAAAATTCTCGGATCACTACCAAAATTTAATCATTTGTTACTTGTGTCATTCTAAACCTTTTCTGTAAGTTTCATCCAAATCCATTATCTACTTTTTGAGTTATTTTCAACACTGACAAACAAACAAACAAATAAACAAACAAACCAACGGTAACGAAAACATAACCTCCTCCCTTGGTGGAGAAGGGAGGAGGTAATAATAATATAATGATAAGGTGTCCTTTACCCAGAGTAGCCTCTTCAGTGTTGTCACTGTTCTACCAGAGGACAATGCCATTATTATTACCCTAGCATTGCCAGGTACCCATTTATACACCTGGGTCAAGAGGGACATTGTGGGTAAAAGCATCTTGTCCAAGGACGTAAAGCACTGGGCGGGAATCGAACGCTGGTCCTCCGATTGCGAGTATGGAGTCTATTTCACTCTGCCACAGTGCCCCCACATTCATGGCAGTAATGGGGACGAAGATGATTGACTTCATCAATCTGCAAGATGTAGATCTATTTGAAGTGATCCATTTCCTAACCCTTAATATCAACCAAGATTGTCTCATCTTTCCATCAGTTGAGGTTATTGATTCTGCTGATGACAATGATAATGATTTGACAATGATGAGAATGTCTGTAGTAATGAGGAAATGAGTAAGGAGTAATGCTTTCAGTCTTTTGGAGAAGTGATGGTGGTCCCATGGAATGGACAAAATAGAAGTGATCATTGCATATGAAAGTAGAGATGCACTTGCGTATGAATAATGTGTTACTGTATTTGTTTTCTTTTGTTTTTGTGCATACATCTATCAATGGGTAATGAAGATGCTACTTACCAAAGATGTACATGCTGCCATTGTGGACGACTGCAGAATGGTGGTATCTTGGGGCTGGTGGGCTCCCAGTGGTGAATGCTCTGTGTAACACAAAAATTACAGACAATGAGTTATCAACTCTGTACATGTCTAAGCCCATGTGATTATAGGCCTTGTACAGAATACAGCACATGTTGCCAATTGGTGTAATGCTGTCAACAGAGGAAAGGGGAGCCTCACAATACTAAAACATTCAAAATGAGAATCAGTTTGAATAAAGTTTAGTACAATATCTAGACATGAAAGCTCACATAGAGATCCATTTGAATTAGAACATTCAATTCACAAGGATATGCATCATTCTTTTTCAGTGTGTTAATTTCCAAGAATCAAATGCTTGCTCTTTACGAAGATAAATTGTACACCCACCACAATCTATGAAGGACCTATAGATAGAATAGTATGCCTCACAATTGGGCTTGAAATTATGCTTTAAAAAGAGGCTAATGAATATCCTTTTGTGTTTTTTTTTCTTTTTTTTTTCTTCTGTTAGAGGCAGATTGATGGTAGATATATAGATAAATCAATATGCTATGTAAGTTAACAGAAGATCAATAACATTATCAAAGTTATGCCAATTTAAGCAAACCACTCTATTCGCAGAGCTCACATAATCTGATCAATGAAGGCATGCAGGTGCTCTCTCAAACTAAATTTCTAATCCAAATATTTCTAGCAAATGCAGCATTGCACCCAACAATTTTTTTTTTAATATTCAAACACACTGAAATTTCGCAACGTCAGTAACCGTTTGAATGTAAATGGATGTATCATATATGCAGGGATGCCCCATTTGATATTTTGGTGATTTTGTCAGTGATTCTATATGCAAGTTTTTTTTTTTTTACAAATATAGCATATGCCTCAGTGCCTTTGTACTTGCAACATATGCATTGTGATCTGTTTTAATTGGCCGCAAATGAAAGCAATGAATGCTTGCATGCATACAACCATGACTCCACAGTTTTACATCCCCTTTGGAAAGATAAGGCAACAAGGATACAAAAAGTGGGCCTTGCCCATTGGCACAAATCACTCCTATACCAGGGGATTTGAACAAGGGGCCTCATGAATGATGGTCTGTAGTCTTATTATCTCTGTTGCTAAAGATCCTCCACATGAAACTGATGGACGTATGAATGAAGAAAAAAAAAAACCAAACAAACAAAAACTCACCTTCCCCAGGAACTGTCATTGACATCAAATCTCAGTACATCATTTAGCATGTTCTTCCTCCTGCAAAAAGGTAAAATAATAATAGTAATAATAATAATAATAATAATAATAATAATAATAATAATAATAATAATAATAATAATAATAATAATAATGATAATAATAAAAAAAAAATAATAATAATAATAATAATGATAATAATAATAATAATTATAATAATAATGATAATGATAATAATAATAATAATAATTATTATTATTATTATTATTATTATTATTACAGCATCTGGGCAGATTGCAAAATAAGTGCCTCGGAAATTACAGATTGATATCATTTAATTAATCTACATGCACACACAATAAATGAATGAATTAAAAAATGGATATATAACTAAAAAAGTGTCACAATAGTGTAAATTGGCATTCTTTCACAACATTCTCAATTATTCTTGTAGTGTCATGATATCAAAACTACATTTACATGTATATATTTCATTATGACTATTCCCATCACATCATTGAGTGACTCTGTGTCTGTTTTCTCGTTCAGAAATTTACAGATTCAAACGTATCACTGTCATAATAATCATGCCAATGACATAATATTTTTCACTTTTCGATGGCATAAGTTGTCCGGAGATGGTGGACTTAACTCTCTCACAAAGTTTTTGTACAGGAATGACTTTTACCAGGAAAGTGAATAACTTACCCATTGTCACCTCCAAAAACATAGATGGCATCCTTGTATGCAACCACAGTGTGTTTGCTTCTCCTAAAATTTGATATAATTGAAAGAATGCAATAATTATACATTATCATAGTTGAGCAGATAAAATGATGATACTGCCAAAACACTAATCAGCCACAGAGGGAATGGATTTTATCAATCATATATTTTACTGTGTCAGATTCTTCATGATGCGGGACTGGTATCATACACTATACAGAACCAGCAGCGCATGTCACATAAGGGGGGGGGGGGGGTGGGTTTGTGCATCCCTGCTCCATTTTCTCCTTTCTTTTTGTTCTGTTTTGATTTGTTTGTTTGTTTGTTTGTTTGCTGGTGTTTGTTTTTTGTTTTTGCTTTTTTGTTGGGGGGGGGGGGGGGGGGGTAAAAAAAGATGGGAGAAAATGGGGAACAAAAAAATCCCCAGAGGTGCTAGGCAGTGACCCCTATCAACCCACAGCCCCTGTATAAATTTTACTTTAGAAATCATGGGGATTGCTGGGACAGCAAGGTGCTACAATACATACTTTCTCGATTGCACAGCGGGCAAGTGAAAAATCAAAGTCAGGCAAGTGTTTTGGAAAAATAAGGAAAATGCTTGCTAAAATTGGTCAAGCAGAAACTTTTGACGCCACTTTATTAATGATTTCACTTTTCCTCATTCATAACCATGAAGTCTGCCATACAGAAGCCCAAAGATAACTTTACACTGTACTTTAGAGGGCTTTCTATAGCTCAGGCGATAAAACACCGGTCTAAACAACACAACGGAATCCCACTTTCTTTACTCACTTTTTCACTAACACATTAAATTATCAAAGTCTAATTACATTCATTTCTGGTCAGTTTCCCTTTGCCTGCAATTTTAATAATCTTTAACATTATAAAATTGAAAAGTGGCGTCTTCACATGGTAATCCATGACCAATGTTAAAGTTAAAACAATATAGACCAACAGGTAACATTATAGTCTTTTAAAATTTATTAAGTTTTGTGCTCGCAAGGAGTCGTACAATGTAAGGACATGTATCATCCATCGATCCAGTGTAATACAGACAATCCAGTGACTCTGTGTAAACACGCTGAAATTTTATGGAATGTTTACTCACGTTATTCTTTCAATCTACTGACTGTACTATTTTAAAGGTCTACCGTACCGGTACATGCTAAATAGACTTTCGTTTATGCCGTGTTGCACTGTTATGTGTGCATATAAATATGATTTTTCTGACTGTAAAATTATCTCACACGGAAAAACAAACAAACAAACAAACGCCTATGAATGATGGAATCATTGCGACGAATACACACGAACCTCGCCCCAACAAATTCGTCACACTCGGGCATCCGTTTCCATCTGTGCACGGTTTCATATGGGCCAGAGTCGATGGTCACTTCTTGCCAGCAATGCGGTTCGTATTTTCTCCCATCGGCCATGTCACGGTCAACGGAATGGAACGAAAACCTGAAGGAGATCTCCGCAATACACGTAAAACCCTAAAATACAACACTGGTGGTAAATATACGATACCAAAATTGAACTTCTTTCATCAAGAGCAGGGAGCAACTTTCACACCATGTACGCCGCCATCTTTAGTTATGAGCCCTCTCTCGCCCGTTGGCGACCAATCATCTGACCGTGGTATGGTATGAGTTCGGCGGTGTGTTGCAGACGACAGTCGGTATAGGGCTCACACGGGTAAATAATTCCCCATAGAGACGTGTGTTAAAATTCAAATTTCAAAAAATTCTGTATAATAGCTGGGAGAAATGAGGTGTTTCATCTTCACTAACCTGAATAAGTGAGATATTACCTTTCATCCATCAGATTGCCAGGGTGGGTTGTTCTGCTCTAATTCTGTCCAGGGGTCCGCAAAGCCAGACTACGAGTTCTTGTCACTCAAAAAATCACCTATTTTCCGTACACGTACCCAATGAAATATAGTCCCCTCAAATTCCATCAGAAAAGCTTTCATCTTCCAACCAAAATGCAGTTTGTAGAGAAATTCATACTCAATATCTACAGCTATTCAGTTTTTTGCCAAACTACATCATTGATTTGTAATTAATTTTTTTCTTCATTTATTTTGGTATCCAAATTTGTGAAGGGGTCTGGGACAGTCCATTTTATTTACAGGTGTGAGCCCTATAGGGGTCAGAGTCGGGTGAGGACACCAGCGGCCGTATGAAACTATTGATAAAGAGCCAGGTATAAAGAGCGTAAATATTGGGACACTGGGTGAATGGTAAAGATCATGAATATTCTTTCACTGTGGATATTTACGAGAAAACATTGCTTTTTGGGGGGGGGGTAGCAACAACTTAGGCCTAAGAAGCTGCAGAAGGAGTTGATAAACGCTGCTACGTAATTTTGTTTACTCAAGGAGCTGAAGCTCCTTGGTTTACTGTATATATTCGTTTACTGTATATATTCTTTTTTTTCTTTGATTTCAACATTCCTTTAACTGTTCCTTCTTTCTTTCTTTCTTTTCTTTTTCTTTTCTCCCTCCCCCTTTCCCTACCTTCTCTTCTGTATCATTAGATACTACAAAGAAGAATTTTTTTTTCATGTGCAATATACATATTCAATAGTACTCAGCGACACTGAGTCAGTTGGGGCTGTTTGGTTTCGACCGTAGTCACTTCCTTTAATCTTTTCTTAGGCGTCTGTAGATCTGACACATGAATTGTGTTTAGGGATTTATATGTATCATAAGATGCCATTTAAATTTGTTATATATGTATTATAATATGTTACCACATGGTATTTAACTTGTTATTGATGGGGAAACAATAGGGTACCGGTACATGTAGTCTCTCTACCAGCATATGCATTTTTTTTCTCTTTATCTTTTCTTCTTTTTCTTGCTTTCTCTCCCTCTCTCTCTTTTCTTTCTTCCTCTTCTTTTCTTTCCCCCTCATTCCCCTCTCTTTCTTACTTCTCGTCTCGTATCACCTGATGTAATGAAGACGTTTGGTCATATTTATTTATTTTTACCACTCGATTTGTTTTAACCTCACGTGCATTAAGCACACTTACACAAGACCATGGTAAATTGTTTGAGTAGATGCGCATTGTCTCGCCTGGAGTGTGCCGGGCGTTGATCGTGCTAACTACACGAATTTGCATGATTCGGTTGGCATGGTCACTGCATGGCTTGCACCTGGTGGGACATTCCTGCATCAGAAGTTACGTAAAGTTACATGAAGGTATGCTACTCCTGAACACTGCATTCCAACATATGTGTCCTTAACTAGGGCACTATCGACAGGTTGTCATTGTGTCTTTCCCAGTGCAGTCTTTGTATAATTATGTATTTCTTTCTTGTAATTTAATTTAAACACAGTGCAGTGCATAAATGATGTCCCTTTTCTTTTCTGTATATCAGACTTTTCCTTTCTTTTTACCCCTTCCAGTTGGGTGTCTCCCTTTTTTTCTTTCTCCCTCACTCTCTTTCTTATTTCTTTCTCCCCCACTCTCTTTCTTATTTCTTTCTCTCTCTGTCTTTTTATCTCTTATTAGTCTCTCTTCCTGGTTACTCTGTATTATGATTGTGAAGATATTTTAATTGTGTTTTAAATTTACGTGGATTGTATATTATGTGCGACTGCTAAGTTATATTGTTGTAGTTATTTTTTCATGTCTGAATTATGTATACAGTGTACTTTGTATAATTTGTATTGTATTTTTTTTCACCTGGAAAATGATTATCTTTTTTGTTGGAAGAAAGACTAATAAAAATATCTGTATCTGTATCTGTAAGAGTAGTGAATATTGATTCCGAATGTCTGCACCTTTTCACATCTGCGATCATACCCGAATTGTAAATAAGGAAAATTCCTATGATGTTTTAAGAATTAAATTAATGTCATCCTCTGAAAATAGTCGGTTATAGGTGTATCACTACATAGCAAAGGGATTTTAATATAATCAAGAAAATTGCAGGTGATTGATCCTATAATCAGGTATATAATTGTGAGCATATAATTATGTCATTTAACGAAAGAGGGATTTTCGCCAAAACTGCATTATTTTGTAAATAATTGGAAAAGGCGATCATATCACCGCCTTATATGACTGGATACCACTGGCTTTCAGAAAGAAAATTTAGATAAGAAAAAGAGGATGTTTGCAAAAAATCATGTATTTTGGTATAGGTAATTCGAAATCATGCAACCATGTATTTATAACCCCTCCCACGTAATGTCAACGTACATTTATTTTCTAGATCCCATAAACACAACAGTGATGAAAGTTGTAATCACTAGAAATGTCTCATGTAGGCTCTCGATCTCGTGGGGTCATCACACGAGCTCGGCAGCCACGAGTCTTACAGTCCACGAGTTCCACATTGAAAATACAGTCTGTAGGTCCATGAAGCATATACAGCCCACTAGTATACAGCCTACGAGTCATACACCTCACGAGCTCGAAATAGGCCCACGAGCGACCGACACTCAGCGTACAAGCACCGTGGGGTATAATGTCGGTCTCTTGGGCCATTTCTTGTTTTGTTTTGTTTGTTTGTTTGTTCGTTTTTGCCTAGTGTCGAGCTCGTGGACCATGTTTGTCTAGTGTCGACCTCATGGGTCTTATTTGCCTATTTATATGGTGTCGACTCGAGCTAATGGACCGTATAGCTCATGGGCCTATTTTACTTTATGTCGAGCTCATGGGCCTTGTTCATTAATATCTAGGACGTGGGCTGTATGAGTGTAACTGGGTGTCGAGCTCATGACGTGCACCCCTAGTGATCTCCTCAGGGCTTGGCCCTGTGAATTGACCTTATCTCTAAGAGGAGGGTCTTTGATAAAGACTGCCTTGTTGTCCGAGCCTCAAAAATATGAGAATGAGAAAGAATGACTTTGACTGCAGAAAAAACAAAAAGAGGAGGAGAAAAGTGGTATGGCAAGCACAGAAACGAAGAACACCATATTACAACTCGCGAGAAACAAAGGAGGCTAGCCTAATTCCTTTGCGGGACCATTACACCATGGAGCTACGAAGACGTAGCTCCATGATTACACGGAGCTTCGGCCATCGCGCACAGGCTTCATTGTATGACAGCCTCCTCTAGAACAATTTGGTGCTTGTCCCCAGCGATGCAAATCACGAATGAGTCATCCGTTCGGAATGCTAGGATATACCTCGCGAAATCAAGATGAAAACACTCCTTGACCCCAGATGACCTTTTCCTGTCGCTCGGAAACACAAGCCAGGGGTGTCGTCACAACTTTGTTATCATCAATCTGGGAGTTCCACAGTTCACTTGGCGAATTCCCGGGGACCGCGCTGGTTGTCGGTCAAAATAAAGGGTCTTTTGGGAAAGAACAAAGAGGGTTTGTCGTCACTCACATCAGACCGGAGGATATACAAGGGTTGATTTTAAGAAGGAAAAGCAGTCTTGCATTGTTTGTCCCTGAGGTTAATTTGCAGTTCCGCGGGGATATTTATGGACACATTTCGACAGAGGGACAGTATTTTCTTGGTGAAACAGACAGAATGAGCCACTTAACGACTTAAGCGTCCCATCAGGCCAAGAACTTGAGCTTTTGATGTTTTTCTTGGCATACGCACGAACCTCTATTAGTAAAGCGGATATAATTCTGTAAAAGACTGCTATCATAGCAGCATGGACCATGTCTCCAAGTATACTTTTGGAAAACATTTTCATAATTCGAAAACATCAAGTGTTTGGTGTCTCGAAATTGATTCTAACGGGGATGTCACACTTTCTCTTTCTTACTTTGTGATTATAATGCACTTGTTATCTTTGTTCAAAACTTAATTCGATATTCTTGTCACTGGAGAATAACAGCATGATATCCGCGCCCACACAAAGAATGATTATTCTATTATTCATTTTCACGACGGACGAATAATCAAAGGCTTTTAAAAAAATCACATTGAAAAGTCACCACAAAAAAAAAACCCGAATAGTAATGCCCTTTCCCTTCTTTTTGCTATCATAATCGTGTTGAAATATGACATCATAAGATATTAAGGCAATGTAACACATTAGTAATTCAAATCAAAATCGCTCCTTCTCCTGTTTGATGATTATGTAGGCACTATTTGTTTGTTAACCATGGTTACAGTCATTCAAGATGATGTTCTGACGTCATATCAGGAATGTTCCAGAAACGTTTGATCTAGAAATTGTCACACTTTGTGAGATTATGTGGGGAGCACTGAACTTTGAATGCTCGAGGTCAGTTTACCAGATCATAACTAGGGCGATGGAACAGGGGTAATCTATAGATGTGACCCCTGATGGCCATGATAATTGCAGTGCAAAGCGGCCTATACATGCACGTTTGATGAAGAGGTCGCTATTCAAGACCGTATTAGAGGATAATGTCCGATCTTAAATATAATAGACATGCTGATCACAGAAAATGCAAGAATAATCTTTTTGGAGAAACCTCTCATGCGCCTAACATTTTGTGTTTTTAAAGATGATATTTTGTGATATCATTATAATAATGATAATGATGTAACGAACAAAATGTGGTCCCAAATAGCCCGGTCAGTATACAAAGGTAAAATGTTAGTCCAGTTCCTAGAAAAAAAAAAAATAGAATGACAAAAAATTGGAGGACCTAAATAAATAAACGAAAAATGGATTATAGCATGAAAATTAAAAGAGAAGTAACAACATGAAATACAAGTCATGAAAACCAATATCTTTGAAAGTGTCTTCTCGGCTTGAAAGAATGATCAGAATAACTGGGATGCCACGTCTTTCTACTATTTTATGATAGACGTAATAACCATGGGAAGACAACCATCGTCTTTCAACTATACAATATTTACCGGAAACTCGAAAACTCATGCAGAGGTCAATGTTTTGCATTTGCAGCCGCAATACCGTTCAAAGATCCTGGCGGATACTACATGAGTGGCAGTAACTCATCCCGATTTCGTTAAAAATAAAAGAGGTTATCTCTATTGTACATGTACGCATACAACACATGCTGCAGGCTGATCTATTCATAGTTTCGCTTCGCTGCCGTCTTTCTATGAATCTGAACTTCAACGAACCTAAAGGAATTTCCTCTTCCCGCCAAATGGACATTAAAACGGAAATACTCTTGAATGAACCGGGATGCTTGGACGGACTGAAGTGGGAATTCATAAGGAAGGGTGAAACAGCAAATTAACCACAACTTGATGGACTAACATATCATTAAGGGAAGACGTTTTCTTTGCCTCACTTTGTCACTTGGTCGATCTAAAAAATTGTGCTGGACTTATGACAATGGAGAAGCAGCGCACATCAAACCCCTCGCGTCCGAAGACTTATACGAACACATCACCTTCCTTAACCCGTTGAGGACGGACAGATTTTGCTACACCACGCATTTGACTTTTGCCCGAGTATACTTGGGATTCGTCCTCAACGGGCTAAATACAGAGTGTTCTTATTTCATCAATGATTACAATTATTCGTGGGCATGTATAGAAAAGCACACATTCAATAAATGACAAACATGAACAAAACTGCACGGGCCGATAATTTTATGATTATGATTAGATTATAAACTTTTTAATGAAGACGATTGAAAATCACTGCCATTATCATGAAAGAAAGCGAAATGGAAATTGAAAAGGCATCGTCATTCTCTTCGCCGTCTGGTTGGTCGAACTGAAATTTGATTTATAAGCATGAGAAGGACTATACTGCTGATACCGATCACTATCTCCACTCGGACCTGAGGAGAAATTGAGACATTGGGTTGTTTGTTTGTTTGTTGGTTGGTTGGTTTATTTGTTTGTTTGTTTGTTTGTTTGTTTGTTTGTTTGTTTGTTCTCAAAGGAAACCGGCACCAATGAAATATAAGAATGCTTTAATTGTGGTGTATATACCAGTAATATGATAAGCATGAAATGTGATGTCTGTAGATGTAGATGTACTTCGATAGAATACACAATCTGCTTTTCCCAGAGGGAATCCTCATTCATTTATATGTTTTGTTTTGTTTTTGTAAAATATACAGGTATTGCTATCATTACATCCAGACATCCAGGAGCAATTAGTTGGTTGATGCTACAAGGGAGTCTGAATATATTATGTGTCTCCAACTCTACTTTCACAACCAGTCACTTGTAGGCCTAACTAGAGGCCGTTTTGGCGTGATCCAAGTCAAGAGTATTGCTTATTAATAACGATCTCATCCACATACACAATACCTGCGATACGATAATAATGTACATAATATACTCCTGTGTATATTTTGATGTTAAGATTGTTGACTTTGTCATAATAATTTCATTTGCATAAATAAACAAACTGAAACTGGAACTGAAACTCCCCGGCCAGTGGCTAGCAAACATCACAGTCTTTGGATTACAAGGGGAAAAAATGTGCTGGTACTTCTCCAACCATTGCCATTGATGGCTGTTTCCACGAAACAAAAGATTCGCTCACGGAATCACTTTTGCATATCGGAGATCTTCTGGAATAAGAGAAAAAAAAATAAAAGAGACAACATTGCCATGATGTGGCATATGTATACGTGTATATATCGCTATACGATTATCAGCCGTTTTGTCTGTTTACACGAAGACAGAATGTGCACATTATCAATGACCAAGGTCGAGTAGTCCCCGAGGCTATGAACTATTTTCTACCATGCCAAGGTCTTGTGACCTACATTCATTGCATGTGAACTCAGACCAAGTACTTTGTTTTTTCCTACTAGCACAATGCGTCTGTTTTGCAACTCTGTGAGCTCATTTTTTTATTAAGTTTGAAAAAGTATGAAAACAAAAGTCTTCCATATCTGAGGAAATACAAAAGTAGTCATTATCTTGATTGAACTCCGTTAGTGAGAACAGCAGTGTACAAAATGGCAAATAATAATAATAATAATAATAATAATAATAATAATAATAATAATAATAATATAATAATAATAATAATAATGCTTTAACAGAATCAAAGTTGAAAATCTTCAAAAAAAATGTTAAAGAGCTGCAACATTCGTTGAAATCTTATTATAGCGTAATGCAGGGAGGATTGCTGCCATGAATGTGGTATTTATTAATATTTGAACCAGTAGTGAGTGTTCTGGTTATCAAGTTTGCCTCTGTTTTCGAGATAATTGTGTGTCTCAATATTGTTCGAAACGATCCACCCTCGAAGGTCCTTTAATAACCAAGGAGGTCCTCGGCTCACAGTATACCTCCTTGCTCTTATCCAAGGAGTTGCAACTCCTTGTGAAAACCAAGGAGATAACATAGTGGTAGCTGCTGATAATGATACGTGTACAGTGCAGTGTATCGCGCACGCACCGCACTGAAAAGCGAATTATCGTCGTCTGCTCAAGTGTTTCTCAGGCCATCGCTCGCATAGTAAAAATCTGTGGGAACAACCTCCGAGCTGCAGCTATCGTATGCTGCCATGCGCCGTGTACATTGTACGTGTCGCGTTTGAATGTCTTGTGTGCTATGTGGAGAGTACTATTCATTTAGTGGTATGGTCGGCGTCCGATGGAAAGTGCTGGCGGTCAGTACAGCATGCTGTACAACCCCAGTAATGCTCAAGCTTGCAGTCATCATAATACTGATGCATGGAGTCATTACCTCAGCGTGGCCGATGTCGTACATGAACTCAAGCAACGAAGATAATGTCTCCGAGATGTGACTGCCCTTGTTTGATGTGATAGTACGCGGTCTACAATTATTTTGACCAGTGCATGTGGATTGATAACACTCATCTTCTCTCCGATTGATGCGGGAAAATATTGATCTCATACGATGTTCTTCCAGTGACCGTCCTCTTTATGATCATCGATAATCACTCCTGGTACTTTTGTGTTTCGTTCACATTCGAAAGACACACCAATCAGTATGGAGCACCGTGAGTCAACTTACACAGTCATATCATGTATATGGAGGATTTACCCGTTTATCTACGTAGTCCTTACATTGTCTGCATTCGTGGGATTACTACCGGTAGGGTACGGGAGGCCTGCGGGAGGTGGAGCAGGAGGAGGAGGAGGAGGAGGGGGTCTTGGTGCCCAGGATGATCTGATACCACAGCAACAAGCCCCTGCCGAAATATCCGCCGGTGCATACGTACGTACCGTTATTTCTTCGATTCCATCTTCTTGTCTCCCTTCTACCGCTCTCACACCATCCTCTTAACAATGCTTTTAATTTCCCTCATCCTTTCCCTTTGTTATACCTTTCGTCTCCTTCTGTGCCTTCTTTTCTTTTTACCCTCCTCCTCGATCCTCTGTACATCTTCGATGATCATTCTTTCTCCTCATTCTGAAGTCTTTATTTGTTGTTTTGTTTTGTTTTGTTTACTGTGTGTGGTTTTGTTTTTTGCGTTGTTGTTGTTGTTGTTGTTGTTTTTTTTTTTTGGGGGGGGGGAATAGATGGTTCTCTTTGATAAAAGGTTCTTTTTTATTTTTTTTTTTCCAGCGTTAATGTTTCCAGTGACTCAGGTACTCATGACCTGTGCGTCCGAGCATTTCGGATATTTGACCTAATAATCACAATGATGTCATGCATGTCTGCTGTTTAACCTGCTCTCTTTACTTACCTTCTTCTAAATCTTGTGGTGTTTGGGCATCTCATCGATGCATACTCATCGACGAATTATTCCCATAGCTTTCTTTCAGATATATTGACAGATGAATATGAAGATATTTCATGGATCAATGAGAGCGAAAAGCCAGTGGATGAGTAAGTTACACGGAAGAGTAGAACAGACTCGTTATTTCAAGATCGTCACGCGTGACTGTGATCTGGTTAACACATAACAGTGATGGCAAATGCTTTTTCCGTCACACCAGGGGCCCGTTGCATAAAAGTTACAATTATGGTAACTTTGCCATCCAATGGTAACTTCCATTGAATTCTTGATTTTGATTGGCTGTTGAGTAATATTGTTGCCATGGCAGTTTAATACCTACCATTGGATGGCAAAGTTAACATAATTGTAACTTTTATACAACGGGCCCCTGGGCTCAGCTCCGTGGTCACACGCAGTGCAGATGAGATTCCATGTTTATACGTGCCCTTCGTTCACCTTGATAAATAGAATATTCTAATATATTCGTCATCATTTCCTAGGTTCATTGTCATGGATAGTATTGTCTGGGAACCGGCAGTAGGTTGGTCCCTCCCTGCCTGCAGGTCTGATCGATATTAATAGCAGAGGATCGAGCGTTGGGGGATTCGCGGGGAAGACACGTTCGTCGTGAGCGAGGTATAAAGATACCATTAGTTCTGATGAGTAATCGATTGTTGACCTTGTACGCAGACTATTTTCATCAGTCATGCGTGTATCGGGGATGAGCGGGAAAGAGGAAATGAAACGTGAAGGGTGAGAAAGGATTTACCGACTCCAATTTCCGAAGAATGAAACATTATTTTGCTTCATCGACGCGCAGCATACTGTATCAGTGTGCCATGTATGAATAATGTATGTCGCGGGTAAGATTGCAGGGAGTCCGTGAAACTTGATCGGGTGAGAACTGAGAAATCGTGCATTGTAATGTTATATTATCACTAACAAAATAATTCGTCACTTTCTATGCAAAAATAACAATGCAAATATAATCCCAAACCGTATGCAAGATGAAACATGAGCAAGAGTTGGTACGTTTCTTTGTGTGTGTGTGTGTGTGTGTGTGTGTTTTTTTTTTTTGTGTGTGTGTTTTTTGTTTTTTTTTTTTGGAGGGGGAGGGGAGGTAGGTATAAAGTGATTCACAAGTGTCGTATGAGAGAAAAATGGAAAATAAAGTGCTACAAAAGGAACTAAAATTCGATAAAAGCAAATCAAGAGAGAAAAGAATCCAGAAATATACAATCCAAGTTATCTATCCCGATGATTATTCTCCTCAAATTTATGAAGTGATTGAGAGAGAAAATAAACACAGCTCTCTCGGGTACAATCATTATTCCGTCATTTTTCTTTTATGACATTTACTACATAATATGTAGCATTTTTTGTAAGACTGAGAGGTCACAGAGGACCATTTATAGTGATGATTACAATGGCAAGAGTATACTAGTATATGAAAATAGTTATTAGACTAACAACAATAATGAAAATACAAATATTTGATTTGATTATAAAAAAAAAATGTGTTTGTAATAAGAACAACATTAATCATGTATAAAATATATATGTTTGCATTATATCATTATGCATATAAATATAGGCCCTTCATGTTTTACATAATCATAATGCTGCATGCACACTATAGCACTGGTCTGACGGTCCCCGACCAGTAAAACACTGTCGGACCTGTATATTTTTCAGGAATAGACCAGTAGAATATGAAAAAACTGGGTACCAATAGTGGTACCGACAGACAGGTCGGACCAGTAGAAAAATGGGTTAGTGCATGCGGCCCTGATAGGCTAATAATATGAGATAATGAGAAAGGAAGGAGAAAACGGTGAGTGGTTTTGACATCATTATTCCTCTCACAGTTTCTTCTTTTTTTCAGAAAAGTGCATATAATTATACATACAATATATGCCTACATATTTATGTTTATTTGTCATGAATATTAGGTCCTAACTGTTATATGTACATATGACAGATGTGATCATCACCTGATCTCGACACCCTGTATCCGGACGATGCAAATCGTTTAATCGAGTTAGGTCTCCCGTCGGAACTTGGCATTACACATGTCACATGATTCCCTAATCTAAGTAACATTTCCTTTCTCCCTTCACTCTCTCTGCATTTCTCTCATCTTCACTCCCTCTCTCCTTCTCTCTCTCTCTCTCTCTGTGTAATATATATATATATACAATGCGTGTATTATATATATATATATATATATATATATATATATATATATATATATATATATTATAGGTATTCAGAGAGAGAGAGAGAAAAGAAATTATATATTATATAATATTACATGCATATCATATCATTGTATATTATGTAGGCCTATAGCAGCATACACCTCTTTATTTCAAATGAATTATTTAATGAATACATAAATAGAGAAATGCATGAAGAATATTTTTGTATATTGCATGATACGTTTGCTTTACTCTCTCGTACAATGTATCTCTGTCTATCCATATATAGTTTGTGGATACATAGCTTTGTTGGACTCCCTAAGCACACACTCGGGTTTGTCTTAGAATCGGTTTCTTGTTTAGAGGAAGGAGTTATCAATGATGGCCATGCGTTTGAAAATAACAATAATAACGTTAATTACTGTATTCATTTTATATTACTTAGATCTATTTTAACACACACCAAGCGATGATTGTTATTAGTGTTACAAAACTAATAGTAACGAGTAAATAAGTCAACACGGCAGAGACAGCAACCGATGTCTGAGTATTAGATAGGAAAAAAATTACACTTTGAATGGAAAGAAAAGCAATTCAATGTGATTGTCACGCGTGCAATATTCGTTAGTTCTGATTGAGGACTTCGCATGACGGATCGGTGATGGGGAAGGCACGTCTAGGGTGCCTAACGGTCAAGGGAATTTGTCAAGCGAGACGAGTCTCGAGTTTACATGTGGGTGTCTGAAGGATTATTATAATGATTCCATCAAACATAAACATTGTAGACATCTTTTATCTAAACTAGATAAAAGTACATGGAAGGGTGTTTGTGTGTGTGTGTGGGTGTGTGTGTTTGTGTGTGTGTGTGTGTGTGTGTGTGTGAGTAATCAATGATGGAGAGAGAGAGGTTTCACAGTCAAATTCCACATAGTAAGATTCTCACGCGTATACTTTGTATTTGCAAAAGACCCACAAGGTTTCCGCGGTGTATGGGTTAAGGTACGACAAGAATTAGATACCAAGGAAATTAGAAAGAGACTGCTCCTGTCTTGTTAAAGATCACGACGAACTTCATAGGTCATGATGAACGACAAAGAGCCCATATACCAGGGGTTGAGATTTCCCCTCTTTATACCATCGTTACCAAGCGAAGGTCTTTGGCTTTAATATTGGATGGGGGAGAGGGTGTCTTGGCATGCTTGCAGGGCTTGTATGGTGGCAAGATTTTTTGGTAAATCTGTCAAAGAAGACATCGGGTTTAAGGGGAAGTAGAGGTGAGAAGATAAAGGGGAATGTTTTATGATGGGTTACGATTCTCAGTGATCTTTTTTCTCCTTGTTTTGGGAAGTTGGTGTTGAACGAAACTTATTGCACTGATAGATAATCTTCAAGCTTCACCATAAAAAGCACACGAAGACAATATCCATGCATGATGACGGACAGATGATTACCTACACTTGCATCAACGCCAGGGAGGATGTTTTCTCTGTGCTACTGCTTTCATTTAAATCGGTGTCATCTACATCGGTGTAGTTTCGCTTGGAATGCTCTTGGCGTAACACATACAACCACCACCGCCTCCGCCACCCAATAATTTTCTTCACACCCGCCACCTCATCTGCCCTCGCTGTGAACTCGGTGGATGGAATTTTCGTCGAATCCAGTTTGTTTTCCTGATCAATATTCATCTTACAGCATGTGCTGTGTTGTGATGGAAATGTAGCGAATCAGCAACCCGCAATGTAGTCCAATAATACGTACCTTTTTTTCGCGTCTAAATCATCGAGCAGGTGGCGTTAACGTCTGCAAATGCCCTTACTGATTAACCCCAACCCCCTTTTGCAGTGTTACATCTGAGGCCGTGCTCACTCTTAGGGTATGGCTCACCCGCATTTATTAACCCGCGTGAAATGACCACCTCCCGAACACTAATTTTGCTTCTACAGCTGCCAGTATAGACGTGTGTCATATGCATAATCACTTTGTGAAATATTACTGATATATGATTGAGAGCGTCATTAGTAGGCTACGAACCTCCTTCGAGAGCAAAGGCACTGGGTTTATAAAAGGAGTGCGTCGTCTTGATCTTACTTGGTATATAATGGGATGTGCAGTCGTTACTCGAGAAAATGCTACTGTATAATGAACGACGCGTCCATGGGGGGTAGACCAGCGCACGTGAGTTGCACGCACGCTCTATCTCTGCAGAGCAGATACCATGTACCAGCAACTTCAATATAATATTGCATGATTGACCATCAAAGAGATGAAACAAATAGTCGTAAACTACATCCCCTCAACATGCTGTATTTCAGCACTTTCGGTAGTGATCATGCTTACAAGGTGATATGTTTCAGTCTGTTTGTCTATCTTTTTCTTGGAGACGACATGAATGAGGGTTACCACTGTAAACCATTTCATGGGCCAAAGTTGTTGTTTTGTTTTGGTTTTAATGGAGTGTATCACTCAAGATTTAGTATTTACGCCAATCCATAGATGAGAGGTAGCCTTTTGTCCAGGCCCTCTCACTGTATTATAACGGGCAAGCGAAGAGAGCCCAGCCGGGCGCGACAGCGCGCTGTCCAACTCAGCTGAGCTCACTTCGTTCGTACCCATTCATTCACCACCAAACAGCGAGAGGGCCTTGGCAAAAGGCTAGATGAGAGGTAGAGAGGTTGGGGGATTGGTATACTCATGGTATATTCAGTGGTAGAAAATACGTCGGTAAGTCAAGTAAGACATGATCAAAAAAGAAAATAGGAAAAGAAAGAGGAAAGATGAGAAGGAAATGAAAAAGAAAGATGTAGAGCGAAATAAAGGGAAAATTGAAAGACAATATCAAGAGAGGCAAGCTGATTATATTTACATGTGTATGATATCTTCATTAATAATGATAATGATAAAGAACCTGATGCATTAATTTTCCTTTGTTTTGCTTAGTTATCTCAATCATGCTCACCACGGCAGTGAAAGCATACAAAACGCACCTGTCTCGAAACTGCTCGAGACCAGACAGTAACGGTCGATTAATTCCTTCGATAGTATCGTTTGTGCTTGCTGTGGTGGAAAAAAAAAAAATGTATCGTCAAGGGTGCCGTCAACGAGACCTTGACATTGCCATCGCTATTGCGGCGTGACCGATGAATAAACTCCAGCCACAAAATCAAAATTGGAAAGCGGGAAATCGTCCTGAAAGGAACGCAAGACCTTTGATTGATGGAGCGTCTCGTTATCACAGCCAAGATTACTCGATGTTATTCTTAAGGTCCCACGAGTCTCCTTGAAGTTGAAGAAGAAGCCTTTATTCGCAGTGGGACAAGTCAGTGATCTGCACAAAGACAAATCAGGTCGGCCACCTCTTGACTTGAACCCTACTTTGTCTCATTCAATTTTATTGCATTATTTCTTATTATCAAATACAGTACTTTCACTTTTTGTAATCATAATGCGTTTGACCACTTTCGTAATAATCAAGATTGTTGCCTTTCAGGTTTAGGAGACCGTGAAAGTTGCATTTGGTGTAGTTAATACTTCTTTCTTTTTTTTTTAATCGAGGCATAATTCAGGTACCAGCAATTACCGAAAGTAGGTTAACCTTTATATAGATTGAAAACACTCATTCTCTGTATTTTGTTTGTACTCTTATAGAAAAGCCAGTGTAATGCAAACAGTACATAATTAGAGTTATACCCGCATTAATATGTCTCTGAGGGACTGCATGAAGATGAACCTCTTGTGCTTTGCTTTGTTGAATGTCGGAATTTCCAGTAGTCCTTTCAGCTGTACCTCTGAACTTTGGTTAGGCCTTACCTTAACTTTTTAGCAATACATGTATCAATCAACGCAATACACCATTAATTCGTGCTGTAGAAAAATCGTCGGGAACTTTTTAGAACAAGCGTTTTGTGGACATGTTACGCCTATAAGTAAACATTTCATATTAAAAAAAAAATCACCCTGTCAAATTATTACATGATTATTCATAAAAGGGGAAAGGAAGTGTCTTGAGTATAGAGCATTGAAACTTTAACAGAACTAGAACTAGGACTATGGGCATAAAGGGAGCTACAAACACTGATACCCTCATTATAATCAATATATTGTAAAAAAAAAAAAGGTCCATTTTGGATCTAGAATGTTGAGGCATGCCCGACTCTTGTCTTTCAGCTCATTTGCAGTTCGACGTCATGAACCGTCTCAAACAAGTCGACAACGGAAATGGGGAGCACAGGCGGGATTTTGTCCTCTTAATCCAAGCTTTTCTTTTGGCTTGAGAAGTTTTTGCCTCATCCGCTGATCCATGGCTCTATTACATCTCCTGTCTGTATTCATGATCACTGTCTATTAGAGGAATAGTAGCCTTTGTCAGAGGCCCTTATCGCTTTATTTCATGCTGTATACCGACCAGAAGGTCACACGCCGCCAACAAAGGCAAGCTTTGGTTCTCTCTGTCTGTGATTACGGCGCAATGGCAACAGTTTAGGAGCCTTTGAAACAGGCTGAAATCTCCATCGGATCTGAAGATGATGAAAAAAAAAAATCACCACTTTTTGTCTGTATTAAGCACCATCACACTTAATCTTTATTCGATCTCAACTGAAAGGAAATTCGCGATCTCTGACATTTATGTCTCCCTCCATCAGTTTCGCTGGCCTGGTTTGTATTACCCTTGTTCCTTCGTCCTGCGTGTTTGAAAGGCCAACGCCACCAAGTTATCTCTCTTCTGACCGTCTGGTAGAGGCACTTAAGGGATCCTTGGCTAGGGAAGGGGGTAGGGGAGGAATTGAGTTAGAGAGAAGGGGTTGATGAAAGGGGGACAGGTTCGGGGAGAAGGGGATGACGCGATGTTCCATCTTGCGACTCCAGTTGTTATGTGATGGTCTAAATGGAGGAGCTGCTCGTCGAGCAAAATCGTGTGAGCTCATACCTAGCAACGAATGACCAAAACATCCGTTCTTAGAGGTATGACCTCAGGTGGAAAGATCGTAAAACTAAAAGCGAAACGTCCACGACTGTTACACGCATTTTTCGACTTTTTGACGTTACTGATGGATATGCAAATCTTGATATCGTTATTTATGGCTGGATGGCAGCCTAATTTCACTCCAAATGATGCAAAACGTCTATGTTATGTGCAATCCGGCACCTTTGAAGACAGTGGATATCGTTACTGAAGTTGTTGTTGAAAGAAAAACAAAAAACAAATAATCTTTAAAATCTTGGCAGATACGATTGACATGTTTTCATTCTGTGATTTTCTTATCCATGGTATAGATATAGTGCGACTGGTTAGTCAAGGATTCACTTTACTTTGTATTGCCGTCTGAGCTACGTGTATGTTTGATTATCTTCGTATCCTCCTGCCTGTCTAATGCTACCTTGTCCTGGAGCAAATCGGGTATCCCGTGATGCTATTGCGATCCCATGATGTTTTGCACATGATGGCTTACTTTACGCTATATTGCACTTTTTTTCAGAAGTACTATGCTTCGCGATGCAACTGTGAGACCACTCGAAGATAAAACGCGGTGACTCATCAGCAATGACTGATAAGAACACATAGACAGCAACGTGTGCAATAATTACTGTAACGATCACATTAAACCTGGTGATTTCCTCCAAAGAAACCAGTTGAAACCCAACGAGGAAGCAGCTTATGTAACGCATGAATCCCCATCGGCGTTCCTAACCTTCTCGTGTCCATCATCCTAAAAAGCTATTGGCATTGTGTATGAATATGCTGCCCCTGGCACTCAAAGAGTCAAGACTGTATACACTTGTATGCGTCTTTATTACCTCCACTGGGAGACACCACACACGCGACCCCGTAATTCCTTGGCGATCGAATGTCCTCCCCATGTCTCTGGTGGTATGGTCTCCTGTGAGTTCCTCTGACACTGTTGGTAATGATTTCAACTTGGGATGCTGAAGTGTTACCAGGGAGGTGGGAGACAGACCGACTCCTCCCTGGTGTTAATAACTTTATGGATGCATGACCTGGCGACAATGACCAAGGAGGTGAGGCTCGATCACCTCCCTGCACTGACATATAGACTGACATGAATGGGCAGTCACTCGAATTAACCCTTAACGCCTCAGTGGCTGTTTCGGACGACGACGTGTCATTAATTTTGTGGGCCTCTAATAGGTGGCATTACTGCTTTTGATTCAGAACTTTGGGATATTGACTCTCTCTCTCTCTCTCTCTCTCACTATAAATGTTTTCCTTGAAAATACAGTCGTGTGATGAAGCATTGGAATCCAACGGGTGGATAAGACTGAGTTATAGGGTACTTCAAACCATCATCTACTGGATGGTATTCGTTATTCCGAAGGTTTGTTAATCCGAAAATGAAAAGAGCAAGATTGTTATTCCGAAGGTTCGTTATTTCCAAACACACAAATTCAAATACACTGTATAGTAGTATCTTCATCCGGAAATGAAAAGGATTCGTTAATCCGAACATTTGCGGCGTTATTCCGAAGGTTAGTTATTCCGCAGGTTCGTTAATCCGAAAATGAAATAAGGTTCGTCATTCAGAAGCTTCGTTGATCCAGAAATTAATGAAATGAGGTTTGCTGTTTTGAAAATGGAAGAGCCTCTGCGTATTAATAAACCTTTGGAATTACAAACTTTATTTCATTTTCGGCTTATAACGAACCTTCGTAAACAACGAACCTTATCATGTTCCCACTTCTTAAGTTCGGATTAACGAACCTTTCGAATAACCGAACCTTCCGAATAACGAACCTTATTTCATTTTCGGATTATAACGAACCTTCGGAATAAGAAACTGTAACCCTGTACGTACGGAACCTTTTGGGGCCAAGGCAAAGTCTTAAAGGAATTCGGAACCTCGAAAGGGACGGGTATAGCTCTGACGCAGACCATGCGGGCTGAAATATTTGAGCTCATATTGATAGGGTCACTATCTGAGTAAACTTGTCGTTTCGCACGTTTCGGGTATATGGTTCACCTGTTTTGGCTTTAGTACGATATAGAATACCTTATCAAACTGGAGGTAGAGTTGCATTATTGGATGATATATATGATATGTATCATATCGCATTAAATAGTTGTATTTAGTATTACAGTCAGCTAGGCAAGGTCTGACTATACTCCACAGCAACTTTTGTCTCGGCTTCCTGAGTGTGAATGTCCGATATTTGGTATGTAAGGTTTTATTACAGGCCCTGATGCTGTAAAAGATAAAACGAATGTGGTTTACCTGTAATAATTACTGACTATATACAGAAAGGGATCAGGAAAACGGTTGCTCTCATGTATAATTCCGTAAACTCTCAAAATTTTTAAGAAGAATTAAATTGAAACACACTGACGCGTGAAGAAAACGACAACCACAAGAACAACAACAACAACAACAAAGAAAAACGACAACAACGACGACGACGACAAGTAAACATCCGGGACATGTTATCTGACGCGCAGCCGTTGCATCCGGGAGCCTTATAAAATATTGGCCGCGATGCATATGCGTTCCATTTTTAGCATTCAATTCCTCATATAAATTCGACTGCACTTGTTTGATTTCGTCGTTCCGTCGGGAATCGGTATCGCACCGACTGTCGTAAATGTGATCATGCACCCTTCTATTAGCATGCCAATTAAGCTGATACATCGTGCCATGTGGGGATAGGGAAACGACGGCAAATCGGAAGGGCCATTTCCCGGTGGGAATTCCTCGAGAAGTAGTAAATACATCGATCCTCTCGAAAGGGTACATAGGAGGTTGACTCATACGTACAATACCTTGGACGCAGTGACTTTATAAGACTGTAAAAACCTCGTCAGCTTGTCAGTGTGGGTTTTCAATAAAATCTTCATGTTTTAGAATATCGCAGTTTTCATATTTGGATGAAAAAAAAAAGAAAAAAAAATCAACTGAGAAAATTTAATATAGCTCTTTCCAATCTGGTCGACATTTCGATCGTCACCTCTATCTAATTCTGTGTGTTTTCATTCTTCGCATTGCATAAACTACCCACCCGAACGTATCGTGAACACAACTGTCTGCTATGACTGCATAGAGGTCACAGAGTTATGTGCCATACACCTAATTAACCAGTCCTTGATTTAATTAGCGGTCGTTTTGTTTTTGCAGGGGCGAATCTATTTGTAGCATTCTAGGATGCGAGCATGGAACGAAAGTTTGACTAATCACGTGATACGCATTCAAACATTCTGAGCTTCTCTGTAGTCGAAATTGAGGTTTCCTTGTTACATGTATTACAAAAGAACTAGGCATGTAGTTATCATAGTAGATTAAACAAAATCATTATTCGGTTAGATATCCCAATTGTGACTATAGAACGCTAACGATTTAAACTTAAAAACTATAAGATTACCCGAACGTTACTACCACTTCATATATTTATGTGTCTTGAGCTTACTTTTTCTTCTACTCGTATTAATAACAAAGGACTACAATTTCTGCAATATTAATAAAATTCTCAAAGGCCCTATCGAGGTCACAGGGCAATACAGTCAAATCTAATTGAAGAACCCATTAACTAATTAGTGATGCTTCTATTCAGAGGATAGGATGTGTCTGTCACTTTGGTCGGCCAGTAGCTCCATGACAGAGCTGACACGGCCCACGTGATCCAGCAAACCGTGCGAGGTTGTCCAGACCTCTTATTTCCTTTAGCTCGCAGCCTATCCTTGATGGTCACCTGTAGTTAATGTGGTTCTATTGTCTCTAGTATCCCAACGAAATTAACGTGGTAGCCTGGACATGCAGGGCAGTCCGTTAGAAATGAGAAAGCGAGGACATTGACCTCTTCACTGCCCAGTGGTCACATCAAACACTGATGTTTTGTGAGGTCAGCAACCTAGGTGCTGACCGATTGGGGGTCCTGCAAGGTGTTTGTGGACATTGACGGAGACGTGGCAGATCCACCGCCAAGGTACTGAGATTGGTTTTACTGAAAAAAAAAGAAGATATCAACACCGAAGTAGACTGAAAGTGAAACCTTATCCAGCAGTCGAATTGCCTTGCTCGTCCTCTCAGTTTTCCTCTTTCAACTATTGTCTTATTATAAAGTACCTGATAATCATTATTGTCTTTATCCTTAACTCATACCCTTACTTAATTCGTACTCGTGGCGCTAACCTTGATTCAACACTCCGTGCGAAGACCTTCCTCGTAGCTTCCACTTCTAATATCGATCGAAGTGTGACGTGATTAGTTTCCCCCGCGTGTGAAGGATGTTAAACTACTGCAACGGTGCACAAATCTACAAATTACTCAAATCATAAGTATCTATTCTGACCCGTGTTAACTGTCCCATTAGGACATCCCCTGTTCACGTGCAGAAGTAGACTACAGTACTCACTCATCATTTATGCTAATAGTCAAACCTGTGTCCCTGGTTGGTGAAGCTGTATGTCTCGATCATTGTACAGCATTTTGGATAGGGAAGTGGAAGTATATTACAAAAAGTTTATAGACTCTGAAAAGTAAGGAATAGTTGCTATGTTTGATGTTCCATTTTGATGTGTAGATACTATATCTTTATAATGTTTCCCTTAATATGCACGCTCGATGTTAATCTCGACAGCATACACTTCAACGTCCAACAAAACATAACCATTCCATCATTAAACTCTCAAGCCACTTCCAGATTTAGCCACGTGGCCATGATGATGCGGTAGATGTCCTAGCCACAAAACCATGAATAATTTCCTTTAATTACACCTCATTAGGATGCACGTGTTTGCATCAACTATAATAAACACTGAGAATTGTTTTCGCGAGTGAGAATACTCCTCGTCATCACCATTGTGCTGAGATCAGTGCTCTGTAGATCAGCATCCATGTGTCTGCGTCATGCAGTGTTTCTGTTTAAATACAGGTCATCCGTAAGTACATGATTAGTTTGGTCATTTCGTTCAGAAATTTGTAACGTGTTTCTGTTAAAGATAATGAGGACAATAAGGGGTAAGCAATTTTTTTTTTTGTTGTCTCAAAACAAAGTTGTCTTTATACCTCTTTAACACTTTCGACAACTTATCCGAAATTAAAAGCCTAACAGATCACGAACAGTCGGAAATCTCTTAAATGGTTTTATAGCCTTGTTATGGGGGCTATGTGATAGATTCTTCCTTTGTCAGCCACACGAACCAATTATGAATCGAGCTATAGATAACTTCCATGAATTGATTTCAGTACACTAGCCTAGAATGGTTCGTAAACACAATTGCTTTTCAGCGTGAAAACTATGTTCTGAACATATTATGCAGCAGCCAATGCCCTGTGGGTATGGACATCCGCCGCTGATTATTAAAGCTGCTCATCTCTCCCTTTAAACTTCGACGGCCACGAATAGATCCCTAGTGCCTCAATCTAGCGAACCCTTGTAACAAAGAACTCTTTATTTAGCTCAAGACTCCGGACGTGCACTTGGGGTTTCGCACAGTGAACTCCGGATAACATCAATATGCTTGTCAATATACGTCTTGGCGTTTGTTTCTTATACGTTAGTTTCCTTGGTAAGTTCTGTCAAGCTGTTTCGTTGTTGTTATTTCTCCAGCGGTGTAAGAACAATGAAGCGCTTCACTTACCAAGGCGAAAGGTGAACTTGTATAGGCCTGGCTACAAAATCAAAGAAACCGGAGCAGCAAAACGAGACAGGCCAAAACCACACTATCTAACAATAAATATCCTAGTGTATTCATTGGTAATAATGATGATATAGAGAGAGCAGCATAATCATAGTTGTAGACGTATTCAACCCGTGTGCAGATCCAGCCACTGAACCCAAACCACATCACAGCCAAGCCACATTTGCAAGCATTCCGTATTACTGCCATCATCTATTCAAGGTCGTGCAGTTTCCATTTCCTTTGCACACACGCCATGAAATATTCACATTAATTTCACTGAACGTGGTAATGATCAAGGATCAGAAAGAAAGGCAAAATATGCAAAAGAGAATTTTACTCTTTCAAAGCTTCCATGTTATTTTGATATATACTGACATCGGGTGTTGATTTTGAAACGTTCTTTTGCTCTTCCTGTGTACGAGAATTCGCTCCGCGTCACGTGAGTTATTTCGTTTAGGATTTGTAAGTAATTAGATTTCGAAGGTGGTGAAATGAAATTATATAGATATACCTTATGTTGGCTACGACGGTCATGCCTGCGATTTTCTGATATTTTGAGCCAGAACGTGTTTTCACTATACCTGCCAAACACTTGTCGCCTTATTCAATTAGAGGACCTGTTCAATGTCGCAACAAATATAGTTCATTCAATCAAAAGTTGGCTGTTTGCTTTCGTCAGCTTCTAAATAAAGCCAGAAATTGACGATATGGCGTGACATACAAAAATAAATACCATACGCAGAAGCCTTCAACCTCAACCTCACAGCTTCAAGTGAAATTGTGAATGTTATATGAAATAAGAATGATATGGGATTATCTGAGTCGCTTCGAGACTTGATAAAACACGTCTATACCTAAGTCTTGTTATCTTAGAGAGTGTCGACAATGAGTTCATGTCCTCCAGAATATTATCTTGTGTTGTAACACGGTCGGAGAAAGTTCTCCCAATTTTGTGTGGCAAGTGTTGACCTCATGGTGGCAGTCTAAAATAGATGCGTCATAAGTGAATTTATTCAATCGGTCATGGTCAATTTCCTGGATGGGTATTCCCTCGAACATTTCCCCTTATTCCCTGTGATGGCTCCATTCCGATCAGGGGGTACCCGACCTCTATTCAGTAAACGTTTTGAGAGGGCTGAGTTCACTGAACAGACCCCTTTTCGCCAGGGTATAAGCAATCTCCTAAAGTCGCTCAGGAGTAATCATGATTCATATACAAAGTGTGCATGATTATGCTTGTAAGTGCGAAAGCGTTGTAGCGTGACTGTGTGGATGTGATTACCAGGTTCATGAAATATCCACTAAAGTTTAGAATTTGATAATTAATTATGGTTAACTTGTCATCGTTTGTATGCATCATGTGACTATGTGTGTGTCTGTGTATGTGTCTTTGTCTGTGTCTACGTGCGCGTGTGTGGGGGTGTCTTGTAGCAACGTTTTATACGGACACTTCGTAGTAAGCGCGAACATGAACATTTTGTGGTCCAAATTATTTTGACACGGGATATTTGACAGGAAATGGAGTTACAGACTGTAGTTTGTAGAGTTTTTCTGGTGCGTTTTCAACGACGTTTGTATTTCCTCGTTGTAGGCAGGAGATGCTCAAATATTATTGCAGTTTAATGCCATAATAACGTGACAGGAAAGAGGCTAACGTATAATGGCAGTTTTGGTTTCCTGGTTGCTGGAAGGGATTGTGTTTAGTGGGTTGCATTAATAATTTTTGCATTTTATTTATTCATTGTAGACATTCCATCATCATGTGTCACTCATGAATTTATTCTGTGATGCTGAGCACTTCTACTTCCGCTTGAAGCGTGATCTCTGTCGCGTTATTACGCATTACTTGTCTGATGACATTAAAGGACAAGTTCACCTTCATTAACATAAGGATTGAGAGAATGTAGCAATATTAGTAGAACACATATCCTTGAAAGTTTGAGGAAAATCGGACAATCCGTTTAAAAGTTATGAATTTTTGAAGTTTTTGTGCAGTCACCGCTGGATGAGAAGACTACTGCAGTGTATGATGTCACATGCGTACAACAATATAAGGAAAATATAAAGAGAATTTCACAAGATTTCATCTTTTGAAAAAAGTACACATTCCCTTGACTTGTTACTGACATATATGTTGTGGGTAATACATTCCCATTGCCTTTAGAAAGAGGCAAGTCAAGTGGTCTTTTATTATGCGAAAAAAAGTGAAAATATGTTGAATTTTCTTTACATTTTCTTTATACTGTTGTATTCACATGACATCACGAGCCTTAGTAGTCTCCTCATCCAGCGGTTCCAATACAAAAAATTTAAAAATTCATATCTTTTGCATCGATTGTCCAATTTTCCTCAAACTTTCACTGATGACGTGTTCTACTAATATTGCTGCATTCTCTCAATCCTTATGTTAATGAAGGTGAACTTGTCCTTTACTAAGAATCTGCTTCAAGGACCTATGGAAATTGTCGAGGAGGACGTGCATCACCGTCAATTATTATTTCAATTACCTTGGACCCAAATACAAGTAGAAAAGATATGCTGCGAGAGAGAGAGAGAGAGAGAGAGAGAGAGTATTTTAAATCAGCTCACTCTCTTACTGGAGAGAGTATTTAAATCAGATATCTAAATCAGCTCCTTACATAAAATTATGTATTATAAATGTGTGTTGTCTACCACTAGTAATCATTCGAGAGACTTAATGTTTATAAGCGTCGACACGCCCACCTTGTGTAGCTAGGATTGTAGTACAGTGAACAATGTATCGCAAAAAAAAACTTGTGCCAACTCCGGGCCAACGCCTTCCAATATGCTATGGCTCCCTGCCGTACCTCCGTGATGAGCATGAATTAGGTGCAGGTTCTAATGAGCATTGATGAGGACGCTGTCTGTATGTACTTTTTTTACTCGCCGCGAGCGTGACGCCAGCCATATTCGGGTGAAGGTATGCACGGCGCCCCCGATAGCCCTTCATTACCCTAGTCTGTAATACCAGACTGTCTGTATCACACAAATAAATTTTCTTGACTAATCATGTTAGTTCTGTCTATATTTCAGACATAATTCACTTCATGCCACTATGCCGTCTTGAAAAATTTGAAATGCTCACTTTAACCTTTTAAGGTTCTTTCTGTTTAAATGTCTCCGTTGTTCTAGATTCACCCCCAGTATGAATAGGGATGAAGTTTTTAGACTACACTGGCAATTCGTCTGAGAGTTAATGAGAAGTAATTTGTCGATGTGGTTTGATTTCACTGACGCACCATCCCTGTATGAGACCCCGCAAGAAATGGAACGTGCGGAAAATCCATTGAAGGATTCAGCTCTGTTTGGAATTGATATTGTTTCTACTTTCATACACATTCTCTATAGGAAAGTTAACACTATTAGGGGAGTACGCCTACCAGTATCTGCAGTTATTTTATGCGTGTGCTCGTAGATGGACACCATGAGATATACAGAATTTGACACAATTTATGTACGTAACACATTTTTTTTTTTTGGGGGGGGGGAGGCGGGGTTTTTTGCTTTTGTTTTGTTTTGTTTTGTTTTTTTGCTGCTATACATGGATATGTGGCGGGGAAAACAATAAGAAAAAAATATGCTCTATGACCAAATTACCCTATAAGGCCTACCTTAAACCTAGTCGATATTCTCCCTTTGTTTAAAGTGTGTCCAACAAGAGCAACCACACACACACATTCACACACACACACACACACACACACACGCACATACAAGATTGCCTAAGCTGCATATGGGACGCATAACTCGGATATCATGGGGGGCAACATTATCTTCTTACACATTCTTATAATGTTGGACTGCTATCTTTAAACGTTATCTCATCACGCTCTCAGAGCTCTTTGGTAAATCAGCTCGTCCTAGTTCCCTTCGGAGTACTCATATTAAATCATACTTGTGGCTTGCGTACAAATGTTAATCATGTAACTCGGATCACGCCCACAGAGTCTCATTGGCTATAGATGTTACGTAACTGACCCGCCCTTATCATCCGTAGATGAGAGCAGAGTACCTGGAGGCATGTCATCCCCTCCGTTTGGCAGCGGCGACGCGTAGAGGAGCAATGTTACATTGACCTCGTCACTTGCGGGAGCACCCGATGTCTTGAAAAGTATTGCCAGTGACCAAGGGTATGCCGAATGTAGTACAATGCAATAATATGATATTATCAGCACAGTAGTTATGCAGAGAAATATATTCAGACATTGGGGCTCCACAGTCTACAAGACAGTGTCCAACATAATTGAGCGGTCACTTTCATCAGTAGATATGAACATTATACGCAGGATATGGTTTAGCCGCATTTATTATGTACTCGTTCTGAACCAGCTGTAACGCATTGATCTCTAATATACTTTTATGTGTTACTAGTATACTGCCCTATCATCATGCCTTTCACTATACCTCTCGTAAAAAGTCGAATGTAAACTCAACTGCATGAGAGGGTAATAATCATAATCGGTAAAGAAAAATGTTGGAGATAACTAGAGACATTTAGAAGTTCGACAGACACGTAAATGAACAAAGAAAGACACACACTTATTAACACTCGGAAGTGCAGGTGTAGAATACGAGCTTGCATTTGAACCAATCAATTAGAGAACATTATCCTAAGCGCCTCTGACATAATTGTATCATTGCCTAATTTTGGCACAAGAATATATTTTTATCACATCGTAAGGTCTGTGATCCCCAGTGATTTTGTAAATGAATGACTACCTCGTGGGTCGTAGAGGTTTTTTTTGGCAGCGTGCATCACTCCAGACCAGACATTTTGGCAGGGAAATTCTGCCTGAGAAGTAAACATTCAATGATGCTGCTATCAGAACACCCACTGTAATCTCCGCGATATCAATTTAGAAATTGATTTGTGGTTTGTGTGTGCGGCCAACTCGTGCATTGAGACGGGATGAAACTAGTTTCACTTTCCAACTTGCTATAGCGTTCACCAGCTCTTGATATTGAAAGGTCTACCATTGAACTGTTGTAGCTCGATGATTCCAGCTTCGAACTGTTCTCTAACCGCATTTCGTGTCAGACAAGCTGCTGAATCATTGCATTTGCCTGTCCTGGCGACGCCAAAGTCACCACTGGCGAGTATAACAGACAATGCTATTGTGCCTTTCAAGGTCATACTTAGGAAATTTTCGGGGGATCGTGGGGGGGGGGGGGGGTACTCACCATATGACCAGTATTCCGTATTTTAGCCCGTTTTTTTTTTTTTTTGATTTCCCACTTCATTGTATAAACTTATTGGTTATTACTCATTCCTAAAAAGTGCAGAAAAGTTGTCACATACAATGCCGTGGAGTTGACTATGCAAAGTGGAAATTTGAAATTGTCCCCCCCCCCCCCTCTCTCTCTCTCTCTCTCTCTCTTTCTCTGTCTCTGTATCTAATGTTTCTCCTGTATCTACGTCTCACTCATCGATATCAGGCTGACGCCACCAAGAGAACTGTCGTTCGCTATAACGGTGAATCATATTCGAGAGCTTGACGCAGTTTTTGCCCAGTATTTCATGTGTTGGTGTCGTTGTGGTTGTTGTGTTTAATTTGTTGGCTTTGTTTCATCCTCTGGAGTTGCGTCACGAACAGATGATCTGAATTTTCGCGCGTCAAGCTTTCGTTTATCTGTCATGAACACATCGAGGTTTCGGCGCGTCTCTGCACGTGGTAACGATGATGCGGACGGATTCGATACAGGCCGCGAAATCCTGATGTCGTTTAAAGGTTTGAAAGCAGCAAACACATTTGAACTTTTCCGAGAGTCAGACCTAGAGATTTTGAAGAAGAACGTCACGAAAACAGAAGTAGAGAGGACAAATGAGGCAGCAGACGTCACTTATTGATTGAAACTATTCATGTGTATGGTAAATTGAAGTGATAAGCCTGTATGTACTTTTCATACTTTCTAATGTTTTAAAGACAACTTTCAGTAGATTTCTGATGTATTAAAGACAAATTTAATAGATTCAAGATGCGAACGCACTTTTGAAATATTTGACTGTCAGCGTACGTGCATATAAGCTTCATATACGGACGCAGATTTGAGGACCTGAACGAAGTCATTATGGAATGATTGTCTAAACACGTGGGATGTTTGTAACTTAAAGGAGACCTCCAGATGATTTTCAGATTTTTACATTTGAACAACTGTAAAGTGGTTAAACTGAGTACAGAGATTCAGAAGTTATAGTGATAGGGATGAGGAAAAAGAATGTTTCCAAAATTTATAACAAATTGCAATGAACAAGGATGATGACATAGCAGCCTCACCATAAGAATTCATGAGTTGAGGCTCAAGGAAGTAGAACAGAAGAAGAAGAAGAAGGCATGCATAGCTTCTATACACAGGTGAACTTGTTGAGCAAGCGGTACTGCAATGGAATTACACTGCTACATTTCTGAAATATATGAGGCTCCTATGTCATCAACATTGTTCAGTGTAATTTGTGTAAGGTTTTTTTTTTCAGAGTATTGGGTTTTCTGCTCAAGGACCCAATAAATTTCACAAATCTATAAATGTAGCGGCCGATTTGAGTACTACATGATATATGAAATTGTGAAAATCGTCTGGAATGAAAATGTAGTGGAATTCTTGAAGAGAGAGATAGAGGTAGATAGAAAACATTAGATAAAGTATAAGAGAGAGAGAGAGAATGTCCGAAGCCTACGGGTTCAAGAAAGGTTCCCGAACTACCGGCGTAGGGGTATTCGGCCAAAAATAGGTACAGTACTTGTAAACTATCATTTACTGGATCTCCCGGTCTAAATGCATTTCCGCGTGGGGCGTGCACGGCCGTGGAGGACACAGCTGGCGAATGGGGCAGACTAATGGAGTGATAGGTAAACGCGCGTGCCCCATATACAACCGAGAGATCTCGACTATTTATTTTCTCGACTGCAGATGAAATAAACTGAAATCGGAAGTGTCATGGCAGTGAAGTTGATAACGACACATGGCTTCTCTTAAAAAAAAAAAGGAGTTTTACCTCTCCCTCTCTTTCTCTCTCTCTCTCTCTCTCTCTGCGGTATTCTTCGTCATCTTCTTCTTTATCTTTTTTGTTCTTCTTTTCTTCTTCTTTCTTCTTCTTTCCTTTTTTTTTTCTTCTTCTATCGCTTCTGCTTCTTTGAGGAATG
Source organism: Diadema setosum (assembly GCA_033980235.1). Lineage (NCBI taxonomy): Eukaryota > Metazoa > Echinodermata > Echinoidea > Diadematoida > Diadematidae > Diadema > Diadema setosum. The sequence continues at coordinate 9,526,234 of CM067062.1, read as the reverse complement.
GTTACACTCCAACATGCCGGTCTTATACGAGACACCCTTGTTATGATTACTTACTTTATTCCCGTTGAATGTCAATGAAATTACAGAAAAATAATACTACTCTAATATTACTAATTATTTTATGTATGTATATATACTTATAGTGTCATTGGTGTGCTGTTGTGGTGGTGTTGCTTTCATGGAAAGGTTTTCATTATATTTGCATTGCGTTTTATTCCAAAATGGTGAAGCCGATAGTTAAAACACAGCGAAGGAACCACTGCATTTTGTACACCCTAAACCAAATGATATGAATCAGAATCTTCATCATTTTTATTTATTTTTTTGACATCTTTCACAGTGAGTACATGTCGTTACTCAGATTAGCATGATGTAGGATTTGAATTCCTGTTCTGCCTTTCGTCGCGACGGATACACGAATTGGCACGTGTTTAGAAATGTGTCTGAGAGATAAGAAGCCATGTTTAGATTAAAGCGAACTGCGTTGATGAAAAGTGCTTTACATCCGCAGAGAACTCGCACCGGTTATTACAAAGATTAACAACTACTGAAAAAAAAAAACCTCCCCGGAAGCTCCATCAGCACTAAATATCATTCACACGAACTAATGAAACACGCGTGTGATTGATTGATCATCGAAACCAGACTACGTACCTCCCGGAGTCTTAAGGTAGATTTCTGTCTTTATGTTTGAAAAAAGCAGCAACAGTAACAACCACAGTCTCTGAAGAACAGATGAGACAATTTATAGTCCTCACGAAACCAGTTCACATTAATTTTGTATCCACCAGACTCGTAGGCCCTACATGCGGGGCGAAATTCTTCGAAATTCGTCATGATTCGTAAATCAAAACGACTGAAATCAAGGACCACTGCATGCACAGTGAAACCCAACGAACCATTTTGCCCCTTAATTGGTTTACTTACAAGTGATATAAAATGGAGTGCATCATCGCACTAATCTCACATCAGGGCCCCGTTTCATAAAACTTATCAGTGACAAGCTGTCATAGTTGTTATAATCTACCGAAATCCTTGCATCTGATTGACCAAGAGCAAAGTTTTATGAAACGGGACCCAGGTCTCGTAATTATGATATGCAGCGTGTTTTGAAAATGAAGTCTATTGGGAGAGGATGAAATTCCCCTATAGATGTAGAATAACATTATAGTTTCACAGGAATGTACATGTAGCTTGTGTTGTTACAAACAGATCTAACATACACTGTTCTAATCAAAATGTGCCCAGTCTTCTTTTGTCGTGTGTGTGTGTGTGTGTGTGTGCGTGTCTTTACTCTCATGTTTTACTTCATTGTGAAATGTGTATCTATGTTAATTCGAAATACCTCTTTTCTTATGAAAAATGATAGGTGGATGTTAAACTCGGGGGTTTTCAAGGATCAAATAAAGAAGAGAGACATGTTATTTCTTTAAATTTTCAAGAATATTTACCATGAAGCAATGTTAGGCTGCTGGATACATTGTATAAATCATCCTCCAATCAGGCTTCCCATATTAGAAACGCAAGCCCCCCCCCCCCCCCCCCCCCAGTTATCTATCGGCCCTCGAGAGCTGGATCGTCGTTGCTCCGATGGATGTAGGCGTTGGCAACACACCAAGATGTCTTCACTGATGGTAATAACTCCAAGCCCTCGGGCCGATTATATTCAGCACCATCCCGGAAGTCGGGCCCGATGAGTGGCAGTCGCATACCAGTCACCGCTCCGACACCCCCTGAATCACCCGTGACGCGACTACCCTGGGCAGCTGCAGCGGCGGACTGCTTGCTCCTCGGCGCGGCGAGACCCTAAAAAAGGCTTGTACGGAGGGGGGCGTGTACGCAGAGCCAGGCCGGGGAGGGGAATCCCCAAAAGTCATGTGTCGTGGCTGCCCCGGCAATATGGCTATCTAAGTGCGGGCATTCTATTGTAGACTCGTAAAAAAAAAACCCAACAACAACAAACAAATAAACAAACAAAAACACGGTACAGGCAAGCGCTGTGCCATTGGAAGTAGGCCTAATTGCGAGGAGGTCCTGATAAGCGCTAGCGTCAGAATCTGTATGTTCACGTGATTAGTGTTGTCGTTATTAACAGTGCTTATCTGTTTAGGTTAGCAACCACTATGCACCCGAAGCAAGATGAATTATGACCATCATTATGATCATGCTACATATCTATATTATCTGCTCGTATTCAACGGTTTGAACTTGAAACAAACATAAAGTCAGATTGATTGAATGAAATGAAGAAACAGAAAATAGGCCATAATTATCATGACTAGATGGATTTGTAGCACTTCGATGACTTCACGTGTCATTGTAACCTAAGAGTAGGCCCAATTCGGCAACGTAGCAACTTTCCACATTTTGGCGGCGATTCAAAAACCACGCAGTGAAAGGACATTCACCTTGCAGCAGTGCAGTACAGTGCAACACGAACCGCATGTTCATTATTATGTGCTTATACCTGCTGTTATCATGACTGTGCATCTCTTTACGTCATGAAACCGACTGCTTGTTCGTTCATCATCCCATGAGAACGAAAAAATCACTAGGGTCTGCAGATGCAGGAATGTGCAGGTGGTACTCACGGTTTTCAAGTAGACAGGAAAATAGCCACACGCTTTGATTTCGGGTCTGGCTTCAATCGATTCCTCTTCATCGGTTTCGTTCGCACGCACGCTGGCTGCTGCAGCTGCTGCGGGGAGCGCTGGGGCTGCGGGCACTCCTCCTGCGGACGCAGCATTTAATCGTAAGAGGGCGCACTGCCTGAAGAAAGCATGGGTGGTGGAATCAACGCAAACATGAAAGATTACCGCCGCACTGATGTGCATAATATGTATAATAAATAGATCTATGTCATCGATAGATTGCATCTGTTTCGAATGATTCGCACCCAAGCATTTGTGAGAACTGTTTAACGATTATACGAGCCGCGCAGAAATGACACGCAGGATTAAAACACGTGTAACATGATGTAATGTCAACTTCCTTCGTCAAGTGTCTCCATGGCAACCAGAGAGTTTGTCCGAGGTTTTGCCGATCGGCCTGTATGTAGCCGGCCCGACCTTGCCTCGATTGAAGCATGCGGAAAACTAGTCATAGCAATAGGACTCGGACACTGAAGAATCAGGTCAACATGGAAAGCTGCTTGTTATCAGAGTTTGACCCAGAAATTTCCGTTAATGTGTTTCTATGTGTGCACCAGACTATCCTGTACACTGACCGCGTAATCATGTTCTACTTGTATTCTTTTCCTCTTTTTTTTCTTCTTCTTCTTTTCTTCTTCTTTTCTTCACACAGCTTGTTTTCCCCCTCTTCTTCTGTGTCACAATCGTCATCTTCTTTTTCCTCTTCCTCTAATGCTATCATTTTGTTCCTCCTCCCCCGCCTTCTTTTGCTTTCTTTCTTTCTTTCTTTCTTTCTTTCTTTCTTTCTTTCCTTCCTTCTTTCTTTCTTTCTTTTCTTCTTCCTGTTTTTCATCTTCTCGTTTTTCATCTTGTCCCCTCTCATCAGTGTTGATAGACTAACTCAGTGTAAGTCTGTCCTTAGTAGATCGGCTCAAGATATTTTATTGGACTCATCGAGTTAATCAAACTTATTTCAATAGCCAAATCCCTACCCCCTTTTTAGCTCATTTTTTGTTTCACATTAAAGAAGCAACGGATGGGGCGAGTGAATGCTGTAAAGTATACCAAGTGTGCACAATAAATCTCGATCAAAACTTACTAGAACTTCTACAGTATAATTGCATTAACTTGCGGCTAAACTTGCGCCACCTAATGATCCTGCTGTTCTGTTTATTCCTCTTCCTCCCTCTCCCTCTCCCCTTCCATTCTCTCGCACCCCTCCCTCTTTTTCTCTTTTCTCTCCTTCTTGCCGAAGATCACTGTCATTTAATCAAATTTTCAAGATTCATTCAAGTTAAAGTGTCCTTTTCTTAATTTCCTGGCCTTAACCAGGGTCGCATATTCTCCCAACTTCCTCTGTAATATTCTGTCACTTCCATCGGCAACCGGGTCATAATACAGTGCGTCAGCGTGATGGGTTGATGATCCTCAGAGAGCCCGGTGTAAGATACTTGCATGCTACTCTGATTACCCTCCGCGCGCCGTCTTTCGAAATTGCTTAAAATCAGATTGCTATCATCCTGGTGTCTTACGTTCGTTCTCAAATCTAATTCATCATCCCTCGATTTGGCGCTCCACCCTTCTGGTTTATTGGATCCAGAGCCACCCCTCCTCGACCTTTCTCCCTGGCGATAAGCTTCTTCCCATTTGTTTCTGTCTTTTTTTTTTTCTCGTCACCAAAATCAGTTTCCTCACTCCAAGTCGTCCCATGATCTGAGATAATTCTAGTGATGGGGATGGATAGATACCATGCTTGCAAAGACACTAATATCTTGATTTGATTTTAAACTGAACCCCTTTCAATTACTAGTATACAGATAGAGTTCTGCAAGTCTCTCCCCCCCCCCCCCCCCCCTTCATGGTCAAACAGTCGATAAAAACTTCCTCATTTATCAAGCATGGAAACTTCACTTTGTAAATTCGAATCAAACGCAGCACCGTTCGTTATTTCCTTACATATACTTTAACTTCTTAGCGTATATAAGAAAATCTTGGGCACTTGTATATGTGAAATTTTCAAACATTTATTCGGGAAGATTTGTATCTACAGTCAAAATGAAACTGGTATTAGCGGCCCACGGAAAGCACGTAAACAGGCGGGCAGAGATGATAATTATGTGTATCGAATATGTTTACAAAATGCAAAATATTTTGGCAATAAAATTCGGAAATGGATTGATGTAATGCCTGTACCCATTCCCACACAATTAGAAGCCAGAGTCATTAACCAGCCGGGTGCCACCATCAAATCCCAGAGATTTCATCCAGTCTATTAAGTAGCTTATCCTGAACGTTATCCCGTTCAACAAACAGAACGTAAGGGGAAAAGACTCATTTGGAAACTTAGTGTCACATTGTCTGAAAAGAACATGAAGGAAGGGGAAAAGACTCCAAATTAACTTGGGTTGTCATAAACGTATATAGAATTAATTCAATGTGCCAGCTAGTTCGTGAGTTTAAAAGGTTTGACATGTAGACTTTAAGTTAATTCGTAATTCAACCATCCGCAGCATGACATCCGTTTTGAAAATATTGAACATGATGATCAGAAGATTGTGCATGGGCGTTGTGAAAAACGGAGAACGCGATTCGAACTACAATAGCATCGAATGACTTTAAATTATGCGAGAAATGCAGGTCGTGGCAAAAAAATTATGTCATAGCTATCGCCATATATCCAGTCTTCCCTCCATGCGTTCATGATAACGATTCCAGCGGAAATTATCCGGGACAGAGGGTAGATGAGAAAGCGTGTGCCATGATGATGAGCAGATCGTGATAAGTTAGCGAGTATTTTATCAATCTATTCAGTGGCAAGAAAAAAAGAAGACTGTAATTCATCAAAGGATGTGACGGGTTTTTTTTTTCTAACTGTTTATTTTGACAAATTGAGGAAATGTCAGATGTGTTTGGAATAATTCAGACATAGTGGGATAGTGCACCATGTCAGGTCTGTAATCATCATAATCACTAAGGTCATACACATGACATTTTTTTTTTATCATAATTTTCTCTAGGCAACCACGAATGACAGTATCCGGAAATCAATCTTAGTGTACTTGTTGTTTTGTAAACCCCAAATAAAATCTCTTGTCGAGGGTAGTTACGTCTCGGTAAGAGGAGCGCTAATCAGGCCCTATATCGTATAATTATGATTAGATGCATTGTCTTGGAATCATCGTTTTACTATGCATGCTTGATTTGCTTTTGTTTGTTTATTGATTTTGTTTTAATGCAGGGCGGTTGTTCTTTGATCCAAGAGTAAAATTTGAAGACAAATTTCTGGTGCCGTCGTCATGGTCAAATATAGACTTGCATTTCGTTTCATCACCCTCATAAGGCAGGAATTATCATCCATCGCTCGAATAATATGCGTACACTAACTTCAGTATCTAGACTGTTGCCGGGATTGAAATGAAGCCGGATTCGAGTTGAAATCAATGTGACTCTAAAGACAGGACTCGCAAAAGAAGTGAGCGTACGTCCTTCCATGCACCCACCGTAAGGGGGCGCCAAGTATTGTTTGCTTCCGTTGCTCCTGTCTAGTTAACTATAAGAGGCCGTAGTATAGAGGAAGATGTTAGTTGGACGAACAGAGAAAGAAGAGCAGATGAAATAAACTCGAATGAAACACTACGCGTCATTCCGTTTTAAGTGAGGTTTTTTTTTTCTGTCGAAGTTGTCATTAACTTGATTTGTGTGTGCTCGTTTCTGTCTATATTAAAGTGTACCTGTGTGTATGCGTGTATGTAAGCATGCTCTCTATGCCTGTCCATCAAAGATTTAGAAAAAAAAAAAGCATACAAAAGAGTCATTCCACGGTGTTTGGGGCCAATTGTATAATAGTGTTCGATTGAATCTGCGAATTATCCTTTGTTCTTTTCTCTTTCTGTTGTCACATACGACACGACAGTCATATCTTTGTCAATGCTTGCAATTTGGAGTATTGTGTAACATGTTGATGGTGCGTTGTTGTTGTTTTTTTGTGTGTACCTTTCTGTTCAATATCAGAGACTCGATTCATTATGTATTCATGATGTGCATGTCTATTTGTTTTTTATTCTCCAGGCATATTTGAATAAATATGGCTACATTGAGCCCGCAAATCCCCAGGCCAGTTCTATCCGACGCTTGGAAGACTACCACTCTGCTATCCGACACTTCCAACAGCTGTACGGTTTGCCACAAACCGGACAGATGGATGCGGATACCAGTCACCTGATGTCGCTGCCCCGGTGCGGTTTACGCGACGTTCCGCCGAGCGACGAACCGGATCAAGTGAGGAGAAAGCGGTTCGCCCATTCCAATCTTAAGTGGGAAAATAATGATATTACCTACAGGTGAGTAGTTCACGACTTTGTTGACAAGCGATTTTCAAACACTCATCTGAAACAACTTCTTGCCTTTTGCGTCTTTTTGTTTTGCCACCCAAGTAGGTTATTTATCTAAATTTTAGGGCCTATGTGAATATTTATTTTGATAATAAAATGTGTTTGAATTCATGAAACATTCTCAATTTAGGTTGAGCTGAAAACAAACGAAATCTCGTGCCGTTGAATGAGAACTAATACAATTCGCAACGAATCTGCATAAAATAGATAAGTTAGTCTTACAAGCTTTATAATTTTTTTTTTTTAGTAAACAGTGACCATGATTAATCTTTTGATATAAAAAGTATGACTTTAACTGTTTTTGACTCAACAGTAAGGTGGGTGATGGCTTTATCTTGTATTGAAGGGTGGAAACGATTCCAAATTTGCATTAGTCTCGACACAGTGCCCTCATTGTTTCATTGCAGAATAATGAACTACTCGCCAGACCTAACCGAAGCCGAGATTGACAGGGAGATTTCCCGCGCCCTCAAGCTGTGGAGTGATGTCACACCCCTGACCTTCACAAAAGTGACGTCACCGCCGGCCGACATCCTCATCAGATTTGTCGTCTACGAGCACGGAGACGGGTTCGCGTTCGACGGCGAGGGCGGCACGCTCGCCCATGCCTACTTCCCCGGGGAGGGTATCGGAGGGGACGCCCATTTCGACGATCACGAAACGTTCACTGTTGGGACAATAGAGGGTGAGAAAAAGACTATTGAAATCGTATTGTTATTTCCAAGGAACTGTAGAGTGTCAAGCAAACTTGATTTCCGGGCGTTCTTACCCTTTTTGCCAATATACCTTTTTAAATCATCATGAGGAAGTAATTGTCTTTGCCTATAGAGGGAAAAATAAATGAGAAGAATAAGAAGAAGGAAAAGAAGGAACCGGATGAGCTAGAGGATGAAGAAAAGTAATAGTAGCTAATAGTCTTAGAAGTAATGGTTAACAAAAATAAAAGTCACTGTATTACACTGTCCCATTTCTTTCGCTGTGCTTTTGAATTGTAGTACTAAATCGCATTCCAGTCACAATCACAACAATTAAGTACACCCGTAATATTACGAATGACGAATTTTATCTTATCCGGCCCTCCTCCCAATTCCTATGCCTTCTTTCTCTTCCCCTTTCTATCTATTTCTCGTTGATCCTCTCCTGTCCCTTCCCCTCCAACCGTTCTCGTCTTCGACGATGCAGGCACGAACCTGTTCATGGTGGCCGCCCACGAGTTCGGCCACAGTCTGGGCCTTGGTCACTCGTCCGACCTGTCGGCCCTCATGGTGCCCTTCTACATCGGGTACAGCGCAGACCTCCAGCTATCGTACGACGACCTGCACGGCATACAGTCCCTCTACGGTAAATTATGAATCCGTTTATCATTTTTGCACCTGTTGAAGTCTTTTCGATAGGCCGTTTTACCACTCAAAATTGGTTCCTTTTGTGCGTACGTGTGCACACTCATATTCCCCGTCCAGCTGTTTTGTCATAATTTAGGTGCAGGTATTAATCGCTTGAAGTGGTGCTGATGGGGAGTGTCTTCCAAATTTATTGTCAGTTATAATGGTATCTGATTTGTTATGAATTTATGAGTATGGCCATTCAGAAAGAGGAGAAAATTCTGTGAGTTGAGCTATAGGCATACAACTTCGGTGAGTTTTCTCAGTGAGTCCACGCTATACATGATATACTGCAGACACTGTTGTGTTTTCAAAGTGGCAGTATATTGCGGCCTTTATGTAATGGAAGCCGCTGCCCACCCTTCATGCGCACAAAGAGTCACGTGGTTGACACATCAGAACTGTTATGTGCATGCAGTCATGATCACAACAGATTCTGTATGATAAATCTGTATGCTCATGCTCACATGCTCATGTGACTTTTTGAAGAATGTTCATCTCTAGGCACCCGCAAGATGTCTGTCCATTGTTGATTAAGGTAACGTATCAAGAAGTTCGAGAAATGCGAGTTCTATACTCTAAACGCTTTCAGGTCGGCAAAAAAAAATATATATATATATACTTTAGATATTCTGAGTTTAGGACACATCGTCAGACACTTTTGATGATGACGAAAGGTCAGAAATAAAGTCATCTTAAATCTGCATCAGGTGTCTAAATTAACCATATCACATAACGCGATGTTAACATAGGAATACGAATCTTGACAAAATACAAACAGCATGAAATCTAGGATCAGGCGTGATATTATGAGCATCACACAGAAGGTCGGAGGTTTCACCTTGATAGCAGAGTTGCCCTTGAGATTTCGTCATTCTTTTTCTTTTTCTATTGTTCTGTGTCTCAGGTGTTAATCCTGAAGGGCCACCTGTCAGTGCTACGTACACCCCTGTGGTGGCACCCGGAGAGCACCCCGAGGAACCCCAGCCTGAACCTAAGCCTGAACCCACCCCAGACCCAGACAGCGATAGGTGTAGCAAGAGTTTCAACGCAGTGGCTTTCATCCGCGGAGAGCTATTTCTTTTTAAGGTATGACTTGTCGACGTGCAGGTACAACAAGTTATATGAGCAGATTGTCATCAAGGGATGTCTCTTTTCAATTAGATATCATTTTGGTTAAGAGAAAACTGAGTGAAAAATTATGCGAAATCATGTTAAAAAATTGGTAAGTTTTACAGTGTGAATCATTTAGCGGATTGGTAAACAACAGCAGAAACGACAGTAATGATTGTTCGAACAATAGTGGACGTGAAAAGTGGAAACAGTATAATCATTGTTTCTAAGTACATGTGTTGCATTTGGAGTGGCATTTTGTAGTAACAGCAGAACTGGTATAATTATCTACTCTTACTACTTTTACTACTGCTATTTCTACTCTTACTACTCTTGCCACTGCTACTTCTAGTACTAGCAGTACCTGTTGTTGGTGATGGTGTAGTAGAAGTAACAGATCAATGTCATAGTTTTCATTATCATTATCGATACCAGCTTCACCACACAATTCATCATGGTCATTTTTGCGTCTGAAAGAATATAGTAATCTCGTAAAATAACAAAATACTCGTAAATATGATTTCGCATTGCAGGGGAAGAATTTCTGGCGAATGCAGCAGCAGGGAAAGCCGATGGAGGGCTATCCCGTTAAAATCGAATCATTCTGGAACGGACTTCCCTCCAAGATAGACGCAGCCTACGAAAGATACGACGGCAAACTTCTCTTCTTCAAGGGTGAATATCGAATCTGTGTTTTTTCCTCTTTTTCCCCCTTTTTTTAAATTAAAAATTCCCTTTTGTCTAAGAGAACCTCACTGAAAATTACACTCCCTATCACTGGTTGATTGAATAATGTGAAATAAGGATTTATATTATGTTCTCATTTCAGAATTGTTATGTAGCTGATATCATGAACTCTTTGCCGAAAAGTTGTTAAACTCGTGGAAATATCACAAACACACTCCATCTACAGATTTCAATATTTCTTGGATGCTGAGATGACTCAACGCCTATACACAGGGCTCTAAACCACTGTTAGGTAACGACAAAAGTACAGGAGTTAGAAAGAGATCAAATACAAAAACACCAGAAGTCATATTCACAGAAGGTAATTTTTGGATTTTCTTATCCGAACATGACAGGGTCCGATTACTGGGTATACGAAGGAATCGACCAAGTTCCCGGATATCCACGCCAGACCTACGAACTCGGATTGCCGGATAATGTGGATGGCGCTCTCCCGTGGGGCCGGACGGGCAAGACGTATTTCTTCAAAGGAGAACAGTACTGGCGGTTCGACGAGTACAGGAAGCGAGTGGATCACGGATATCCGAAATCAATCAAAGCAAACTGGCTTGGGGTGCCACACAATATAGACGCCGTTTTCAGATATAATGATGGTAAGTAACGTCACTAGCGCCTATACAGTCATGAGCTAATATCGCTTAAACAGATTTTTTTTTTATCATTTTGGTCGGCTCCAGGATTTCCAGCTTTGTCCTGTTGCTAGGACACAGTTTCTTCTTATAGTTGACAAGAGTTCATAAAGCTTTGCAACACTGTTAGGAGTAGCAAACAAAGTAAGAACAATTATGGTAATAACAGTCAAGCGCATATACCTAGCCGACTTTCGTTCATATATGCAAACAAAATCAACAAAGAATTTGATGCATGAACGAGTTCTCCAAAAACAAAAAAAAATCGTGTTATTAATGAAGTAAGAATATGATAATGTGATATTGATCTACAGCTTAAGGACCATTACAGCAAAATAAAATCGCCTTGTCTAATATACAATAATTCAATTTATTACATGACAGGTTATTCGTGGAACACGTACTTCATACGCAATCGAAAGTACTGGCGGTTCGACGAGTCGCGAAGCCAGGTGGATCTGGGATTCCCAAAGAGTTTCAGTGTCGACTGGATGGACTGCAGACCGGAAGAGAAGGAAAAGGTCAAAGGTCGAGAGGAACAATTGGGCGAACTCCGTGACGTCAGGGTGACGTCACCATACATATACACGACTGACAGTGGAGCTACTATACGCGCGTCAGCGTCGATACACTTGCTGCTTCTATCAATGTTGTCTGCTTGTATAGGACGACTGTTCCATTAACGTCGATACCTGATAGTTTCTTCATTCATACTCATGATAATAATGACGACCTCTGCTGCATATGGACCAATCTTGATGAACACGACGAAAACGCGTTGTTCTTTTTTTTTTTTTTTTTGCTGCAGAGTCACGAGTGTGGTCTGAAACTAGTGAGACGATGCGAAATATTGTCATAGCCGCAAGTCTTCACGAACAGAGAGAAATGTGAGTGTTGGGGCAACAAAAAAACCATTGGGACATTGACTACGAGATAAAAGGGAACAAGAGCGCATTAGAGCGCTCCACCTCATGAGTGTGAATGAAGTCCAAGTAGTGATTAAACACCATACACGTCACGTGCCAATGATTACTAGCGTGTTTGTGTGCGAAGTGTTTTTGTGAAACATTGTCGACTGTACAATCACAGCTGCAAATGTGGATAAGCGGTACAATGTCTTTCGAAGGTTCTGGACATCGCGTGTTTTGAGCCTTTAAATAAAAACGCGGAACAGCATTCATGTGCATTTCACGTAGTGGCATGATTATCATCATTCTAAACTTTCGGATGAAATGAAATAGTTCTGTCATAATTTATTGAGTTGGCGGATCCGTTTTCATCAACGCGGAGTTACTCAAGACCTTCGATTTATGTTTATTTGGTGTGACTTGAAAATCAATGTTGACACATGTCTCATAACTGTCATGTTCTTCGATCGCATTATTGGAAGCAGAAACAGTGCCGACTGACATCGCTTTTCATATACATTTGGTCTTCCGATACATTTGGTGAATTTGTTGAATGTTTTGTGTGTTATGTGCGACTTTAACGTGAATATATCAGTACTTGTTTGAGCTTGTTTGGACAATCGATTCATTCTTTTTTCATATTCTCTTGTCAATCCAGAGGCGTTACCATAACAGATCATGCAGTATCGTGGCATCATAATATTAGTTATTATCATAAATAGTGGTATTGTCATTTAAATGTTTTCATTAAATGACCATTTCACTTTAATCTAATAATATACTTTCAGGTCATCGATGAAGAGTCTCCTAGTATTTTTTTTTTTTCCGTAGCAGAAGAATGTCTCGAAAACAATAGATAAGCCGTACTGTCGGTGTGGGGTATTTCTTTAGAGATAAGGCGAAATGAATGGTATAGGCGAATTATCTGAATTATCTTACGATAATATATTCATGAACAGCCTTTGTGATATATTGTTTATAATCACTCAAATGTTTTTCAAAGTCTCTGCTGCATCTCTTACATAAAACATTTATTTAATTATATATATGTATATATATACATATATATCATTAAAAATTATGTTTTATGAAAAATGTCTGCTCATTCTATTACTTCTAATACTTGTAAACCTTTAAGAGCTCACGCACCATTACGTTTGTCCAGTCTCATTTAATGTTTTACCAACACGAATATGCGAGGTCGCGTCTTGAATTACCATTGGAAGTAGTCCTTCAAGCTTAAGCGCTGTAAATATATTTACCACTGTTTTCTTTTTTTTTGTCCAAAGTCTTTGAAGATGTGTATATTTTGTTCAACACTGAAATTTTAACTTATACTTCAAATAACTGTGTGCATGAAGCAGCGGTAAGCCATGGAGTCTACCATAATAATCCACGCCTAGATAAACAAGTAGGTTTTTGAAGGGGAAAGCAAATGCAACTACATTATAACTATGTGTACTTCTGCTGATGATAATTCATTCTGATTGTACAAAGTGAAACTGTTAGAAAAACACAAAGAAATCACGGAAATTGTGCACATTTTCATTCGTCATTACGCTCCTCATGGCTAACTGCAAAACTTTTATATCCACATGAACTAGACGGAGTTGATCCAATCTCCATGTGTGATTAAGGGTTAACTTAATGAAAGAAGACGTTATCAGTGTGAGTGTAATGATATGAATGATAATAGATAGACTTACAAAATGTAACATCACGTGCCCAGTTTTAAAGTCTCCGTCAGCATGTTACGTAATGTCATTCCTTAATGATAGAAAACAGGCAAAATCAGTTCTTCGATGTTACACATGACATGGTTTAAAATTAGACAAAAAAGTGGTTTGGGAATCGGAAATGTGTCGGACGTACTGAAACAGCTGTTGGAATAGTTCTAGCATGATTTTTCTGTGTACGTGAAAACATTTCTAATCGCTGTTTAATGTGAATAAGAAGAAATAAAGTGGTTGTGATCATTTTTGTAAACTTGCCGTGTTTAGTACCGACTTGTATTGAGTTTGCTTTCATTGACATTGTATTTTCTTCATTTCTTGCATAAGATGACTGCTGGCAATATAAAAAAAAATGTTCAATATTCTAATATCCCATGACTACAAACCATAAAGTACAAGAATAACAATGTTTCTAGTATGTCAATTAATCTGTTTATTACAAATATATATGTTTACCTTTTCAAGGATTCTTGTACAAACACCTTGGATTAACAAAAAGGGTTAGTAATGAGTGTTCAGACACAATGATAGTTAGCAAATGCAAGCAACATTAATGAACACCCACTTCAAAGAAATAGACTTCGAAATGAAAAACTTCTAAATAAACAAAATTTTGCTTTAAATAAAAGTGGCATGTATACAAAGGATCATTACGAAATAAATAATATATGTACACTTGTACGTACCTCGAGTCGGAGACTCGCTTTAAAATGCTGCATTTAAAGAACCACGAAATCTGTTAACTTTTTGTGTTATTGTGTTGTATTATTAACTTATGTCACTGGCACCTAAGAAATGAGTTATGGTGTAAAATGTCTTCATTATAATATCATATTATCTCTTTATACCGAGGCTCCTAGGCACAACAATAATGTGTGACATATATACAACATCAGTTACAAACAAGAAACCAATTTTAAGCTGAACAGAACTTAGAGATTTAATCTCTACAAATGTCAAACATTTTGTCAAGCACAAACATACACGCATAAGCACACACAAACCCAAACACCAAAACTGTACACACATTAACAAGACAGTGCGCATGATAACGACCGCCACGCTTCGTGTTCCGAAGTATCCTTCAGTAATCGGATCACTGAAATAATCGCGATATCTAGCTCTTGAGTAATCGTTATCCGGAGCAATATCCGACAAGCAAAGTGGTCGTGTAAAGTGGTGGGCCTCAAGTTATCGGCGTGATCGGTCTATCGATTCTCTTGGATTTCTTCCTTGCCATGAGGAAAAGCGAAATTGGAAGAAGGAGAGTCAGGGCACTCGCGGCAATAAACCCGATCGCGACCTGCAAAATAGAGGCATTCAGGAAAAGATACAAAGTTTAGTACAAGAAAAGGGAGAAATATATGGGAAATATTTAAGAATTTTCGTAATCATCAGGTTTCTCATATCATCGGGGTATAGAAAACAAAGACAAAATATAAAGAGTGCGTACCCACAAAATCAAAAAGGCTTTGTTATATCCGACCTCTTTAAAACGAGGTTCCATTGTACTATTAATAATTGATATTTATTGTCTCTGTGGGAACGCGTTATGATACGACAACGACTTACGTAGAACGGGTCGTCGTGTAGATGGTGCTGTATAATGATAAAGATTGGGAACTGCAGGAGACCGACAAGGCCGCTCGTGGTGCGTATGGCGCCGTAGACACTGGCGAAGTGTTCCATCGGAAATCTGGCGAGGAGATGCAAAGCAACAGGATTTATTAAAACGACCACAAGTAGCAATAATCTCAGGCGTCAGTTAGTTGCGTTTGTATCTAAGTTCGGGGCAGCTCTTTGCCTTGTTTTGTTTTGTTCTCACATTTTGTTTGTATATGTACTAATACGGTTTACACTTACACTTCATAGGCTTGTATTCTTGAGAAAAGGCCAACTTGAGCCTGAGAAACATATATTTAGGTCCACATTTTTGATAACATTATGTCACAAACGCTGTATACATGCAGGTTGGCGATGATAACGATGGAACCAAATCTAATCGACCCTTAATTTCGCAGGTATAGCTAAATCTTTATTCATGTTTGGCTATACGAGACTCAGATTTCAAATAATTTGCCAGCGTATAAATCGTGTAAAATAGCTTTTTATTTTTGTTGTTGTGTGTGTGTTTTCTTTTTTAATTACGCCTGAAAGTTTCACTTCGACCCATAATCAAAGCCATTTTTTAATATAAATGTCACAGTTAGCTTTCAGATAGGCAGCTCGTAAACGTGTCGGCAAAAATCGGGGTTAAAATTTAGTATTTGAGAAAACCAAGTTTTAATATTCGCTGCTCTTCGTTCCGTCACGTAATGGGTGTCAGAGAGTCAATATCTATTTGAAACTGAGCGCATACTTACACGGAGAACACCGCAGCCGAGCCACTGGAGAAGAGCAGCGAACGGAGCAAGACGATGAAGACGAAGGTGAGGTACTGGAGCGGAAGGCTTGGAATGAGTAGACAGGCTGAGCAACCGATGGAGGAGAGTGAACCCAGGGCGAGGCCGAGGCAGGTGTCCTTTACGTCCGCATACGGGCCTCTGGTTCTCTGGGGTTTGTCGCCTGTACACGTACACGCAGGTCAAAATTTTGAAGGATGTTCAAGAAAGAACATAGCAGAAAATAAAATAATTATAACTTCCTTCTCTTGTACACCTGTGGAACCAATTTTCGTAACACAATTCCACATCACGCTTAAGTTTAAATAAGCCTTCAAAAAGTCTGTGTGGTCTGTGCAAAAGGATCTTAAAATGAAGATGGGTATAGGTTACATTTTTAATACACGTTAAAAGACCACAGGGGATCGCTTGATTATCGTTACGAGGCTGTCACATTGGTGACTGCACTATAATAGAGTTTGCAATTTCTTTGCAATGTGAATGATGGAAAAGACGCTTAGTCGGGCAATATGATTAATGACTTATACCCCCTGAGGTATTGGTCGTATGGAAAAATCATGCAAATAATAGAACAAAAACAGTTACGCTAATAAAGAGGGGTATTATCTCTACCATAAAGAAAATACTGATACAAAACAGGGATGTTGTTGACGACTGGCGATTCATTGCCAGTGTGTGTCTTGTGTGTGTGTGTGTGTGTGTGTGTGTGTGTGTGTGTGTATGTGAGTATGTGTGTGTTTGATTGTTGCCTGTTTACTTGTTCGCTCTTCTATCTAGTAATGCAATGGCCGGAAGGGGGGGGGGGGTTACATTGACCCTTGCCCCCCAGTCCCCAGTCCCCACTCAAAGTTTCAACTTACCAGCCTTCCGGCACGATATCTGCAGCTTGTTCCGATCGATGATCAGGCCAACGGCGGGTCCCACGAATAGGACGAGAAACTGCGAGAAGGAAAACATGTCCGTGTACCAGCTCACTATCAGGGGTAGATGTGGAGAAAGAGAAAAGTGAAATTATGGTATATCTGTTTTTGTTAAACATTACGAAATCGGTGTAGGTTTATTGTCAAAACAATCTCATAGTTTAATGTGTTTTGATCCCTTGTCTGGAGGTAGTGTGCGTATGTGTGTGTGTGTGTTTGTTTGTTTGTTAGCGGAAGAGAGAGAGAGAGTGAGGAGAAAGACAGAGGAAAGAGTTTTACAATAAATGAATGAACAGCTGTAGAAGAGGCTTGTATGAGAAGTGAGCGAAATTCACATGTAGTATCAGCGAATTCAGAAGTGGATCAATTGTGTTCCCCCCCCCCAAAAAAAAAAGAAAAAAAAAAAGAAACAACAATAACAAATCTTCAATTACAGCAAAACAACAGAGTGTAGTTCTTTACTCAATGTAATGGTCGCGCATTTGGCAATCATCCATCAACTATTCCAGCAATATCTTGATACAATAGTATATAATAGTAACTATATATAACAGAAGATATCGTAATAATATCTCAATATATATCATTACAATTTACATTGACCCATCGAGCGAACGTCTGTTTTCTTTACCTATGCTCTGGTCACCTCCAGCCAGTCGGGTCAGTATGAAGTTGAGCGAGCCGTACATGAACTTCACGTTGAGCTCGAGTACGCACTGATAAACGAGAATCATAAAGAAAGGCGCTGAGAGAACACACGCTCCCAACGAAGGGTACTCCAATCTCTTTCGATCCTCAACCACTCTGCTCGCTCGCCTCATTTGCTGTCGCCGGCTGGTAGCAAGACTAGGGCGCTTCTCACAGTCTGCCCGACCTAACGGAAATCAAGTGAGTTGGTTACATAAGGGAATTACTTCGACAAAGCATATTTGATACCATTTTTATTTCATTAAATTTCTTGTGTGTACATTAATCATGGGTTGTTATACTTCCCCGAATTCTAGGCGGTTATACGGGAGTTCATTTCCTCAACCATCGCCTGTTGTTTCATGAACCAAGGTGATGTACTACTGAAAATGCCTCAAATATATTGCTGCAGTCGGTTCGATCGATCATGGGTATATGGTGGGCCGTAATTGATATTACGCATGCTCCCAAGGCTTTTCTACCAAAATGAATTTCCTGTAGGCAACAACGCGGTTATCACAAACAGTGTATGCCGACGGACTCCGATAAACCTCCAAATTGATAATCTTGCCCTCTGCATCACCTTTCTCTACAATCATGTTTGCAGTCAAAGTACGGATATTCTCCTTGGACTTGTTTCGCTGTTGATGTGTGTTTATTACCACGTCGCAAACAGTTGTAAAACATTGTAAAACTGGAGAAGAGCGGTTTTTTACCATAGTCGCATGCTTGAAACTGATGATGGAATAATATCCCTGGACACAACCTTTTCGACTTCCTAAAATAACAAAATGTTCACGATAGAAATTACTTTATAGATTCTGCGCAATTAGTTGCGATAACCTCGCTCACCAATATTACCAATGATATGCCTAAATAGAACACACAGCATTGTGTGAGCTGTTCATTGTTATGCGTCCTTGTGAAGATTTGCGGTGTTATCGGTTAAAGAATTAAAGTTTCATAAAAGCATGACTAATAGTGAAGTTATATAGAAATTTAACATGTCGCATATCTATTCACTTATTTAGATGAGATGCTGACAATCATCCCCTCGCAAAATGACCACAGACCAGTACTCAAATCTTCAATATCCTTTCTTGAAATGAATGTTAAAAAACATTAAAAAAAAATGGAATTACGTTTTTCTTATCAGATTATAGATAATAAGAATTGTAATGACACATTTTTGACCGTAGCAATGCAGATGTTAATATGGCTAACATTGTTTTGTTCAGACCAAATCATGTTCATCGTTATTCACTGTCCAGACTTCATTACACCAATACATTCACAGCTTTTGGTCAAACTGATTTTAAAAGGTTCACAGTCCTACTCGCTTGATTAAACCTTTACTATCATATTTAACTTGGATATAAGGTGAAATTGTCCTTTAATGAAAGCTTTCGTTATATTTACAGTTAAACTCGCATAAGTCGATCTTCTCGGGACTGAGCAAAACACATCGACTTAGGCGAGTTTCGACTTGTGCGTAAGTCGAAAAAAATCGACTTAACAACAGTCACACCACACGTACATTATGTATAATGTACATGTATGTTGTCTACTCTGGAGCCGAGAGCTGGAGAGGTGTGCTGCAGCACGGGTCGCCCGGCAGGGCCGCGGCTAACTTTGCATGGACAGTGCATTAGCACTGGCACAGGTCCGATTACTTTACACCCTTGTTAAATCTTGGGGAAGTGAATATGAACGATATTTGAGCAGTGATTGATTCCAGTTTACCATACCGTGGCTTGAAATGCGTGTAGAAGTGTACTTCTGATTTACCCGTGCTCGTAACTTTCCCCCTACTTTGCGCTTTGAAAACTCAGCAGCTTCATCCATCCACTGCACAGCGCAGACTGCAAACATACACAGACTATACACAGCCCAGTCGCTGTACGCACATACACAGCCCAGTCGCTGTACGTACGTAGCGCTAGCGCGACAGGGCTGTACCAGCGGACCCCCAAACACGAAGAGAGTTCAACAATCGCATGCGATCGCTTTGAATTTTGATACTTTAGATCATTTTTTAAATTGTCACCTGTCTGGTCGGGCTAGTTCTTACGTAAACAAAAACTGGCGTCTCGTGATTTTGACAGTGATTTATTGCACAATAAAATCTTATTCGACTTAGGCACAGTGAATTTAATGGTTTTTCCGTGAAAGTGTTCTTGGAATTTCATCGACTTAGGCGAGTATTCGACTTACAAAATTCGACTTGTGAGTGAATTATAACACGTAAGTCAATGGGGAAAAATCGGGACTTTTTAAAATCATCGACTTGCGCGATTATTCGACATATGCGATGTCGACTTAGGCGAGTTTAACTGTACTAGCATTATATACTAACCGGCAGAGTTTCCTGCCTTGGTGCCCAGCTCCCCTGCCTCCTCTTCAATGTAGCCATCATTGTCGTAGGCATTCGTCGCTGCCGTCTTTACGACAACAACATCCGGTCGTACGGGAGCTGTGACATGTCGCTGACAGTGGTACGCGACGAGCCGATAGTTCTCCGGGAGAGGCCAGGGGATGTGCTTACGAGGAAGAAAGATCGCCGTGTTTATTTGCAGAATGAAGATGGATCCCGCCAGGAGAAAGAAGAATGTCGCAATGGAGGTTCCATTCTCGTACAGAATCTTAAGAGAATCGAAAAGACAGAGAAGGGAGATTTAAAAAAAAATAGGAAGGCAGTTGCAACATGCATGATTACTTAAAATCTTGAACAATACTGAATGGTCAATGTTTTCATCACATCAGATTATAAAGTGTTATTATAAGTATAATGTTAATACTATGATACATATTATAGTATATCATATTATAGTATATCATAACTCATATCATAATGTCGAAATACATTCCATTATATCAGATCATGATTATTATTCACTATTTTGTCTCACACCATATTATAGCAAGCCTACTGTGGAAGTAATCATTATTAGATAGCTGATTACCTCTTTTTTTAGTATAAGTTACATTATTACAGGTTTATTAACGATCAGATTTACAGAGAAAATCCTTTTGCAAAATGTTTTGAAGTATTTTTGTGTTCATTCATGGTGGCAAACATAAGATAATTCATGTTCTGTTGTTAGTCGCGTGAGCAAATCTATATCGTGAAAAAGAGAAAACTAAATAAGCCGGACTGATTAATAATCAAATAAATCCAGCCCGATATGATATGGTGTTCAGGAATGAGGAATCGCCTTGTGAAGGAAACATTTTATAATCGGTCTTTGTTTGATTATCCACTAGGCCTATACATCTATTTTTGCGTCATGCTAGAGTGTGCTGGATTTGTTTTGAATAATATTATGAAGAAGCAAAGAGGTGAATAAATCGAAACCAACATGGAATGGGCTATATTATTTTTGACTAGTAACTCACCTTTGCCAGGAAGAAGACAATGGTCGAGACAGTATACATGGAGCTGACCACGGAGATTACTGTAGACTTGTGTGCTACAAACAAGTTTCCAATCTGTGCGGGGGGGGGGGGGGGGGTAGAGTAAAGAGAAACGTGAGATGATGTATCTCCAGCGCGTCCCTCCCCATTGGAAAAATCTACGATTCACATGGGGGTGAAATAAAAAGCTACCTAGAAAATAAGATCGATGTGAAATGTCAACAGACACGGAGTTCGGGATCGCGACTGGGGTGATATAGGCGTATATAACGACCATTTCTATACCAGCATTTTAACTCGTCGTTTATTTTCATTCTTTTCACCGCTATCCCATTATTAGAGGGAGGCGTTGTAGTCATCATGAGGGCAGAGCCTTCTGTTATAAAAGGCTCTGCATGAGGGTAAAACACCCGAGGTCGGAGGAAATCAAATGATGATCCCACTGGTGGATGAGGGCGCTAGACAGCCATTACTATAAAAAGGGTCTTGATAAGTAATAATGGACTTGGGGAAAAAAATGCATAAAGAGAGGAGGAGGAGAGAAAACAGGGTACAAATAAGGAGAGAGAGAGGGAGAGAGAGAGAGAGAGAGAGAGAGCAGTAGAACAGAGGTAGAAAGGGGCAGACGTATTACTATTCAAACGGATCGGGGCACCGTTTCATAAAACTTGTCAGCCCTGACAAGATATACGTCTCTGACAATTTCAGTAAAATCCTTGGTTTTGATTGGCTGAGGAGCTCTGGTCACTGACTGTTACTATGGTGATTGTCAGAGACTGAGAACTTGTCAGGGCTGACAACTTTTATGAAGCAGTGCCCACGTGCGGAACAATGTTTGCACTGCTAACTAGACCTAAGCGAAATAAATTTGAACTGAACTGAACTGAACGGAACGGAACCTGGAACTAGATTTGGGAGGGACACCAACAATCAACGTCTTGCAAAATATGACTTGCTCTTTGGACTATTGTAGGCCCTACCTGCCTACGTCACCCGCCAGACTAAATTGATAATATTTATTTTTTCAAACGTGCAAGCGAAGACAACAGTAAATGGGTACTCTCATCATGCAGGGAACGACGAATATTTATTGTTATTGTGAGCTTACCTGGGCACTGGATAGGAGTAGTAGGGCGCCTCCTATCGTGAAGAGGATTGTCCCAGGAAAAAGTAGGCTAGAGGTACTCGGAGAACTCACACCCACTATCAGGTACCCGAGCAGTAACAAGGCACTGGTAAAAGAACAATCAATTCATCTTGACTTTGGCAAAAGAGTAGTAAGTGACAAATAATCAACATTTTACTTATTGATATGGGAAAGAGTAAGCGACAAAAAACTCAAAATCTTACTTATTGAATCAAATATGGAAAAGAGTAGGCCTAGTAAGAGACAAAATAATCAAATTCTTACTAATTGATATATATATATATCTTTTTTCATTATTTAGATTTCATTTTTTATCTCATTTTCAATGCACAAAAAAATTTACATACATGCATAACATGACACAAAATCAGTACAATGCTGTAACAAAGAAAAATATTAATCTGAACTGACAATAAATACTGTCGAGTTTCTGATCATACATGTTTATACCCATCAAACCGATTATACCGATTGAACATACAGCATTCTTTGTTATACATTCTTTTTTCTTATACCAAGTTTTGAAGAATAGTCTAGTAGGATTTGGGGGAAAAGGTTCTTATGTAGAGTAGGTTCTAGGGGAATTTTTGAGTAAAAATCGGGAACCAAACTCAATTCAATTTTCAATTCATGCTTTATTTCATTTTTCGAAAAGAACATAAACATTTCACTTTCTTTGGTAACAGAGAATAAGGTTGCATAGTCAAGACAAAGTAAATTGAGAAAAATAAAATCGAGGAACCTTGGAATAAGAAATACGTTGTAATGAAACTTGACTGAAGTGATAAGGACGACATAATACGTAAGACATCGAAAAATGGAGGGACCCACTAAAAACTCTTGGCATAATTTGAGTATACTGAATGCAAAAATCCGGTTCCCAAGTGAAATTCACCGATATTTATTTTCTAACTCGCATTAAAAAGTGGCTACCAAATCACCAGAAATTGGCATTGTAAGGAAAACATTCTATAAAGAGTAAATCTATAATATCAAACGCGCTCCCTTTGGGCCACATAAGCTGTCATATTCATTATTATTTTCAGAGTTACAAGAAAAGCATTCCGCCGATTTTTTTTTTTTGATTTTTTCTTTTTACAAATCGGAATTTTCTAATATGTTTGCAAATCAAATGCAGGTTTCATGCGTTTTACGTACAGGCAGTGCAGTCATTTAGGCAATGATAACAAATGTATTTTGTTCTGAAAGATTGCTTAAACTATTTTAATAGTTGTGTGTGGAGAAGGAGGGTGTATACACCAATCCATACAAATTTTCAGGTGGCTATTATACTCATCCCAACCCCCGCTGATCTGCACCCCTATATCACCTCACGTTTAATCTGCAGTTCAACATATTATCGTAACATTTTCAGTGGAACAAAACTTTACTTTTGACAAAGGAGTTGACAAAGTGTTGGAAATTCAGATTTTAATTGTTTGTGAGATAATCAGGAATCACTCAGGAAATATTAAAGAGCACACAATTCTAAGAGAAATTCAGAGTTTGTATGTTTGTTTGTCTTTTAATGAAAATCGGTTTTGAAATATCATAGCTGATGTATTATATCCAAAAACAAAGTAAAACAAAGTATAGTCCAGCGGTTCCAACACAAAAATTTTAAAAACTCATAACTTTTGCATCGATTGTCCGATTTTCCTCAAACTTTCACTGATGTGTTCTTTTAATGTTACTGCTTTCACTCAATCCACATTGCTCATTGGGTCTGGATTCCCTTTAAACCTGTATATAGCGAATGCATGATTCCTCAAAAAACACCTGTCCATTTTTCTTTTTCAGTGACCCTATTTTAGTGACCCACCATTTGACCCCATTTCACTTTCCAATTTTCGACCCCTATAAATCATTTCAGGAAGAAACGAACCTTCAGAATATGATAACCAACCAGCGAATTAATGCAACAAACTCGGTGACAAGCATTGACAACACAAACCCCTATAGGTGGGTAAACCACTTTTGTGTGTTCGCAAACCTTTGACGAATCTTCGAAATAATGAGCATCAGCCGATATAACAATGTTACAAAGTTGGAAAAAGATCGCTACTCACACAAAAAATCAGTGAAGACTTTGGAATTAGCAGTATAGATAATATAAGTGGGTGGCTTGAAGATGAGTGAAAAGAATGAATGAGACTGAGATCGTTTCAAAAATTTGTGACTCAAATGCCTGGAGTAATTGACATAATTTCAGGACACTAAGTTTGTCATTTTAAAGGGACCTTGATTGATTTCTTTTTTTTTCTGAACAAGTCTGCAACTTGCGCTGAAAAAAAATAGTAGGGGAGGGATGGTGATCTATACAACCACGTCAATTGGATTTTTGTGGTGGTAGGGCCTAATAAGTAAAATGCACAACAGCTCCATTCCATCATCGTCCATTATTATTCAGTTCATCTTGAACAACAAATTCAAAGGCACAACGCCTCCCCCGGTTTCGAAAAGTAATATGCTGTTGGCAATTATTGTATCAGGCAGGTTTGCATTGGAGGAGACCCGTGATCCAGTGGGACCTATACCACGATTTTTTTTTTCGAAGGCTATGAAAATGTTTGTAATTCATTCAAACGTTTGTTGAGGCTATACTTATATCTCAGTTCATCCTCATAAAAAAGGTATTGGGTACCTACTTAGCAGCAGCAGCAGCTAAAGCAACAACAACAACAACAACAACAACAATAGAAACAACAAAACAACAACAACAACAACAACAACAATAATAACAACAACAAATCAGCAGTAAAGACCCAGTAGCGTGGGGATCATTGAAGGTTGATCCGATTGAAGTGATCTTTATTTTGTACCCATCGGGATACAATCGAAAACCACGACCTAAAGCAAAGGACTGTTACCTCGAGGTTCTCCGGAGGCTACCCGGAGGACGTCCACCGTGTTGCGACACGAGGTAACAGTCTTCTAAAGCACGCCCTCCACATGTATGTGTTGAAACTCGACGGTCTGCACCCCGAGTCCACCCTATATTTTTTTTTTAGTGTGATAGCGGAGGCCTGTTGCTTCGAGGTTCTCCGGAGGCTACCCGGAGGCTTTCCATCGTGTTACGTCATAACAGACACGAGGCAACAATCTTCTCCGAACGTTTTCCAGCGACTACCCTGAGTTGTACAACGGTTAATACGGGGTATATGAATAGAATCGCCCGTCAGCGAATAATAATAATGTGCAGTAATGTGATATGAAGAGGACGCTTATTAGCAACGTTCGACTCTAGTTGAGATTCTTCGGCTGAGTGTGAACTTCTGATTGGCAAAAACACCCTTAATTTACTCATCGTAGATTGTAATTGGTTTTATTCTGCAATTAAAGGTGTATTGCGATATGGAGCAAGAGAAGGAAAGGTAGATATATAGAAAAAGAGGGAGGATGGGCGAAAGGAGAAAAGAGGAAGAAAGAAAATGAGAGGCTGGGGTTGAGGTTAACATCATTCCACTGGAATTTTAAGTGGTAGATTGCTTTGTCATCACTTTACTTTTGTTTTTACGGCTTTATGACAGTCTCTGGCAATGTTTACTTCCCTCGTTGGATCATAACGGGCTGTACGTGCTTACATCAGCACGTGTCTTGACATCTGCTCTACATGAGATGTGAAATGTGCGTAATTCGTACGCACACACACACACATACACCCACACCCACACCTGGAACAAACTTTTTAGATAAAATGCTGAACCCGCGGTATTCTCAACGTTATGACAACACGCTTCAAGAAAACCTACCTGTCTTAATATAAAAAACAATCGGAGACTTTGAAAATCTGGAACTTTCGATTTTGAACAATTATCGCTCTTTTTCGGCCAAATTACCTTATTACAGATCTGTAAATCTAACTACCATAATTAGGTCGGTTCACACACAAACAAAGAGACACATAACCCTTACATGATGATAGATGTTTTATTTATTGAACGTTTACCTGAGAAGCATGCGAGAGAGGCGTGTTCCAAAGCGATCGAAGAAGAACCCCATCGGAAACATACAGACAGACTGGGACGCCACGGCCAGCGAGTAGACCAACTGCAGCTGTGCATCCTGCGAGTCGCAGAACACTTGGGCCCGCCCGGCGAAGCCGGATGAATAATTTTTCGTCGCAGGATAGGTGACCTTAACGCCATTCAAACAGACATTGCGATACAATTTGCCTTAAGCCTTGATTTGTAAAGAACTACACTCCTCTCTTCCACATAGAGTTACAAAATAACATTGTTTTACGTGTACTTACTTGTTTATTTATCTAAAAACAAAGTCGATGTATCCATATTTTGTTGAAACTTAATATGTGATTCAAAGTTCCTTAAAACACTTTGTACTCATGTAAGCGTTACGTATGTTGCTTTGTGTTACTTTATATAGAAATAAAATCTTATGAATTGAATTGAATTTAAATAAGCAACAAAAAAACAAACAAACAAAAAACAAACGAACTAAAAAGGAATGAGAAGAGAACATATTCCGTAATCTTTTTTTAAAATAAAACTTTGCTTTTCACGGTATGTCACCCACCGATGCAACTTTCATCACAACCGTTGAGTGAGATTTGTGTTCAGAGACGCATGTAGATGTTTCCATCTAACAGGTCTATGATACTGAATACATGTACCATAATTATATGTTACTGCCTAAATTGATTTTAATAGAGTAGCTCTCTTTCTCAAAAGAGAGTACGAGTACGAATAAAAGCTTCCCTTACAATTTCTCTTGACTCTACTTCAGTCGTCTTCCAATTTAACTTAACGTAGAAAACCAATTTGCTTTAGAATAAACAACAGTAAAATCAGACTAAAGGCATGAAAATTAAGGTTTAAATTTTATGTTATAGATCGAATATGTAATCAGAAAATTGGAAATTCAAAATTTCATGAGTACACGAGTGCAGATTTGAATCGTATACTACCACTTAAGTTTGGTAGTATGCCACACTATGGGATGAAAGGGCTGGACGAACTGTTCAATGTAGAAGCGTAATTGTTCTTTACGAAGGAAGGAAGTACTGAAATCACTGCTTTACACGCATCCTCGATTCTCGAAAACGAAAGGTTTATCAAAAGCTCTATTACAAGCTCTGCTTTGTAGTAGGTCACCCACGTTTCATGTTTGTAAAATTGTCTTCTCTTTTATTCTTTGTAATTACGACGCAATGTCCAGTCTTATGTTCAATCGATTGTATCGTGTTATTCATGTTTGAGATGTTGAACAATAAAATAGAATAAAATAAAATCAATCAAATCAAAACTTTAGAACAAAGGGTGAGCAGAGTTATCCGATTTCCGGGCTGTTATCGCTATAGACAGGAATGCGAATTCTGTAAGCTTCAATTCAATATAAACTTCTATAAACGAACCTCTTGCCTGCAAACTTTGTAAGGCCTCAAACACTATTAAACACAGATAACTTTCAGCTTCAAGTTAGGAAAGGTAAATAATATTAACCTTCAATGGTTGCCAGATAATGCAACACAAATGTTTCCCATTTATATGAAAGACATTTCAAGGCAGGTCTGCTCTGCTCTCAATGACTGTGAAAAGAAAGTTAAGGAATGTCCGAATACCTTACTGGCAACTTTTAGTCAGATCAGTTGTTAATTGCCATTTTGATGTACACAGCATGTAAGGATGAAGACTTTTTGGGAAATCAGTAAGCGGAGACATTTTTTTTTTTAAATTCTTACTGTGGTGGTGAATGGTGCTTCAAAGTCATCATCATTTTCGCTGGTGTCGGAGCAGGCCTGGCTGAAATATCCAACGTCCTTCAGGACGAAGACGAGGGAGGGCCAGCCAAATATGATGCCACCGTGGATGAGGTTTTCGCAGCACGTCAGCAAGAAGGCTGCAAAGCGCTCGATCATTACAGCTCCTTTCATCCTTTCAAAAACAAACAAACAAACAAACAACAAAGATGTACTCAATTTTACAGTAACTGATAAACAATCTTCCTCGAATCCTTCTGTAACATATTCCATTTTGATGACGACGGAATACCGGCCTGGATATAACCATTACCATCTCTTCTCGTGCCTCTTTTTAAATGAAATTACAAATATGCTACTGGCATTCCATTAGCAGGGCAAAAACATAACACCCAATAACGTAAAACTTACATTTATATGGACGACTAACAGTTATATTCGCTGACAAGCAGTAACCTTCTCAGCGATTATTACAACCTTGTCCACCTTTAAAAAAAAAAAAAAAAGCCTGAAGAACCGTGATCTAGATACTGGTATAATGTGGTTCCAAGAAGATGAAAAAGGTTGTGAACGATCACCTATAGACCACTGAGAACATTTCACCCGAGGAAGGAATTCATCAAAGTTCTTAAGACGGCGTAAGAAGACTAGACGAAACAAGGGTTAGTTCTTGTCAGGATAGAGCTTGCTAAATGACTGTATACCATCATTCATATCAAAGCAGATCAGATTGAGAAAAAAAAAATCATTGAGTGACCAGGCCTGAAGTCACTCACACAAAATGAAAAGGCCAAATTAAAGAATGGTCATACCTTTTGATGGCAATGATAACTCCCACAAAAGCTTATTTCGAATAGCTGAGACAATAATGTTGTGCAAATATACTGGGGATAGTGGATTTGCAACAATCGCCAATAGTTTTACCGATGGTTTGCTCCTCAACTGAAAATGCTCACCAAAATACTGACAGATATAGCTGTACTTCAGAGTGTGTGTGTGTGTGTGTGTATGTGTGCACATGTGTATCTATGGTATCTGCTAGAGATAATTTTCCCTCCATGTTTATGGTGGTGTGTGCCGTGGGATTGTTATCATTTTTTTTTTTTATTGGTAGGTTTTACAGGAGGGAGCCAGCTCAACCGAAGTCAGCCGGTCAGAAGCAGAACTGCACCAAGCCGGCGGCGGCGCTAGTAATCCAAAGTCAGAGGGGACGGTGTCAATAATTTTTGTGTATATTATGGCTATGTCACTGTATGCTGTTGTTTTTGTTGTTGTTGCTTTTATTTCTATCCTCAAGCCTCCCATATCTCAGTGAACTACGGCTCTTATCCGGTCTACCCCAAGGAAGGACATACAGTACAGAGTTCCCCGCTGTCAAAGCGAAAGGGAAGGTGGTGTATTAAAGAACCGACACTGTATGACCACTATTAAGTAGACAAACAAAATCCCCAAACTGATTTATTTGCGTCCCTCTATCCAACACTACTCCTTACTGAACACAACAGACCGTCTTGTATGTTTTCTTATAATTTTTAACAGTATATTTATGAAATCAGCAGAATAGATTAACTCTCAAAGTTAAGTTAAGATCCCTTCGTCTGTAAAATAATAATTATTTCAGATCTCATGGGGCACATTGTAGATTTATCTTCAATATGTTGTGGCGACATGGAATATAGGGTGATAAGGACAAACAGATAGATAGATAGATAGATAGATAGATAGATAGATAGATAGATAGATAGATAGATAGATAGATAGATAGATATAGCTAGATAGATAGCTAAACAAACAAATAGATAGATAGATAGATAGATAGATAGATAGATAGATAGATAGATAGATAGATAGATAGATAGTCATAGATACACTATAAAAACACAAATGTTGAATTAGCATTTAAAAGGGCCAAGGAGTGACAACATTTTCAAAGTGTTGGTTTTCCTGCTAGATTCAACATTTAAAATGTTATCTTAAAAGTTAGATGCAACACTTCAAAAATGCTGTCACTCCTCGGCCCTTTTAAATATTGATTCAACATTTGCGTTTTTAGAGTGTAAATAGATAGATATATAGATAGATAGATAGATAGATAGATACATACATACATACATACATACATACATAGATTTACGTATAGATGTAGATATACACAAAGATGCACATACATCTATTATACAATTCACTATTAAACACAGGTAGATATAGGTAGATAGAAAGAAAGAAAGAAAGACAGACAGACAGACAGACAGATAGATAGAATAAGATAGATATAAGATTGGTAGATAGACGGGTAGATGGATAACAGCACTATAGAAATACATGTAAAGATGGCAGACAGATAATGATCTATGGGACAGAGAGAGAGAGAGGGAGAGGGAATGGAGAGGGGGTTATATAGCAAAGCTTGCAACGTGTTTTCTATAATTACGGCGCATTGACCGTATACGTTGCTTTTTCGCTGTTTCGAAATCACCGGTAACATTTCAGAGAGAGAGAGAAAAAAAAAAACCTGAATATGCCTCTCTTCCATTTTATCTACTCATGAACGGCTAGCGGAAATAAAAGATTACCCAAGCCAGATTAGTCGGTTTTCCTTGTTGTCAAAGAACCTATTATGTAGGTGTATTTCGTAAATCCAGGTGCTTTGGTCTGGATGACAAGAAAAATATGTTGTTGTTTTTTTCAATTTTGCATGAGTAAATCTCTCTCTCCTAAAAGTTATCATGTTTGTTGTTAAACGCAGAGTGAATCTATCTTGTCAGAACTGGTGCAGAAAACGCCTAACTCCATTATAAAACGGAGAAATCTCGTAAAGCAATACCAAGACGGGTTAGTCATGGCTCTTAAAATGTGTACACGGCCATAATATATTATGTTTGAGTCGATTATGAGATGCAAAGGTTACAGGACAGCGGAGTAAAAATTCCGAATGCAAATAGTCACTGCAATGTGTACTTATCACCATCTGTATCTGGACTGTTTGATCTACTTGATTTTTGCGAGGAGGCGAGTTTGCTGTTGGCTCCTAAAACGCTGCAGTGAGATGGGGCTGTTATGAGATACAAAGGTTGCCAGAATATAAAAAGAAAACAAAGCAAGTGTACCTCTTCAGCTGCTTATTTCGCATTTGGACATAATGTGTTATTTTTCTGAGGAAGGTCAATGAGATTATCATATCGAGAGGGAAGACACCCATAAACCCCTCTTTAGTTCGACGGCCACGTTGCTCTTAAAAAACGCTTTAATGTTCGCATGAGATTCAAGAATTCTGTTAGGGGGTTGTTAGGGAGTGGGGGACTCGAATGTTACTAAGCATCCTAAACAGCGAAGATAAAAAAGGAATATTACAGCAAAATAAACTATTTTATGCAATGATCATGTGACATACTCTAGTATACATTTTCCGTAGCTGGTGTAAAGTCATGCAGTGCTTCCAGGAGGCATAGTCTGACTAAACGCTTCATGAAGTGCCCCCTCCCCCCCCCCCCCATGAATTCGCAAAGCTCGGACAGGTGAAAGAGACATGGGCCCCATTTCATAAAAAGTTGCTATGATAGCAATGATAGCAACTCTTGCTGGAATGACAATTGTCATGGTAATGACAAGAATCCATCTTCCTGATTGGCTGTTGCTATGGGAAGTTGCCATTCCAGCAAGAGTTGCTATCCTATACAATGTCCTTACATCTTTTATGAAATGGGGCCCAGGTGAGCTACGGTAATGACTATGTTTTTGAACGGAATATATGCAAACATGGCTAACAGTCCTCAACAGTTTGGGTTACGCACCTGGATGTGTTCTCTTTGTATAAGCCAGTTCGTAATTAGCTCATGTACACATTGGTACAATAATGACCTTTCTTTTTTCTCAGTTGGTTAGTTACTTCCCTCGTTTTCAAAGCGGCATCATGCATAAGCTTGCCCGACCAAACAATTTATGGAATTCATGTTCAAACAAAGAATGAGCTTGCTTTAAGAACAGGTGATCAGAATACTCCACCAGTTGACAATTTAACAGGCATCCATTTCATATATATATATATATTTTTTTTTTGGTATTGAATGCAATAACAGCCTATTTCCTTTTATACTGCAAAATACCATTCTTGCTGTCAGGTGGATGTGCTGGCAAGCACCATTTAGATAAGAATCCATGAATAATCATCGCATCATACAGATGCTTATCTCAGTGAATTTACAAACCAAAATGCCTGTTGGTACAGACCTTTTTCTGCTCATGTGCAAAGTGGAATTACGAACTGGTCTATTCTTTCAAGCACGTTTCTAAATATTTCTTTCGCCCAATATTTTTTTTTTTTTTTTTTGCGGTCCACTCTATTAAACTGCTTAATATTGCGACAAGATTCCAATTTACAAGATGCGAGATAGTAATTAAACCGTCTTCTTTATCCAGGGTAGCCTCTTCACTGTTGCCACGTACGGTAGGCCTACTTCTCTAAACCAGAAGGCCCTGGCATGCCGTAATTATTACCCCGGCGTTGGTGCACCACCTATCTATTTATACACCTATAGGACACAGGGACATGGTGGGTAAAACATTTTGTCCAAGGACGTAGTGATAGGCACTTGACGGGATTCGAATAAACCCGGGGTCTCCGTTTGAAAGCGAAGAGCACCCACATATATTAGTTTTCATAGTTCCTAACCGGAACGATTTTTATTCGTGTGTTTACAAAATTATATAAACAAAAACATGAACAAGGTTGCATCTGATCGTAGGCCCTATTCATACTTGCCGTTCCGTTATTCAGCTGGTAACTCAGTACAAAATGAATGTTTAGTATTAGTATCCTGTTGTCGGATTCGTGACAGTTTTGACTGATTGTTGTATAATTATGCAGACATAATGTCACCCTTACCACCCTTGAATACGTGTTGTCGTTATACGTACTCGCCTCTGCCAGAATACCATCTTTCATGTTTCATGCCAGTTGCATAATTGGATTTTTCCTATTAAAGAAGCTGAAGTGGCTAAGTGGTTAAGACCACTTTTCAGGGCCATTATGCATAATCAGTGTTTGAAGATGCGATTACTGTGCAAAAGGCGGTTGCGTCCGTACGACTCACCTCGATAATATTATAAACAGCGTTTCAAAACACTGATCCCGAACGCACGAAGATTTAATTTGTGCCATTACGATCGGCGTTTCTATCTAATCACATTTACACAAAGAGATTTTTCCCAGTGAGGAGAAAAATCTCTTTGCGTTTACATGGGAAGCGTAAACGAAAATCTTGTAAATGAAGACGTTTATTGTGACGTCATGTCAACGCCTTTCCGGGGTTCACGTGAAGTACATAGACGTAGCCTATTATGAAAGATGCTGAGCAGTTCGCTACAAGCAGGGAGGTGGGAAGAGATCTCTTCCCATACACCTCCCGGCTACAAGGGGTTTATGGTGTTTCAGCAATGCACAGTGATGTTCGCGATATCGGTTCTCTCCCTCTCTCTCTCTCTCTCTCACGAAAATATTGAGCATAATAAAACTGTAGACCCTACAAAGAATTAGACAGTTCAGGAGTGTTTTAAGTTGACATCCCGACGTTTGTTTTGTTCCAATGATGCAAATTTAACAAGGTAATGAATGATTTTTCACTTTTGGATTTTTCACTTTAAACCTGCTTTAATAAACTGCAGTATGTTTTATTTCTGCGTATTATACGACATCCGCATTCATAGCATTCTGGTCACACTTAATTTGCATATATGTAAAGATAGATGTGCAGTGCACATGTTGTGTTTTATTTTTCTTTTGTAAAGTATGACTGTTTTGTGTTTGTACAATACTGACTCCGAGAAAAGAAGTCATTTCCTACGATTACATTGCTTCGGTGTCAGACCAGATCGAAAGTGTTTAGTTCAAACATGTCAAAGATCAAAGTATTTGGGAAGAGGAAATGGCCAACGGGACCACGGGAAGTTCAGTTCAGTTCAGTTTATTTTATTTAATCACGGCAATTTGATTAAATAGTTGTTGCTGTTGTTTTTATTTCCCTATTCAGATAAGATACTTCAGTCTGCAAGAAACTACAGCACGATCTTCAGCCGTATCTGCAAAATATGACTGTCCTTCCACAGGGTCCCACATTCACAATACAAAATGATAGACAAATTAATACTGTGCACACAAAACATGAGAAAAAATACTTAGTAAAAACATTTACAAGTACAGTTAAAGGGTCTGCAATGATCACAGATACGTAAAAAAAAAAGAAGAAGAGCAAGGAAAAGAAAAGAAGAAAAAATAAACCACACACACACACACACACACACACACACACACACACACAAACACACACACACACACACACACAAATGAAGCATGACAATAGTACATTCGGTAAATCATTGTTTCTGATTTTTTTTTCTTTTACTACAATGCTCTATATCTAGACAATCATGATATAACATCGTTTGAAAAGATCTTAAAATTGGTGCTTTACGAATTTCATTGGGTAGTGATTATAACATTGATATTCCCCCCGTTAAAAAAAAAAAAGAGAAGAAGTAATTTTGCAATTGTTAGAATTTGGCTTAGGTACATTCAGTTTTCAAAATTCTTCCAGCAATATTATCAGACATAGATTTGGGAAAATTATCCAATATCTTATAAATCATTACACTCATATTCTTTTATAGCGGTATTTAAGAGATTTCCAGTCCAAATCATGAATGTGTCGAGTAGAAACAAAAAGAATATGGATTTACTCTCATAATCATACGGCCCGCTCTATTACATTTGAAGGGCTGACAGAAAACATTGTGGAGCAGAATATCAAATGACGTGAAGTGATTGAAGTGAAGTATATAGTATAGGTAGCGGCGTTTTGTCTTGTGATGGGGTGATCAATCATATAAATGTATAGCTTTGAGAATAAGTATTGAAAGCACCGGCAGAATGCTCTCAAATCCGCTTTGGTCATATGGTTTTGTTTGAAATTCTGTAGCGTATACCATTCCACAGGTTAGCATATGAATATAAAATTGTGCAAAGATAATAGATTGCTGTGTAGGGGGTAAAAGTATTCACTTCTTACTACTTGACCTTGTGAGAGGAGGCTGCCTGCATTACTGTATAGGACCACAAACATTGACAAGACGGGGTATGGTAATTGGTTACAGCTCGTTATTCCGAAGGTTCGTTATTCCGAAGGCTCTTCAGTCCGAAGATTCGTTATTCCGAAGGTTCGTTTTTCCGAATTTCATTTTCGGATTAACAAATCTTCGGAATAACGAACCTTCGGAATAACGCCACAAATGCTCGGATTAACGAACCCTTTTCATTTTCGGATTAACGAACCTCTAGGTATAGGAAATTTGTGTGTTTCGGATTAACGAACCTTCGGAATAACGAACCTTCAGAATATCGAACCTTCGGAATAACGAACAGCACCCGGTCGCTCACAGGGTGATGAGGGGAACGTTTCTATGAAGGTATATACGTGATTTGTTTTCTCCCATCATGTATATTTGTTGGTCGAATAAGATGCTGGTTTGTGCATCCTGTGTTTGACATAATTTTAGTATTACAATCTGGTCACACCCACTTTTAGGTGTAGAAGATCGAATGCGATGTGGATGTAACTTGCTTATGTTTTGGGGTTGATTCAAGTGTGTTCATTTAGAGTATATCGTCACGGAACATTTTATGACCATTTTGGGAGATAATTTGAGGAAAGAAAATGAAGTACTGCAGATGGATAGTTTCTAAAGAGAAGGGGGACCACTGTCGACAATAGACAAAACATGTGCAATGTATTATGGTCTGATGCAACACCATTTTAGTGTTTTGCCATCTATGTAAATAGTGGTCAGGCCCATTGATGAATCAGACTGCATGATTTAGTCAACGCTCTCTCCTGCTACATCCAGCACTTTATTCAGCCACACATACTTTGATTGAGGAAACATACAAATTCTGAATGCACTACACTTATATTTCTTCAGTCAGATAGCATCGCAATTCGCTTTAGGACACGAGTATCTATCCGTATCACCCCCCCCCCCCCCCCTGTCAACGAATATCATTCCGTTGACATAACAAACATCAAGTGGCAGCGGCAAGGTCCAGTCTAGATGAAAAAGTTATTTTTTTTCAATGTTAACACGATTATCAGCCAATATAATAGCCATCTTCATCATCACCAGTGTCCACCATCTTCACTACTTATCTTAATGCTGATGTACTTCTCATTATTGTAAAAAAAAAAAAAAAAAAAATGAAATTCATGGTGTAACACTCCCTGCGGCCATTATCTGAAAGTGTAGATTAAAACGTAAGTCGTTGTTTGGTATGTTTAAGGTATCACTGGAGAAATCCATGCATCCTAAAATTTACGTGTTAAAAAGAATGATAATACATGTAATAACAACAAAATCAAGCGTGTCCAGCCTCACCAAAATGAGTATTTTGTGGAGAGATTCACTCTCATTCACCAACCACACCTAATTAGTTTTAAACAGGCTTGTATGGCTTATTCCTTGCAATTTTTCCCTGATTTATTTTAGTGTTTTTTTTTTTTTTGGTTTTTTTTTAACCAACAAGATTAAAAAAAAAAAAAGGGAGCTTGGGCTGGCAGATGCGGACCACTGAGCTGATCTGCACTCGATAATAGATTATAGATCTCTAGTTATAGGTAGAAATCAGTGGTGTGGATCCACTATTCTCTATTTCGAAACCTGGGGGGGGGGGGGGGGCATTTCATGAAGCAGTTTGGTCGGATATTTTTCTGACAAACTGTTACAAGCTACTGAAATCCTTGCATCTGATTGGCTGAGAGCAAATTTGTCCGACAACTTTGTCGGACAAAATGCTTCATGAAGAAGTCAGAGGGTTGTTTTGGATGGTATTAAATCTTCTTCAGTAGCGGTAGGATCTGGAGTGCCTCAGGGGTCGGTTCTTGGGCCTTGCCTCTTTCTGCTTTACATCAATGACTTGCCTGAAGGTCTCGCGTCAAAGGTTCGCCTTTTTGCCGATGATGCAATTTCTTACATGACCATCGACAATCAACATCACACGCAAAATCTTCAAGAGGACCTAAACAAAATTGGTGACTGGGCGAAAAAATGGATGATGGATTTGAACACAGATAAGTGCAAGGTTTTGACAATATCCAGGAAAAGAAGTAAGGTGCAACACGTGTATCATCTAAATAACGCCCCTCTTGAATCTGTTGAATCCGTGAAGTACTTAGGTGTAACCATTACTTCTGATTTGAAGTGGACCCAACACATCAATAATATTTACTGTCAATAAAGCCAATAACGTGCTTGCATTTCTAAAACGCAATCTTCGCATAAAATCTTCTGATGTTAAAGCCACAGCTTACAAAACGTTGGTTCGACCAATTGTTGAGTATGCTTCTACAGTTTGGGACCCATCCACCAAGAACCTAATCCACCAAGTGGAAATGGTCCAGAGAAGAGCTGCGCGATTCACTTTAAATCGCCACCATAACACCTCAAGTGTCACCAAAATGCTACAAGAACTTGATTGGACCACTCTGGAACAGCGCAGAGAAAATGACAGGCTAATTATGATGTACAAAATACACAATAATCTTACTCCTCTTTCAGCACAGGACTATATTACATGTATCAAACAGGCTACTCAGTTAACGAGAGCCTCGCAACCACACTCCTATCAGGTACCATATTCGAGAACTGAATCGCATCGCCATTCGTTCTTCCCAAGAACTGTAAGGAACTGGAATTCCCTGTCGTCAGACATTGTTTCTGCGCCATCTGTGGGATCATTTCGAAACCGTTTAACGGTTGATCACAGTGGCTAGTTGTTTTCGTCAAATTTTCTATGTGCTTGTAAATATCTGTAAATACATTGTATTATAATGTAAATAGCACCAGTCTGCAAGAATCTTCAGGCTATTGAAGGAGGTAGACTTAACCAGAAGAAGAAGAAGAAGAAATGCCCCCACTCTTACAAGTACCTTATCATGGTTAACCCATCAACCAACGTTGAGAGCAGCAAACACAAACTGCTAAGTTGAGAGACTGCCGAACAACAATAGAGAAAAGGAGTTGTGGAAAATGGGCAAACGATATTACTGCGACTACTGTGATAAACTCTTTGCTGATAATCCTGAAAATAGGAAGAAGCATATCCGAGGTGTAGTTCATGAACGTCTTAGGAAGCTTCATTATGCCCAGTTCAGAGGTAAAATTTGAGACCCAAGTATAACCTCTCTCTCTGTTTAGTCCCACTCTTTGCCTTTCGTGCTGGCTATGTCAGCAATGAAGCAATGGTAGGCCTACGACTAACTAGGCTCTAATTAAACTCGTAACATAAATAATTTACTCCAGTATGGCAGTAACAGGTTTTACTCACTTAGAACATGAAACCGTGTTTGTTTAATATTCATGTATTCTTACTCATTGCAGAACCAGAAGATATTTTGGCTTCAGAGAAGGCAAAACTTCCATGTAAAAAGCTTCAACAAACGGGTACGTAAACTTTATAACACTAAACAGAGTGAATACATGATTCATCATTGTCATTGAATGAATGAATGAAAGAAAGAAAAATGAATGAATGAATGAATGGGTATATTAAAGAATGAGTTGGTGTACATTCTCAACTAATTTGTGGCTATCCTGTCTTGTTAAATCTTTACCAAATAATATGCTGCTGTCAGGTGGATGTGCTGGCAAGAACCATTTTCACAGATAACTCAACTGTTGTGTTGGTATTAAAAAAAATATATAGGCCTATATAACAGTTAGTCGTTTTCCGGTCTGATTGCATAAAATGCAACCCCTCTCTCCCTCTCTCTTGTTCTTTTTTTTTTTCTTGTTCTTTTTTTTTTTTTTTTTTGCAGACAAAGTGTATCCATGGAGCTATAATAATAATAACACAGTGCTTACAAATGTAGCGCATATCACTACCGTGGTGTCTCTATGCGTTTTAAAGGAGAGGGATGAAAGTAGAAAGAGGAAATGTAGTGTACAATGTGTGTACCATAAATGCAGAACCAAACTCATTCATAATACTTTTTGAACAGAAATGTCTTGAGAGCAGTTTTTACACTTTAACACTGTGGGAGCTTCTTTTAGATAACACGTAACAGCGTTCCACAGTGTGGGAGCAGCATGAGCAAAAGATCGCTCACCATAAAACTTTGTTGTGATAGCAGGACATTGGAGAAGATTTTTCTGAGTTGATCTTAAATTACTAGAGGGAGCGTTCCTGACCAAGAACAATACTGAGATATTCTGGTGCCATTGAATGCCGGCACTGTTAAGTCCGTAACAGTATCTTGAAAACTATACGTGACTGAACAGGAAGCCAATGGAGCTGCTTCAAAATGGGGGTTATGTGAGAATCCTTTTTCGTGCGGGTGATCAATCTTGCAGCTGCATTGTGAATTGCCTGGAGTTTATGTAACTGTGAGTCTGAGATATTATATAACAAACTGTCACAGAATCTAAATGACATATTACAAAAGCCTGTTAGTTAGTTAATTAAAACATTGTTCTATGCATGTGACATCATAAACTGTGGTCTTCTTTTCTCATTCAGCAGTCAGTGACTGCACTGAAGCTTTTAAAAGTCATAAGTACTGAACGGATTATAGCCTGATTTTCCCTCAAAATTTCATTCAGTCATTTTCTAAAGTTTAAAGATCCAAGTGTTGACAGAGTTCTGTACTTGCATAATTGGCTCCTTATCACAGAAAAGTGATGCTGTACAAAAGCATGGTTTGTTTTTGTGTGTTTTTTTTTTCCTCATACATTTCATGACTCATTTTATTTTCCAGGTTTCTGCCCTTTTGAAGGCAATTGTCGTTTTTCCCATTTGACAGCAGAGATGGAAGAGACACTTCGAAATAGTGAGTACAAAGTTCTGATAAGCTGAACCATTTGATTTTCTTTTGTAATAATACTTTTCTACACAGTATCTACATTTGTGATTGTGTGTGTGCTCTTGTCATTGAGACTTTTATGTTTTGATGACCCATCTGAATCGTATTCTTACAATTTTTCTGTCTATTGACTAGCCCGGGAGTTTTAGCGTAAGTTTGCTAAATTCCGTAGTGCTTGAATGTCACAGTTTAGTAGAGGTGAATGAAATATCCTTCTTTTTCCAAATGAAACATGTTTAGAAATATTAGTTTTGAATTGCTCATGCGGTATTTACTAATCCATATACATATCTTATTGTTATGCGCAGTTGAGTATGTATGCTTCATAGAAACTGTGCAATATAAATTCACAATCATTATTTATTATTACATGTAGATGGTTTATTTGAAGTACACATGTATTCACACAAAGTATAGGCCAGTTGATATTAGGCTTGTTACGTATTCAGAATTTACATTCTTTGAAGGAAATATGGTGGTATGAATTGTTGCAAACAGTGCACCTTTATTTTGTCAAACAACTTTTAAACTTTTGTTATAGGGCCTTTATCCCCCCCCCCCCCCAAAAAAAAAAAAAAATAAAAAAAAAAATAAAATAAAATAAAATAAAATAAAAAGTTGGCTGTTGATTGTCACTCTCTAATTAGTACCTGTTGAATAAAGTGACATATTTTGAACAGTGCCTGCTGCTATCTTGAGAATAAAGTCTGACATGTTTGGCTGATAATTTTTTTTTTACAATGCAGAAATCAAAGCAAAACGAGAAGCTGAGAAAGCAGTCAGAGAGTTGGCAGCAAGCCAGCCAGAACCCACAGTAGAAGAGTGGCTTTCAAAGAGAGCAAAGAGGCGGAGCAAAGAAGGCATGGGTGCCGTAGCGGGAGAGGGAGGCAGCATGAATGACAACACAGCAATCTTCAGTAACTTCCAATTCACGCTACCAGAGGAATTGCAGCATGTGCCGGATCTTCCACCTTCTCTGATACCTCCCACTGCTGACTGTTTCGTAGACACTGCCGAGTGGGGTGTATGAAAATTACTGTTGAGAGACAGTTCCAGTCGATAAGGTGACCGCACAGGAGAGATGTAGGCGCTGTGAAATGCATGTCTGTCGGAAAACACAGACCAAATCTTGTACCTTGATGTTGGATGACAAATGCAAGGTTGATGTGAGTTTGTATTGCCAGCATTGCCAGATATTTGCCAGGATGATGGCATATGAGGAAATTTCGCACTTCTAGCTACCAGTCCATGGGAGATAGGAGTGCCTTAAGCGCATCCCATTCCTCCACACAGTGAATTACACCACAAAGTGTCTGTAGACCAATTATTGACTGATCAACATCACAGTGGTTAGTGGAAGACTGTTACTGGACAAGGCTTGCCATGGGACTTACAAGCTTTGCAATGTATTCTGATTCTGATTCCAATTTTTCGTTATAATTGTGTAGGGATGTTGAATTTTGAAGATGGGGATTTAGACTCTAAAAAAATGAGGGGATCACTTATCAAATTCCTCTTAATCGTGAGATCAGTGCACCATTCAAAAAAAGACAAAAAGACAGCCAAAACTGTGGCATAGAACATTATCCTTGAGGTTAAAAAATGGAAAAAAAAAATACAAACATTTTTTAGTGGTATTACTTCTGTCCTCTATTTCTGTATGCTTCTATCAAGCAGTCTGAGTTGTTTTACTATGTTTGATTTTCTTCACATTGCCAGTTGCTGATGATTTCAAGTTCTGTAAATGTGATTGCTAACCAGCAAGGTTGCTAAAATATTTATTTTTGTTTTGTTTTTAGTCTAGCAATATTTACAAAGAGCAGAATCAATACCCTCATTTTCAAAGAGACCACTTTTTTTTCTTTTTTTTTTTAATGGAAAGGGAGAGGACTCAAGATTGTGTGCAGGACTAATTGGTATTGCCAAAACAAATCATTCCAAATATTGCTGCTGGTTCAGTTATTTTATTGTATACACCACACCATTTTTGTGAGTTGTTTATGTCATGAATATCCATTGATGTGTGAAAATCACAGGAGTATGATCACTTCAAAATCTGCCATATTTACTTGTACAGTACTATTTAGCCAAACTATAAAACAGCCCATTCTGCTTGCAATTATCTCATTAATGTGCACAATGTATGCAGTGGTTGGGTACATACGTAACCAAATAGGTGTATATAACTGTGTATGTGTGCGGTCTTGTCCAATCAGTTTCCACATTCACAATTTCACAGTCTTGACATGATGGGGAAAAAAGTCAATTGTTTTCTTAAAATGAACGATTTCTTTGTCATGCCAACAAGTTGGGAAGAGTCAACAGGCTGCATCAAATTTTAGCCGACTGACATTTCAACTATTGATACAGAGTTAAGTACTTCTGGTCAGACAAATTTTGAGGATATTTAATTGCCAGATAATTTATGAACATTTTTGTCAAAGATTTACAAGAATTTGTTTGCAAATGAAAGATGGTAGTAGCAATATTGATTTTACTGATAAAGATATCAGCAAAATATATGAGAGACCAAGAAGCTCACTTACAAAACACATTAAATTTCTGTTCATGTTGTTACATGGCGTGATATATACTAGGGGACAGCTATTAAAGTTTGGTTTTGCAAATGATAACCTTTGTCTATTTTGCTAAGAGGAAACAAAAATTCATCATATTTTTTTAGAATTATAGTTTCGAGTTTGGACTAGAGCATTTTCAAATAGAACCAAGTGTGTGAATGCTTTCATACATGTAATTCTAATGAAATGTGTAATCATGAAGTCAAGAACATGAAATAATTCATCTTTGACGAAAAATACAAAAAAAAAGTTTTTGATTCCATAGGGGAGGAAAGCATGGTAGCAGCCTTCACATCTGAAATGGCATGATCATTAACATGTGTCAAAATTTCCTCTGGCATACATCTTTTACATTCCCCTATGGGCATGACCTCTCTCAAGGCTCTATATGTTTGATCAACCTTCAAGAAACAAAACGAACAAAACCAATCGCCTCCCTACAAGCAAACTTGATATTAGTTACCCATTGATTTC
The DNA here is from genome assembly GCA_033980235.1 of Diadema setosum. Taxonomy (NCBI): domain Eukaryota; kingdom Metazoa; phylum Echinodermata; class Echinoidea; order Diadematoida; family Diadematidae; genus Diadema; species Diadema setosum. The sequence continues at coordinate 9,483,456 of CM067062.1, read as the reverse complement.
TCCTCAAATTGTGAAATCTTTGATATGCCTCTGGGATCAACTCGTATTACTGGAGGATAGTGTCCTTCACCATCTGGTAATCAAAAGACTGTTCATTACTCAGTCCTGAAACTACAGACTGAGCCATACTTGTGATTACCTGCTGAACGAGAAATGCCAATTCATCTTCTGGCCACTTCATCTTGAAGCAATCCTCTCAAACATGAAAAAGAAAGAATCCAGCTAATTTTTATTAAACCTTGGAACAAGTTCCAACCTGACTACATAGTTATTTCCTTTGGATTGGATTTTTGTGTGCATTTGTTTCTTTGTGAATGACTTTGATATCATTTTACAAAATTTGAATAAAGAATGAAAGAAAGAGACAGTGTGTGTGTGTGTGTGTGTGTGTGTGTGTGTGTGTGTGTGTGTGTATGTGTGTGTGTGCAGGTGTATGATGTGGGGTGTGTGTCCTGCGTGTTACGCACGTGTATAACAATTGTGAACAAAACTTGAAATATACAAGATGACAAATATCAAAATACGAATACATGTATGTAAATCAAGTCTTGCTTATGTTTTCTTATCAATATTTTTTTTTTATTAATCTGTGGTATAATACAGAGGGGTTCAGTCAGTATTACAGTAATGTACTGTATACAGTATTGCCTCAGGGTAAGCATAAAACAGAAGAGATAAGGAAAATTTCATTAAACAAAGAGAGTGGGCATCTTACAAGGATATCAAAGCACAATTTATCCAAGTGCATGTTGTGTCAGCTATGTTGCAAATGCATTTGATTTGACACATTTTACTCAACTTATAAGATGACCATAGCCCCGGTTCAGAAAACTTTGAGTTGCAGTTGATTGCAATGCAATTTGGATTAAAAAAAAAAAAAAAAAACAGAGAGAAAAGAATCAAAGGTAACTTGGTATCCAAATGTAGAAATGGATTTGACCTAGAAGGACCAACATTTTGTATCTGGGAATTACAATTACAATCTAATCACATCTTCCCCTTTTTAGTGCCGTAGGGCCATATGACTTGCACTCATTGCTCACTTACGTGTAGCAGTGCAGTGAGAGAAAGTGTTTCATTAATATGCATGTTGTGTTTAGCTCCAGCACAGGAATACAGTGGATTCTTGTCACCATGTTGACACATAGAGGCAGTGTTTGCTTCCTACAAGCCATGCAAATTATCTGCACGTATAGGAAAAAAATGCAGAAGAATGGTTACGTTACTGTAAAAGTTGAAATTTTCCCGGTGTTGAAATTTTCGCACATTTTGCATAACCAGAAACTAGCGCGAAAATAAAAGCACGCAAATATTTTTGCTAGCCATATGTTTCAGTAGTTGATGTCTTGATTCTGCGGAATTAGAAACATGCGGCCGAGGGCAAAAAATTTTACAGTACTTCTACAGTACGTGGTACGTAATTTGTGTATGGTACCAAACTGAGTTGCACTCAACACTAATGTGGTTAAGGTGGTTGGTGTGCCGTATGTCCACAAGGTTTTCCATAACATTAATTTTACTCCGGAAGATCAGAAAGCATTGCTCATCATATGTACGGGAAGCAGCTACAGTTAATGAGTTTAAGACTGGTTTAAACACGTGTTCTTCAAAATGTCATTTAAGATTGAATTATGTATGTTTTTGACCATTATTATGATTGTGTAAATTTCATTAAAATCATTGATAAAATATCTCCCCCTCCCTCTGAGATGTGGTATAATTATCTTTGAAATTAACTGATAATCCAGTATACCTGCATACAATGTATATTTTGTGTTGTTGTTTTAAAGCCCAGTACTGTTGTTATTGTGAACTGATTATATGTAACAGTAAAGTGCAAGTTTTTTTTTCCAAGTCGGACAAGATTTCAGTACATTGTACGTATACTGTAGGTTTGCGTGGCATAAACCACGGTACACAACTATTGCTTTCATCCTTCATATTTATCCCCCAAGAAAGCTGTAAATCATATCAAATTTTGTGTATATGCAGTGAATACTGATAACAAATTTACTCTATTTTTCTGTCTTGTTTGACTTTCTTCTTGGTTTCTGTTTCTTTGATATCAATGCATGCCCCTTTTATCTGGAAAGGGAAGGGGTAGGGGTTAAGATCTATGTAAGAGATTTTTCATCATGTAAGCTGTAAAGCCAAATCAGATTTATCTAAACAAGAAAATGTATGCCACACTTTTTTTCTGCCATTTGTTTGTCAGAAGTTGAGGGATTTAATAGTGCAAGCACAACACTTCAATCTAGTAAATATGGCTATACCGATTGTTACAGTTTGCTTTTCTGAAGGTTTGTTATTCTGGATATTGGTTATTCCGAAGGTTCATTGATCTGAAAATGAAAATAAGGTACATGTATGTAATTCTAACGGCTCAGTAGTACACACCTTTTTGTTATTTTTGGATTAAACTGTATTTCATTTTTGGACTAAACAAGCTTCAAAATTATAAACCCTTTTATTTTGTTTTTGGATTAACAAAATTTATGTTCTCTCATATTTGAATAAACAAACCTTCAAAATAATGAACCTTTGGAGTGATTTTACTTACAAACCTTAGGAATAATGCCACAAATATTCTGATTAATGAACCTTCAGAATTACAAACATCATCCATACTGATAGGTGAAACATTACCATACAAGTGGATGGGGTTTTACATTCTTAAGCACTTTTCCAACTTGCCTTTTCTTTTTGTCTTACTCATTTCCTCTTTTTGCTGGTAAATTGAAGAGGGTGAGGGGAAATGAAAACAAGGGATGATGTACAAGTATTATCTAGTGTAAGAAATTTAGAATAAATATATATTTTCACCATGATTACAGGTATTCATACAACAAATTATGACTACATCTGATCTAGATTTTTTTTTCCTTTTTATATCAAGATTTATTTCCTTTCCTACATGTAGTTCTTGGGAAGAGTTTATGACAGTGTATGCATTCATCAAACTACTGGTAACTGTCAAATGTAAAACTAGAAATGCTGTTAATGCATGTATCAAATACCACGAACAGCCATGTTTCGTAAAATCACATTTTCCCACATACTTCAAAGCCATGTAATACATTGTATTCTTTTCCTATATCCAAAGAAATAACCATGCATTTTCACACTACAATTCCATTTGCAATGCTTTAAAATCTTCAACTTTTCCTTTTGTTATTATTATAACTGTTTTCTTTTCTGGCTGTACAGCTAAGGCAAAGTATGCATGACAAACCAATAATAAATATGCAAAAGAGAGCAGTATCATATAAAAGTATTTACAAGATGCAAAAAGAATATCTTATGTACACATTACATACAATAAACACAGCTCAATCCAAATTATACCATTTTTTCTCGAGTTACGAATACTTCCATGAAGACACAGCAGTGTGCAATGCATACTGCATGATGCAGACCTAAACACATTTATTGAGTTATGCTGCTCCTATAATTCTTAGCTACCTTGAGATGGCACCCACACTCAATGTCTTCCATGGTTCACACTTAAAAAGATCTACCTTGTTCTTCTGTCTCTCTTTGTCTTGCTATATGTACAAGAGCAATGCCGCAGTACTCCTTGAAATGCCAGGATATGCTGATAGATGTGTATTTTCCGGTAGCTAGAAGTACCCATCACTTCAAATAATTTTCTGTAAAATTATGGCTGTACATTTGTGCAAATCATGCATAATTTTCATTCAAATCCTGTCACTACGCCAGTCATTCATAACACAAGTAGCTTCTGCCCCGGGAGCTGACATTTAGTACCTTTTAGGTAAAAAAAAAAAAGATAGTCACTGAAGTGGTAAGGTATTTCACACAGGGACACTGTGGCCTAGAACTATACCACTCTGGACCATTAACACTCCAAGAAACAACATAACAAATTTGGCTTGCTCGGCTACACACGTATATGGTGAAAGCCTGCAAATCAACTTCCGTCAACTTTAGAGATGGTGGCATGAATACGGTTGGGCGAAAATTTTGTCTTGGCAGACAAGTGGCGATCAATGTAATATACAAAGAAAACACTGTATAGGAAATTGCTGAAATGACATCTCCATAATGCCAAATCAAATAGTGATTACTGCACCCATAAATGTTCAGAGTCACTTTTGGCCTTTCAAACTTCACCTACTCGTATTCACACAAGGACAATTACATCACATTTTTCAAATTCATGAAATTCTTCCGTCGAGATGTTTTCATTGCAACTGATTGACAAATTGCCCCACATCGACGTAAATAAGCACTGAATTGATCAGTGTTTTAGTAATAGCCATGATTTATCATGGCTATTACTAAAACACTGATCAATTCAGTGCTTATTTACGTCGATGTGGGGCAATTTGTCAATCAGTTGCAATCACATTTTTCATTTTTCATTTTCAGTCATCACTCTGTTGATAGTTCACACTTCTACATCCTATCCACTCACAATCCACAAGTAAGCCCTTCATAATCACACCCAACCAACAAAACTGACACACTTGTCTTTTAAAATAGGGGTCAATATGCGCTTGACACAGCCCTATCACAATAAAAAGTCAACTTGAGAACAACCAAATACTGACAATAAAGGAGTACGGTAGTCTACATACTTTTGACGGAAGACATGACCTAGAAATACTTGCTTTGAGGTACTGGTAAGGACCACCCCTCTGTATTTATCTGAAGACTACAAATCTATGGCAGACTGAGAGACTAGTCTCTAAAAGGATCGGCAGTATGAACACACATACAATACCCCCACTGAGAAAAATTGTACACTATACATTGTGGTTGCCTTCTTAACCCTTTCCAGATAACATCTTCTGAAAGAGCTCTACACTATACCCCCACAGACGGTCACTTTCATTGTGCTCATAGGTGCATATATACTGCAAGAAACATTGACATTCACTTTGATTTTTTATTACCATGTGAAATACATAATTCTATGTAAATACAGAGTTATCGTTCATACAGTCATCCCTTATCAGTATAAATATACCACACATGGATCTTTTGAAGCAATGTGTAAAGACAAAAGAGGAAGAAAAAATGGACTTTTATCCAGAGTACAAGTAACAACAATAATTAATAGTATTCTGTATGGCGCATTTCCAAGCAAATTGATGAATGCTCTTTACATGGTAACATTCTGTACAAGCCTTCCATCCCAAAAGGGTTATGGGATGAAATTCCCCATTTGTTAAAATTTAAATACTGATAATAGGAAAACTGTCTCTTGTGCCAAAATGGAGTAAAACCAGACACTCACTATCTTTGATTTATGGATATTAAAAGTGCACTGGACTTTGAACATCAGGATATGTACAACATGTGATACAGTCAAAGCCACGTCGGACTGTTCTTACGCAAGCTTTGTGCAAAATGGGATGCCAGCCCATTGCAGATTGGATTCGATGGTGCTCGATGTTCTTGGAAGTCCTTTACATCTGGCTGAGTGCATTGCAAAAGGAATGCAATGTGCACATATCTCTCAAAGACATTTCACTAGGACATTTAACATTATATCTATAAATTCATCTCGGGTCCAATAGCTAGTTTCTCTTATCACAATGATAACAGTGACACAATCCCATGTATCTGCTTAATGCTGTTCTGGTAAAATCTCAAGTACACTGTAAAATGTATAATCAAACTATTAAACAGTGTAAAGAAAAACACATAGCCAATGAGAACAATATTAATACTCAAATAATGTACATGCATCCATTTTATTTCGATGTGATTGAATTTGAGGCATACACAGAGTTTCAGAGGATGATTCATAAACATGAAAAGTAGACTGTCATGGCTAGGAATATCTGCTACTGGATTGTTCAGACGCGCATGCACACACATTCACGCATACATACACACAAGCACATACACATCTCATCAAGGGGTGAATTGAGAGTAAAGTCTGTGCCTGGTTTTATACAAAGGGTGGTCTATAGACCTGCTAGACCATGTTCAAACCATCAAAAGAAATAAAAAAGGGAAAACTGGGGTGTTCTCAATAGATGTGAGGACTCAAAAAAAAAAACTCTACTAGAAGCTTGTTACGAGCTGCTTCGCTGCCTTGGCAATGTCGTATGCACACGAGATGATCTGAGTGGTCAAATGTTTGAGGTCGGGAGCTATCGAGGGGTCAGCCGGGATGGCGTTCTGGCACTCCACTTTCAAACGGCTGGCGCTGGAGACTAGCAGGCGTAGGGGCACTCTCACTTCCTCTGACTTGGGTTTCTGAGAATGGTGACGATGTATATGATAAATCTTTGACATTGCTTTCAGTGGTAAAAATGCAACACGACATTGCAAGCAGGAAAAGTAAGTACTGATTTCTGAGCACAGCATGCAGCTCAGAAACATGCCAATAGGAATGACTATGTTTCCTCTATATACAATCCGTGATAAAATTTGATGTTGACAATAATGGTGATAACATCTACAACTAGTAAGGTACGAGGAGACAGATTTCTGAACACTGGTACATAAAGAGGAAAACAAAGACAGACTCCATAAAATTACAAATTAATCTTACAACTATGGAATGGAGAAAAGATTTTGTGATATCGCCAAAAGATTCAAATCAATATCCAATAACTCTGAAGATGGTTAACATATCATCTTTTCAATAAGAATCAAAATGTTTCTATAATGAGCAGATCGTGTTCATTTTTTGTTAAGTTCGAATGTCTTACTAAAACCAAGATATGAAGTTTCTTATCATCGTAACTCAATCTTGAGGTAGGCTTACATAAGAATCAGTTGCTATTGATGTAGCTATTGTTCCATCACATAATTTAACCTGTTGTGTACGAGTCCCGAGTATACTCAGGCAGGTGTCTATGGGAAATGTGTGTTGTAGCAAAATCAAACCGTCCTCAATGGGTTAAGATAAGGTAAATCAATCATATCAAAGTTTTATCACGTAGAAACCAGAGAGAATGGGACTAATCTACCACTTTTCTTGTTTGGTTCTAGTCAAAATTCATCATCACACCACAAGCTATGATATCACTTACATCTGGGAATAGCTCCACCATGTCAGTGACCGTAGCGTAGATGCTTTCTGAACAGTCCACAAATCTGGAAATGGGACAGACACAGACATAACGTATTAAAATAACAAGCATCAAAGCAAATACTAGCATATAAGTACATGTAAGAAACACAGCGTTGCAAAACCATACCTCCTGGATAACAAAATTTCCACTTAAATGAATGTGTTTGTGTTTTTTCTTTTAATTTTTGTATTGCTTTTGCTCTTTATTAGAGAGAGAGAAAAGGAGAAAATGCATTTCTACATTTGCTGTTCTGTAAAACCAGAAATTTTTGCATGTATTTTGATTTGGTGAATTTTGCGAGAGCAGAGATTTGCAAAATTAAAATGCATGTGAAAGTTCTTACAAGTCTACACTCTAAAGCAAAGGATGCCAGTTGCAATTCGCAAAAATTTCATGATGCAAAAAAGTCTGTCGGCTCCAAATTCTCGAAAATTTCACGCTGTGAATATTTCTTGCTTTACAGTACTCCCTGTAAAAATCACAAGTTGAAGCTGAATTACAATACACCAAGTGATGGAGATGGGAACATCCTGGGGATTGACACTATCATTATGACACTACCTAATGAGCTAAAATATCTCTACAATAATTGTATTACTATGTTTTCCTCAAACTCTCAGATTGAACATTGTCTCTTCACAAACTACAAGCACCATTAACAACAATTAATGACAATACCAAAAGAAAAGAAGATAATACAGTCAAACCTGTCTATAGTGGCCCCCCAAGGGAGAAGAAAGAGGTGGCTGCTCTAGACTGGGTCGTTAACATGGCTTTTTTTTTTTGGGGGGGGGCATTGTATTTAGTGGTCACTACAAATGGAGTCGCTATAGATGGGTTTGACTGTAGCTTGATTTAAAAGTAAGAAAATAACACCCTGCCCTCTACAAAGACACAGAGTACCAACCTATCGACTTTGCCTTCCTGGGCTACAGCCAGTAAGGTCTGAATCTTCCTGGTTATCTTCTCCGTCGTCCCGACGACTGCCTCCTGGGTTGGTCTCTTCTCCTCTGCTCCATCCCCAGCCTCTGGCTCTGGGGATCCTTCGGTGGGCAGGGGTGAGGTGCTTGCCGGTGGGGATGTGGGGCTGGTAGAGGGGAGGGGCACCGCGGGGGACTCCGGCATTGGGGAACTGGAAGAGAGGGTGAGGTCAAGATGGTATATTCAGTGCAAAATTCACATGGGTTCTCATTGCTGTGTAAACGACAGTGACACAGGATTTCACCAACATAATGTCAAGGTTCATTTCATGCATCACCAGCAGATAACAAGAAATACATTTGTACAGTACTACTAAGTCTATGAATTTAGCACCATACAGGTTCTCAACTGATGCCACTTACTCCTAATGAAAGGTGTAAGATAACACCAATGAATGATATACAATCTATTTACCCATCCAGTTCATTAAAACAGATTATGCCACAGGAAAGACAGCAGGGAATATTTGTATTCACTGGATGTATATCAGATGATTTCACCAGGCATTGAAAGTGATTTTGGATAGTGCAGAGGATACACAAAAGTAATAAAGTCACATACAATACAGAAAGATGACAAAGAAGATACATACAATAAACATCAAGCAAACAAATATGAATCACATGAAAGAGGTTTATCCTTCGAAACAGAACTAAGATTCTCTGTTCTGTTACTTTAAAAGGGAACGAAAACCCCAAGAACAATGTGGATTGAGTGAAAGCAGTAATATTGGTAGAACACATCAGTGAAAGTTTGTGGAAAATCGGGCAATCGATGCAAAAGTTATGAAGTTTTAAAATGTTGGTGTTGGAACTGCTGGGAAAGGAGACTACTAGAGGTTATGACGTATGAGTGGACTACAATATAACGAAAATATAAAGGGAAATCAGTAAAAATTCATTTATCATGAAAATTATACATTCCCTCAACTTGATACTGACATATGTGAGGGGTAGCACTTATTCCCTCTGCTTTTTGAAAGTGGTTACTCAAGACGTCTTTCATTTTGGTAGAAAAAGGAATTTTTGTGAAATTCCTTTTATACAGTCAAACTCGGATACCTCGAAGTCGTCGGGACTGAAGAAAATGGTTCGACGTACGCGAATTTCGAGGTACGCGTACGTCGAATTTTCTTCGACTTATCCGATGTTTATCGATGTTCGACGTTTATCGATGTTCAACATGGTGTCTGTTATAGTGCCTACTGATTGTTTGCATGCTTGTCAATTTGAATTGAATCAACTTTTATATGAATGAATTGAGTGAAAATCGGAAATGAAATCAAAATTTCAGAAATAAAGATTTTGGTGGCCTGATCGTGCCACCAAAAAAAAAAAAAAAAAAAATTGGATGTTTGCCTTTACTTTTGAAAATGAACAGCGGTGACAATCGGCTACGTAAGATGCTAAAATAAATGTCAGGGGTTTGCGTTTAATTGTGGAAATGAATGACGGCAATATTCGACTCGGTATGATACTAAAATAAATGTCGGATGTTTGCTCATACTTTTGGAAATGAATAACGATAAGACTCAGCCCCGTATGGTGCTAAAACTAATGTTAGATATTTGATTTTGCGTTCGGAAATGAATAAGGATAACATTCGGCTCCGGAAGACGCTGAAATAAATGTCGAATTTTTGCTATGACGTTCGGAAATGAAAAACAATAACATTCAACTCCGTACGATGGTTAAATAAATGTCGGATGTTTCCATATACTTTCGAAAGTAAATAGCAATAGCATTCGGCTCCGGAAGATGCTAAAATAGATGTCAGATGATCGTTTTTATGTTCGGAAGAAAATAGCAGTAATATTCTGCTCCATCATGTCCATATGATGCTAAAATAACTGTCTGATGTTTGCTTTAAAATTTCGAAATGAATAACAGTAACATTCAGCTGCGTTTAATGGTAAAATTAATGTTTGATGTTTGCTTTGACGTTCGGAAAAGAGTAACAATAATATTCAACTCCTGACAATGATGAAATAAATGCTGGATGTTTGCTTTTACATTCGAAAGTAAATTGCAATAACATTTAGCTCCGGAAGATGCTAAAATAAATGTCGAATGTTTGCTTTGATGTTCTGAAGTGAATAACAATAATATTCAACTCCGTACGCTGATAAAATAAATGCCGGATGTGTGCTTTTACGTTCGAAAGTAAATGTCAATAGCATTCAGCTCCGGAAGATGATAATCATGTCGAATGATTGCTTTACATTTGGCATGTTTGGAAGTGAACAGCAGTAACATTCTGCCCCATACGATGATAAAAAATATTGGATATTTGCTACGGTACATTTCGAAATAAATATCAGTAACATTCAGCTATACGTTTCATGGTCCAAAATGTCTGATGTCTGCCTTGACGTTCAAAAATGAAAAACAGTAACATTCGGCTCCATGCGATGATAAAATAATTGTCAGATGATTCATTTCACTTTCGGAAGTGGATAGCAGTGACATTCGGCTCCGTTCGATAATGAAATATATGTCGGATGTTTGAAATGAATAACGGTAATATTCTGCTCCGTACGATGCAAGAATAAATAACAGATTGTTGCTTTAACATTTGGAAATGATTAATGGTATTAATCCGCTCAGTAAGATGCTAAAACAAATAGCGGATGTTTGCTTTCACGTTTGGAAATGGATTAGGATAGTATTCAGCTCCGTCAGATTCTAAAATGAATGTCGGTTGTTTGCTTTTACATTTAAAAATGAATAACGGTAACTTTCGGCTTTTTACAATGCTAAAACAAATGTCGGATGCTAACAAATGTCAGCTAATGCTCCCATTTTCTCATTTCAAACGTAAGTTTTGACCTCCTCAATATATGGGCATCAACTTTTATAATATCTACGCCTATTTGTCAAATCTTTAAACACAGAGTAAGATTATTAAATTTTCTATTCATTTGTTTTAGACATGGACATCTGTATCACTTCAATAATGCTTAATATTAATTTGTCTCTGTTTAGTAGGACCGATTTAGTTTTTGTAATGTTTTTCCTGATTTTTTTTTTGTTACCAGATTTTACTTTCGACCACTAGAAAATAAAAATCAATGATATTGGTGGCCCGATAAAACTTACAAGTGCGGAGCCCTGTGTATTCTATTCTTCATTGTGATCGGCCTATACTTCCAGATTTTCATAATCGCATTGCTGGGGAAAAAAAAAAAGTTTCAGTGCTTGCGTTCTCGGGGAAGTAAACTTCGTGAAAGGCAAAAAAAAAAAAAAATAGTTAAAAAAAAAAGGCACTACGAGGGAGATCGATGTTTTGACAGTGGAGCGTGATTAATGGCAAAGATATAACGGTCAACGTAAGCAGGTGCGCCCCGACGGTTGAGAAATCTACGCGCACGGTATGACTCGATCAAAAATCAAAACACAGTGGTTAAAGAAAAGCAAATGATGGTGCAGCGCGTAGTGCTATCGTAAAGCACTCCATTGGCACGGGTGCTATGTGCATACCATGTACGTGTGTTGGTAGGTGTTGGGGATTTTCCTTGTCAGCTGTGTATCGGGTATTTCTTCTAGGGCGCGCGATTGTTCTGGGTCTCAGAATATTTACAATCGAGTGTGAAAACATTTGTGACATGTCTTCGCTGTCCACGCGCGCTTAATCGGAGATGCTGAGTGATGTTTGCAATTTCGATTCGAGCAACATGCTGGGAAAAACAATAAGTTAATTAAGATCGGGACATTAGATTTCCCTTCGAGGTAACCGAACTTCGAGTTATCTTTGTTCGAGCTACGCGAATTTTAATGCACGGAAACTCCATAGGAACAATCGGGACTTTCATTTTGCCCCCGAGGTAAGTGATATTCGGCTTATCCGACGTCGAGGTATCCGAGTTTGACTGTAGTTTCTTTATATTGTTGTCCTCTAATACGTCATAACCTCTAGTAGTCTCCTCATCCAGCGGTTTCAACACCAAAATGTTAAAAGTTCATAACTTTTGCATCTATAGTCCGATTTTTTTCTCAAATTTTCACTGATGTGTTCTACTACTGCTAATACTTTTACTCAATCCACATTGCTCTTTGGGTTTGCCTTCCCTTTAAGAAGAGTGTATCCTGCTCGGCTCACCTTTCATCTTCTGGTTGCGGCTGGGCATTGTCGTACTCACTGCCCGCCTCACTGACCGGTCTGTCGCTGTTCTCTTCAGCCACGGAAGCCTGGAGTGGACACAAACAGACAAGGTATTCTACAGTATTAAACTCCAGGTCAGTCATCTTGGTTCAAGCTTTGGCAATCACCACTTTTGACCATCCTCGACAGCGATGTTGGCAAAAAACTGTACTATCGGTTCAGTATGGGAAAAGTTGTGATTCCATTGGCATTTTTGTGGCAACGAGTATTTTTCCCACCACAGATCTGTCACCACTGTCAACAAGGGATACCATTCGAATTGACCCGCACAGCAAATGACATTTAGCAAAGATGTGAGTTGAATGATACCCAAAAACATTATTATACTATGTATACAGCAATTGCCTCAGTCTCGTATTTTAAGATCTCATTCCAATCTTTTGTCTCCTTTGACTTACACATTCATTATTACAATGTATATTCCATAACTTCCATTTTCTTTGAATTTCTGAAGGAAAGGATACATATACATGTATTACAAAACTTAGACCACATTGACACAGTCAAAAATTCACTGACTAGTATCAGCAATGGAGCTTTGATAGGAGAAAACATTGGGTAATAACTGCTTCCATTACACTAAATCTGTCACTGCAATTTATTGATTGCTCTGTAAATACACCCCCACAGAGAAATATCCAATAAGAAGAAATGATGCCCTATTCAAGTGGAAATAAAGTAAGGTGAATCATCTCCATGGAAACCAGCATCAGCTTACCATCTCCTCTGGTCCATCATCCTTAATGGTCTCTAGGCCCTTGGGAGCAGCCAGTTTCTGGGCCTTTGCCATGTCCTTGGTGTCTGCACTCTCCCCACTGGAAGCACTCTTGGCAGGGGGCATCGGCTTCGCATTTGAACCAACCGGTCTCCATACTGCGTAGGGCTTCTGAGATGCCCGCGGCTCGATCATGGACTTTGGGCGTCGGCTGGGGGGAGCTGGCTTGGGGCCCGGCTTTGACGTTGGCGGGAGTGACTCCAGATCCTTGGGCTTGGGCCGAAGGGGTATGTCCTTGCCCCTCTGGAGGGCCAGAAGCTTGGCATTCTCCTCCTTGAGTTTGTCCACCTGATGACAGACAGGAAAAGGAAGGGGTCAACTCATTACTCCACGATATTACAATATTCAATGAAATTAGAACTGTTCCACTTGGCATACCTGATCCCACAAAGCAACAGGCTAACCTTCAGATGGTGGTCAAAGCCTTTATAAAATCAGTTTCATTATTATCGACGTCATGTCAATTTCTTTCAGAGGGATCAATTACTCAATCATATCTACCACACTATACAATATGATTAATCTGAACTCAAACATTTCTTTTTCATTCCTGTAAGAATTTTCACTTGAAAGTTATCTGGCAGCTGTGAAGATATTTAAAACTTACATACATATATGTCTATATGTGGGAGTATGTATATGCCCAAAAGAAATGGATAGATGTTATTTAATGTCTGTTGGGATATGAATGTCAAAGAGTGTGTCCATCCATATCTCTCTCTCTATCTCTCTTATATGCAGCATTCATTCACTACGTAGTGGAGTGATGCAAAAGATGAAGGCAATGATGCACATACTGTAAAAAGGGGTTACATCATAAACATCATATATCCTGCCAATAGCTTAAAAATGAAGGTCACGCCTTGTAAACACAGAGCATATCCTTTATCAAAAGGAAGTCCAGGCAGCAAGGGGGGGGGGGGGGGTCTCACACAAAAATAGGCTCATTGTAGCTAAGTATTACAAAATAACCAAGCCTTGGTCAAAACATTTAAATATAACACTTTTCTTATCCAAAATACTTTGGTAGATCCTAAATAAGAAATACATTTTGGCTCAGCATCAAGTGGTTACATATTGTATATCACCATATTCATACAAATAGCAGATTAATTAATCAAAATGAAATTGAAAAAGGCTGAAATTTGATTTGAACTGAATGATAACTAAGTGAGAGAAATAAGGGATCTTAAATGAATTGATAAGATATCTTTTTTTTTATTTCTTAATACATATACACAAAGAAAACAAAACAGTAAACATAAAACCAAGCACAGACACTCCCACACATAACTGAATAGAGTCTTAACATCATCTTGCTCAAATTAAATTTCCCTTCTAAAACTTAGACTCTAGTTTCCTTTTTTTTTCTACAACCTACAAAGGACATGCAATACACACCAATGAATCAAAATTTAACCCATTGAGGACGGGCTGATTTTGCTACCTGTACAACAAACATTTCCTATAGACACTTGCCCGAGTATACTCGGGACTCGTCCTCAACAGGTTAAGGGGGAAAACGGGAAACATAAAGAGAAGGAAAAAGAACTAAACAAACAAGAAATGACATGTCTAGTAATAGAGAGTGGTTGGGTGCCCAGGTCAGACCCCTGGATACCCCTTGGTATCCCTAAACTTGTCATCCTCAACTCCAGTTGAACACGTCTCCGGGATCTAATCCCCCGTTTTGGTTCACGGGAAGAAGACAGGGTGTGTGACACTGGCTGAATCATGTCAAAGCCTGCCCGTAGGTATGCACATTGGCATGGTGGTTCGTTGGACAGTATGTCTGATCCAGACATGCAAATGTACGGCAAGGTTCAGGGTACAAGTTTCAGAAGGACCCCATGTATGTGCGAGTAAAACGCCATGCATAAAGTTTTCTACATCCCCTTAAAAACATACAATAAACAAACAGAGAAATGATTGTCTGTCATACATACAACATTAGTTCATGTTGCACTTTATATGCATTCTGTTATATCAACTGCCATCCTTTCCCCATGGAGTAATGTATTAATCTCCTGAATCGAACTACACGGAATGATTTTCCTTCTCGAAATTGAATATAGTTGTCGATGGACATACATTTTCAACAAAATGGTATAAAAGTCTATGTAATGAAACTGCTATGCAAATTACATTTTGTATAGCAGTCATACCAAAATGCATAGCAAATTGCTATGCGATACCAGGAAAATTATTTCCTGAACTACCAAAGAATTTTTTGAATTACACAATCCTATTAATCTCTATGGCTTCACGGGTGTGTTCATGTGGAAACATAACATTGTGACACCCAAGTGGTTTTGTCTCACTAAAATTACAGGTAGGATTAAAGGCTCTGACGTAAGGGCTATAAAGAAAGGGGTTCCATGGACGGTACAGCCACAACCTAAACATTTCAAAGAGTTTCCCCCTCTTCTCTTATAGTGAACTGGAAAAAGACCTGGTAATTGGTCTGGAGGACATATACACACTCTAAGCAGGTGCACAATAGGCCTACATGTACCTCCTGGTATCCCCTGAGTGGCAGGGTGACCCCTGGATGGAAAACGGCGTCAAGCAGGTGAACATAATACCATGCACAATGGGATAAGATAACATGAAATTCCTCTTAAATGGCTCAAACTATAACCAGCATTATGTTCTCGGTTTACATTCTCCTCTACAATGATGTTTCCCTTTCACTGCCAGAACCAAGTCGATTTTGTATTTAAAGTCTTTAAAGGAGTTTAGAGAATCAGGGTGCGATTGTGTTATAAACATTCACACACATTCATGCATACACAAACATCTCATCAGCACCAAGGACACTGACAAAGGAGGGGTGACGAGATAATTGCTGCCATGTTTCATCTATCATGTGGTGTTTTGGGTGTGGCCTTCCCAAAGAGTTCCAAAAAGATGTTGCCCAAAGGTATAAAGATTGCATTGAAGTCAAACGGCAGGTATATACCGAGTGGTATGCCTTGGCCAGCACGTATTCCACGAAAAAACAACAACCACAAAACCATTAACCTGGCTGATTTTGCTACAACATGCATTTCCCATAGACACTGGCCCGAGTATTCTCGAGGCTCGTCCTCAAAGGGTTAAGGAACAAAGAGTAATGATCGCCAATGTGACTTCGTAAACTAAAGGAATGACAGCACTCTTGTGTGGGCCATGCCATCACCATATGCTGGGTTGAAAAACTTTGCGATACTCGGGCGGTTTAGACCTCCCCAAAGCTTGTCCCTGCGCATTCCTGTCTCGTTACGCACTGTGGTTTGGAGTGACAGCCTCTGGCCTGGTACAGGAACAGGTTCATCAAAATGTTATTTCTTGTCTAAACCCCAAAACTGACATGAGTCAGTCCTATAAAGGCCTGCCCTCAATGTTTGATGTCTTCGGGGTCTCCTCCCATCATGGTAGAAGGATCTGTGAGTCTCATCCACCCCCCCCCCCTCAAAAAAAATAAATGAATTAATGAATAAAAAGATAGATAGATAGATAGATAGATAGATAGATAGATAGATAGATAAATAAATAAATAAATAAATAAATAAATAAATAAACAATGATAAATTAATAAATCAATCAATCAAGTGGAGGGAAAAAAATGAGGAACTTGAACCTGCACTGCTGATTCTGAGACAAGTGGCAGAAATGTAATCTTTGTGTAAAAAAAATTAAAATCAAAACAAAACACCCCAAAGGCAAATAAACAAACAAAATCTTGTATTCAAGGAAGGTAACATGACAGTAGCATGAGGGCAGCTAAAAAAAAGGAAGTGAAAATACATCAGTCAATCAGGCTGCTTTTATACACATTGGAGTGGCACTTTATGGACTACGTACTGGTACTGCTATACTAAATTACAATAGTATGTGAATTGCCATAATGCTGTCCTGTGATGTGAATTTCTGTTTGTTTTTTTTTCCTGTGCCTTATCTCAGCTTTGTTCAACAGCCTTTTGGTAAAATATTCTTTTCATGTTTCGATGGTTTCCCGCTGGACTACCAAATTTCCACTGACATAGTACAAGACTCGTCAGGTTCTATTGACAATGGCTTAGTAATGGTAAATACAAATGTAACTCTGAATGTTAACAATACATTTTATCCATTCTTGTCATTATCTTGTCAAGATACAGATAATAATGACTTGTGTGGACATAGGTGTTATCTCAAGCATGGTGTCCACTTTAACATTCTCTACAGAAATCAAAGTGGGTGGTTTTATGGTGCTTCCTCTCTCTAACTGTTTTATGGTATGATGGTGCTCATTTGATTGTTTTCTAAACTGTTCTTCTGTTTAGATGAAGCTGCCCCTTTAATAAGTGGTGACCAGGGGGGCGTTTCATGAAGGAACTTGTCGGATAAAATATCTGACAAGTCAGTTATATCCGACAAGTTCAGAGAAATCAGCCAATCAGACTAAAGAATTTCTCAAAACTTGTCCGGATATAACTGACTTGTCAGATATTTTATCCGACAAGTTCCTTCATGAAATGCCCCCCAGAATTAACCCATGCAAACTGTCTACCATCCCCCTCCACACACACACACACACACATACAAATACAAACATATACACACAGTCATTGAAAAAGAGTGCATGTGAGCAATGTGAGCAAGGTTGAGTGTCTGGCTTATACCAGAATGAACCACTGTGTGAGTGTAAGGCATTGGTTTTACCACCAACAGGATGCCACACTATCATGCAATCCAACAAGCCCCAGGGATCCCACTGGCATCCCACTGGCATCCCACTGGCATGTATCAAATTTTAGGACTGTACATTATCAGTCCCCTATCTGGGATGTGTTAGCAAAAGGCATTTACAGTGAGGAAAATGAAATATCTATAATTGTTATCACTTTGAGACATAAATGTGGGACAGCAATAGTGTGTCAAGATACAATGTATGGCCTGGTTAAAGGGCGGTTTGTACAGTTTTGGTAGAGACCTGGCTTCAGGTTTTTAACATTTTTCATGAGATAATGAAAAACCTCTTACGAAATATGAAAGAACAATACAAGTAATTCCAAGAGGAATTCAAAGTTTATTTGATGAAAATTGGTTCTGAAATGGCTGAGATACCCAAAACATTCAATACTAATAAAAGGTTGGACCCTACTTTTATTAGGATCTCTTTGGTTTACTTTGTTTTGGATATCTCATATAGCCATTTCAAAACCGATTTTCATTAAATAAACTTTGAATTCCCCTTAGAATGGTTCGCTCTGTAACATTTCATAAGTGGTTTCTCAGTATCTTGCAAAAACTTAAAAGCCCAATCTTCAACCCACCAACACTATACCAGCCCTTTAAGCTATGCTGGAGTCTCTGATAATGTGGTGAAATTAACATGCAAAGGACTGTCACTCTTTTAACCCATTTAGGACGAGCATGTTTCCCATAGACACCTGCGCGAGTACGCTCGGGACTGGTCTTCAACGGGTTAAGTGGGGCTCCCATCAAAGACATAGATACATGTAATTATCAGGTGAGTATATTTTCTTTAGTAGACATCTGCTTGCTGCCCACTATGACCAAGTAGAGGTCAACGTCATGTGAAATTTTGCTACCGGTGAGCGATGACGCTATCCCATCCAACTCCACCCCAGGCAGACAACAAAGGGAATTCGCCACTCCAGCATACGTCTTTACGCAGGTTGACTAATTCGGGGGGAACTAATTTTAATCATCCCCATGTCACTTTAGATTGCCAATATTCTTGACCACAAATCTGCGACCAAATTAATCTCCCCGGATTACGTCCCTCTTGCTATTATTAGTAATCTGACGGTGGGTACGAGTAATTTCTGCGGTTGAGGTATTCCCCGTGTTTGAAGACATTGGGAAGCGGTCTGCTGTCATACTCTGTGGTGAGAAGTGCCGTGACTATTTCTACTCCATGTACATCATATTTTTTCGTTACCACACCCTATCTTAAACTGCACTCCATCTTACCGACTTTACAATCCCCCCATAAAAAATGCACATCAAACCGAGAACAGAACACACATACCACAGTCAGCAGCTTGAGCACTTTTACGCTGTAAATTGTGCAATCTGGTGCACACTTAATATAATATTTTGGCTTATTCTGATATAAGAAAAAGATTGTCAAAATATGTGACTCTTTTGGTGATCAAAATCTCTGTTTTTGGATAGTTGGTTACGCAGTTACAAAGTTACGCATGACTTTATGACGTATTAATTAAATATGACATGCCAATACATGTGACCATTTTCTCTCTTACATTTGAACAAAGTACATTGTATGACTGTATGCAACCTTGCTGTATGTCAAGATTTCATCTTCATTGGGGCAAAAATACTCTTTCAACTAAAAACCCCTGTTAAAGAATAATTATTAATTATCTGCAAATTTCAACTTTAGCTACTGAAATTAACAATGATTAGGAAACCCACTTGGCTTGCCATACTGAAGTCGTTAGTAAAGTTGTGCGTAACTTTACAGACAGCTTTATGAAACAGGGCCCAGGTAGGTCTGCCACTGGCCATGTGGCCAGAGACTCACCATAGACTGTAGCATGGCGACATCCTGATTCAGACGTTTGTTCATGTTGAGGAGGTGCTGGACGCGACCCTCCGCATTGGACAGCTTCTGCTTCATCTCAAGGTACTCATCCAGCGACACCGAGCCATCACACAGTTCTGATGAGCCGCCAGTCTGAGGAAATGACGTAAAAATAAAATTCCATGCAGACTCTTTAAGGCACACATAAGAAAAAATAAAACAACGAAAATCAGAATGGGATATCAAGGGCAAAATGTTTGACAGGAGGTATCACTCAAGAAATATGATGGTAAAGTTTCAACTACCTGCAGACAAGACTGAAACTGAGCAGATTAAATAACCAAAATATCATAATGAAAATTTATCTCAAGTCCATTGTTCCACGTATTCACAGCTGTGTTAGTATAGTCTTGGAGTATGCATGGGTCTAGGTAGTTTTTTTGCAGGTAAACTTATGGCTGATTCTCTGTGACCAACACCTCAAGTGTGGGAATCTGTATCCATTTTCAAAAAATGAAACTTTGACAACAAATATGGAACAGCTCTCTAAAAACACTTTTAAACCTTTGCTAAAACAGCCATTGGGTACAATACACATTACATCAGAACTTATGAAGTTGATGCAATTTATGAATCAGAGGGAATAGTGGCAACTGAAGGAGGCAGATTACCCCCATTAAAGAATGATGACAAAATAACATCAACTACAAAAATAAAAAGAATCAATACTCCTGATCAAGGAAAGCCTGCCAAATGAATGACAAGATCATAACAACATAAATCATAACATAAATGCATCAATCTCAACCGTAGTTTAACATATTAATGTCATTGCAAACACATGACACCTGACTGTTGACACAGAGCAAAAAAATATCTTGCCCACTATGTATAAGCTGGATTCGTAGTAGGTGATAGGACTTAGAAAAAATAAAACAACTCCATCTTTATGTTATTGTCTAATATCATACCATAAACTAATATCATGATACTATATAACATGCTATAAAATGAAATGAATACCAAACTGAAGAAAGAAAAGGGGAATAATGTCAATATTCCTGTGCTAAGTACCTATGAATTTAATGATGAATTGAAGTGATTTAAGACTTGTTTAATGTTGCTGCTAAGGTCCTCTTTTGGGCAGGGCAAACACATTACAGATTTAATCTGGAAATGGCAAATTTGCTCATGCCGCATTTCACAGAAATACTTTGAACATCAAGCATAAAATGACAGTCTTGCTACCAAGGAAAGAATGGATGCTTCATCTTGTTAAACAAGCAACCACGGCACTGTGAGCTTCAAGGATTCTTCTCACTGGACGACCAGGAGACGAAGATACTTTGCCTTTGGGCACAACTGCTACGGACAGGGGGACTTGAACCAGGGACCTCATGATTACTGGTCCGTGATCTTTTTCCCTGAGCCATGATAGCTCCTCATGAGGCAAAACTCTGAAGACATCCACTACTTCTCACAAGCAATATTAAAACTGAGACAGTATGAGTCTGCATCCTAACATATTGTATGGAGAACACTTTGCAGACTTTTGACAGGACTTTTGACAGTGACATTTTACACATAGTGGACTATTGAGTTACTGGAATAAAAGCCTTGAACCAAAAATCAAAGTAAACCACATCCATATTTCAGAAAAATGCAATCTTAAAGACACAGGGCATTATTAGGCTGAAGTTTTGTTTTACTCTTTAATGCATAATTAATTTCAGTGTTGAAGCAAAAATCAAACACTGTGATTTTAGTCATTGCCATACCTACAACAAACATTGTATAAACTCACAACTGATGCAGATACTGTATCTCTCTGAAACCCGACTGTAACATGCACACTACCTTCTGATGAAAGATGTGTTTTAAAAGTGCCCGGGCCAGCATTGTGACGAATTTACAATCAATGACATTCACTTCACACTTTTGCTTATCCTCTGCAAATCTGACGAACGGAATCAATCAACAACACATTTGTAGGAGAGAAAATCTGAGCAGAATCCACATGGAATTTGTACGACGGAAACCAAAGATAACGGCTGACACAAAGAGAGTTTTCGATCGCTCGTTGCACACTCTCACCAACGACTCTCTCACGCTGACGTCTATCGCAAGTGTCACCGCTACGTCTCAGGGACCCTCCGCAGACTTTGACAGTCTGCCATCGGCACGAAGAGTTTTTAATAGGGGGGAGGTTTACAACTCTGGTGAAGGGGTACAAAAAAAAAAGGGACAGAAGAAAAAAATAGTAGGTAGAGGGGGCTGAAAAGGGATGTTTACATACTGACTGGATAGGAAGGGCTACTGATGGTGGTGGGGGGGGGGGGGGGGGGGTGGGGGCAGTAAGGAGAACGGGAAGTAATTAATTTTCGCCGAGCGCCGACGGCTCGAGTGGACAGTTTTTGTCACCTCGAGATACGGCCAGACTACAATGCGCACATACGTGAGAAAGGGAGAGGGGAATATTAAAAAACAAAGAAAGCATGTTAGAGATTAAGGTACATCATTTGTTCTGTGGAAATCTGTCTGTCTGTCTGTCTGTCTGTCTTGGATGCCTGACTCGCCTTCTCTGTTTCTCTTTTTATCTGTGTATATATATATCTCTATCTATCTATCTATATATATATATATATATATATATATATATATATATATATATATATATCTTGTATCTTTCTATGGATCACTCTTTTTTTCCTATATCTATCTACCTATCTATCAATCTATCTCAGTCTCCATTTACCTATTTATTTATTTATTTATCAATCTATCTCTTCATTTATCTTTCCATTCATCTCTCTACGAACTCATCTATAACCTATAATCTGCCTGTGTCTTCTGCCATTGTGAACATACACGGCATGTATACACAGTCACATACAAAGAGATACATAAGTGTACAAGCAATATTGACTTCTTTGATTTCAGCAAAGCATAGCACTGCTTCACAGTATATACGCAGAAAAAACTGCCTATGGTAAATAAGTTGCATGTATGCTCCCTTTAGAACCATTTAATGATTGTGATATCTAACCCGTTGAGGATGAGCCCCGAGTATACTCGGGCAGGGGTATATGGGAAATGTGTGTTGTAGCAAAATCAGTCCGTCCTCAACGGGTAATAAGCCAAGCATCCACATCAGGGAAGACCTCATTGACCACAAGAGCATAAAATAGGGGAGATGGTGACTAGGTCTGAAGTGAATACTTCAGACAGGTGGCCACTATTCAAAGGTTGAGAGCAATTTGCATATCCAAATATTCGCATGCTAGAAACAATTTTTATTCGCAACCTGCATTTTGCACACAGCCTGTAATCAGAGAGTAAACATTAAACCACTTGATGATGTAACACTTGCCAATGAATGAGCCGTACTTTTTTCTTACATTTCATTCCATCATTCATATATAAATTTTCCCTTTTTTTTCCCTCTCTCGTTGGTCATATGAAATACATAAAAGTTTTTGAAGATGGGGAAAGGTTGACTGATGGTGTTCACTTCACAGTGCAAAGATATGAAGAGTTTGTTCGCAAAAACCGATAAGTCCATTTTTGAAGATTTTGAAGTACGGTCTCTGCCATAAAGTACAAAATAATACCTTTTAAATGATATATTGGTCACTGCATATTAAGGTACATTTTTGAAGTTATGGTCAAAAGAAGCAAAATTTTTCTTATTATTCTCTTTACTTTTCTTGACCTTTAATCGCAAATATCTCCATTTGGCAAATATGGACTTATCAGTTTTTGCGAACAAACTCTTCATGTGATCTCTTAAAATATCGACCAGCTGGCTGCAATAAAGAGGTGGCCATTATACACAGGATTTGAAGCAACAAGTGTCTTTTTGTTTCCACTGCTCTGAAAAGTTTTGATGCAATCTCTGCCAGCAGGTGGCTGTCACAGATGGGGGCATCCAGTGGAACAAGGTTTGGGAGTGTCAGGTGCCTCACGATGCTCCAAAAGACAATGAGTCCGGAGCAAACGCTATGTGACACACACCAATACGTGTCGTTAACTCACGCTAAGGACGTAAGGGGCGGGGAGCACTGCAAGGCCTCGCAAATTTCACTCTCTCCCTCTCTTCTCCCCCTCCCGCCCCCCCCCATGCCTCTTCTAAACCCATGTGATGCATACTCGCCAGGGCGAAATTCCCTCAAAATTGCTGTGATACAAACTGTTTTTCAAGGTTCCTCCAACAATGGATGCCTCCTGTGTTCTGCGTCACTTTCCAGATAATTTGACCAACTGCACGAGATAAAATCAAGCACTGCCCATAAAGGGAGGAGCGTGAAAAGCAGTTTATATATCCATTGAAGAAAAACACAAATGCACACGAGGTCTGTAATTTGCCAGCTGCTCAACAACTGACGACGTGTGAAATGCTTGCAGTGTTCTGTTAAGAAGCATGGCATATCAGATTAAATGCACCACTTTAAAGGACAAGTTCACCTTCATAAACATAAGGACTGAGAGAATGTAGCAATATTAGTAGAACACATCATTGAAAGTTTGAGGAAAATCGGACAATCCGTTCAAAAGTTATGAATTTTTGAAGTTTTTGTGCAGAAACCGCTGGATGAGAAGACTACTGCAGTGTGTGAATAACTTAGATGTCACATGCGTACAACAATATAAGGAAAATATAAAGAGAATTTCACAAAATTTCATCTTTTGAAAAAAGTACACGTTCCCTCGACTCGTTACCGACAAATGTTATGGGTAATATTATTCCCCCTGCCTTTAGAAAGAGGCAAGTCAAGTGCTCTTTTTATTATGCGAAAAAAAGTGAAAATATGTTGAATTTTCTTTACATTTTCTTTATACTGTTGTACGCATATGACTCACAAGCTGTAGTAGTCTCCTCATCCAGCGGTTCCAACACAAAAATTTTAAAGATTCATAACTTTTGCATCGATTGTCCAATTTTCCTCAAACTTTCACTGATGTGTTCTACTAATATTGTTGCATTCTCTCAATCCTTATGTCTATGAAGGTGAACTTGTCCTTTAAAAGTAAGCCAGACATGGTTGAAATTCCTGGAAAAATCGGCAGTAGAATACCGCAAAGCAAGAAATTTGTGTGGCATAAAATTTTCAAGAATAGGAGCTGGTAGCCTTTTTCCTGGCATGAAATTTTTGTGAATTGCACCTGGCATTCAAAGCACATACATTGTACATTACACATTATTGGTGGTGTAGCTACAAGAACTTTCTGGTCTTATAGCACTGTGTTAAATTGCTGCCTCTGAAACACGGTAAATCCCTAGAGATTTTAACACAGTATAGTATGCTCATTTCTCATACAAATAATAAGTTTTCACTCTCTTGTCACAGTGTCAAGGATGTGAGATAGAAGATGGTGACAAACACTTATATCACCAGCGAACCACTGTGATGTAAGCCTGAATATTGAAGAGACTGGTTTCACTGCCTCATCGAAAATTCTTGAATCAGCCATTTCAGGTGTACCCACTCTTCTCTGACATTCATTTAAATTTCTATGTGGCATTTTTTTTTTCTTTCTCAAGACATACCATATTTTTGTGGTACTAAATACAATTTGAAGTTTAAAGGACAAAGTTTAGCATGGTGAATACATGCCAATATAACTGTCTGTACGATCTCAATGAGCTTTTTTTCTGTTTCATTTTTTTTTTATGAAAAAAAAAATGATTTCCATAACAACAAAATGCACTGCTGTCTTGACTTTCACATAATTACTGTCATGCATGTGGGTGACGAAAACAGAAGTATCCAATAATTTCGCTGCAGAAGGGGCACACAAAGGTTTCTGTAGATCGGCTTTACTTTCCTCTCATTGACGCCAAGCTTTGATCACTCACATCATCATTACACAGCAGAAACAACAGGTTTGGAGGGAACAATACCTCTGCAGCAAGCACTGTGACTAAATATGGGCTAGGCACGTTGGTTGATTACAGTTCTGCACTTTTCCAATTTGGCACTTCCATGCGCATTGTCTTCAAAACAGCCTGCCCACATGCCCAACTGGATTAGTTTATATACATGTAATCCTTCTATTTTTTTTTCCTTCTCCAAACTGTCCCCTTTAACTAACAGCCAATCTGCCCTTGTCTTTTGCACTCGGATGATATTAACCCACTGAGGACGGGCTGATTTTGCTACAACACGCATTTCCCATAGACACCTGCCCAAGTATACTCGGGATTAGTCTCCAACGGGTTAAACACCAGAACCCTTGACATTCTTACGCAACAAGTTTGCCAGCCAGGGTAGCACCGCCCCCGACATGTGGTTCTAGTAATTGATTTGATTAATCGTCAGCCTCTCGAAGTGCAAGTGGGACTCCCTCTACCACTTGTGGTCTCCCCTTGACGTCAATGAGGGCGAAAACCCGGTACTGCGTTGGGGTGAGTCACTGAGTGACTAAACTGTGCCAAGACACCAACTACAATGCGTGGGACTATCATCCACCATCTCTTTGTTTCTTGCTTGTCGCTGTGGAGCAAGGTCTTCCCCCCTCATATCACTTCTCAAGAAATGTCTTAGGGGAGAACTTGTGGTCTTAAAGAGTAAAGTATCTTGGGGCATCAAATGGGATACACTATAAAGCACCTAGCTGAACAGTACTTGGGGGGGGGGGGGGGGGAGTACGTAACAGCAAAATTCTGGATGTCTCACAATTTAGTTTTTCACAACTCTTACATCAATATGACATACTGGACAATGATATCATTTGAATTTTCACAGCTAGTAAAATAAAAGGTGGAAAGTTCCTGAATGAGAATATGTCTGCTTAGAATTTCAATGAGGATAATACATACAATTGTACAAAATCAAGAAAATAGTGGGAACGCGTCGCTCGCTTGTGTGTTTGATTTTTTTATTTCATTTCAAATTGCTTTAGAGCATCAACATGTAATTATTTGGAAGTGGTATCTTAGGTGGAGCTTCAAAACAAATAGTATTATCATATTATGTTATTTCTATGTAAGGATGTTCCCATTTGTAAATTCCACTTTTTTGAGCTCCACTGTATCTGTCATCTGTGGTAATTACACATTTACAGTCCGGCATGGACATGTCTTGGTCAAAAAGGTCAAATTAACTCTAAGTGCCATGGTGCAAACTTCCTGTATGCTATATCATTCCAAGATTATTGCAATACATATGAGCTTCTGGAAAGCAATTGTGGCACACACAGAGTTAACAAAGGCTTCTGAGGTTCTCATCTTGGAAGTGGTTAGAGAGCTTTACATCCCTTAGGGGATCTCACTGGTTTGGCTCTTACACAAGGTTGAGGGAAGGTCTGCAGCTGAGTAGCTGGATCACAAACATCAAACATCATTTCTGTCAAAATTCTATTAAAGGGATCATATAGATTTGGTTGAGACCAAACTTCAGATTTCTGACATATTTTGGTGAGATGAGAAATCTTTTATGAAATATTAAAGAACATGAATTCCAAGAGGGATTCAATGTTTATTTGATGAAAATTGGTTTTGAAATGGCTGAGATATCCAAAGTAGAGTAATCCTAAAAAGGTGGGACCCACCTTTTATTACGATCACTTTGTTCTACTTTGTTTTTGGATGTCTCAGCCATTCAAAAACCGATTTTCATCTCATAAACCTTGCATTCCTCTTGGAATGGTATGCTCCGTATAACTTCCTCAGTGGTTTCTTGGCAATGTACTTAAATTGATGCAGATGTTCTAATAAAAGTTAAGAGCCCAATCCCTATCTCCACCAATACTATACCATCCCTTTAAATCGAAGAGTGTGATTAGCTGAAGAAGAGTTAAGATAACGAAACAAAAGTACTCTGAGAAAGAAGCAAGCAAACAAAAAGTTTCTCATCACTGCATCAGAGGTTAGGTGGGCGCAGATAATTTGATCCAAGGTTACAAAGCAAATCTGGCAGCACTTGGCGTTTTGGTGTTAATTGATATGATTCTGAACTTGGATGGGCGTGCACAGGAAAACAAAAATGGGTAAACCCCTTCCAGTTAATTTCTAATACCAATTTTGGTCTATGTCCAAAAATTACATTTAAAAAAAAAATCCTTTTTATCTGTTTTTTAAATTTTTTTTTCATTTATTTTTTATTTTTTTATTTTTTATAAAACCAGTAATCGGGATACAGATCAGCCCACATTGAGTCATGGTAGTAAGGATGACACAGTGACCATGCCTTCATACTACGTGATCATGACCAACGTTGTGGTTTACCTGCCACTCACAAAATGCGGGATTCTACGGTGCCTGGGACATTTTCAGAAAAACTCTTTCGTGCAGGGTGCACACGTCAGAGGATTAACCTTTGGCAAATTTGCTCATACCTCATTTCGCAGAAAGATACTGAACATCAAGCAAAAAAAAAAATGGTTAAATTACAAGAAACATTTTTTTTTTCCCTTTGGCATCTAACTCAAACACTTAATGACAGAAAGTACAGTGCAAGCTGCCATTTCCAAAGTGCTGCACACATTATTCAGATGTCTTTTACAGTACAACCTGTATTGACTGTGGACTATTCATGTATGCTCTTTAACAGCCTTACTTTTATCCAACAAGTGTATCAATGTCATTGTGATATGTCATTGTGTGATACAGTACTTCAAAGATAACGACATCAGTTTGAGAAAAAGAGGATAGGATATTTATCTTGTTTAGATTGGTTTGTTTTTTTGTCGTTTTTGGCATACAGGGCACTTGAACTGTCATCTGATGCAGATTCACTACACAGGAGGTCATTTCAAATAAGCATGAATTAAGTCTTTACCTGCTGCCTCCAAGATACAGCTACAATGTCAACCCATAAATTGGATACTGTAAAACAACAAATTTTCATGAGCATCAAACTTTTACAAATTTTGCGAGGAGCCAAGACTCACAAGACTCACAAAAGTGAAATGCAAGCGGAAGCTTTTTTTCCTACTCAATGCATTGAATGCTAGTGGCAATTTGTGAAAGTTTCATTCCACAACTAGAAAAGCACTCTGAGAGCGCAGACCTCCGCCAAGCATGCAGCTCATTTCCACCACTGATCTTGTTTTTCCATAGAGATATCAGTGATTTCCACCCATACGTACTTATAGCATCGTGTGCTGAAAGTCGCCCAATTTCCCAATAGAAGCCTTTGTTACGTCATAAACCCTCAGCTGCACGGCGCGCCTTGTCCTAGCAGAAACTACAGCACGCACTCTAGTGCGCGCATGCAAACCTCAAATACGCGCAGCCTGAACTCCCAAGTTCATTGACCCTACTTGCCAAAATATCAAAAATCCTTCATAAATTCCCCCAAAATTCTCGGATCACCACCAAAAGTTAATCGTTTGTTACTTGTGTCATTCTCAACCTTTCATGCAAGTTTCATAACTTTGTGATTTATCTTGCACACGGACAAACTAATGAACACACAAACACACAAACCAACAGTAACAAAAACATAACCTCCTCCCTTGGTGGAGGTAAAAATGGCCGTCGGCTAAAATTTGCAAATGGTTCATACCACGAAGGGTTTCTGGCTTTATAGTACACCAAGCATCAACTTCCTGCATTTAGCTGGATAAGAACTCAGGTTTACAGGTGGTGGAGTTGAGCTAGTTTGGCAATCAAAACCCAATGTAGGTGCATAGGCAGACTCCTATTCATAAAATGCTGCGAATGAGTGCTGGTCATTTTTTTTTCTTTCTTTAACTGATTTGTTGCTGACCAAGCTGACCAGAGCAGTATTAAAACAATCTGATCTGACCATCCCACTTTATCTGAAATCCTGCCCTGTTCCTTCCATGGGATGTTTTGATTAGGATGTGGGTAAAATTGGTTGCAGAGAAGAGGGAAAAAGGGGCAGTACTCTCCCCTCCTATCATCCCCCTACTGACCCCTTCCCACCCCCCTTTCTCCCTCAACACCACTATCTGACAAATCATATTAAAACTTCAATTGGTGCGCACAAGAGCAATCTGTAAGACTGTCTGTATTGCAGGTGTTTGGAAGTGGAAATAGCATAGATAATGCAAAATGTTATGAATTGAAAAAACAAAAAACAAACCTAGATTGCAATAAAATGGAAAAGAATGGAGGGATGGTGACATTAAAGAAGGAAAAATTAAATGGAATGAAATTAATGGAATGAAATTAAATAAGATTAAATCAAAAGGAATGAAATAAAATGAGAAGGGATAGAATGGAGTGAAGTGAACTTGGAGATAGATGACATGGAATGCAATGAAATGAACAGATATTGAATAGACCTTAAAAGCATGTGAAAATTAAAAACAGCAATCCTTATCTCCGGCAATCTCCATAAATCACGAACACTGTAAAGAACACTTTCTCGTACATCATTAACCTTTCTCTCCTGTGAGAGAAAAGAAAAGATATTCAATGGGCCTCAAAATCACATAAAGACTATACAGCAATCATCCTATCTCCTGCTATCTAAACAAATCAAGGAAGTACACGGAGCAGTTTCTTGTGCATTGAACACTCTCCCTTCTTGCAATTTATGCCGCTACCACTTCATTCTTAAAACTGTGCTAGCATGATATGCTTCAGGGTTACAAAAATCATAAGCACCATATCAATTAAGTTTCACTGCCGTTAAATCAACACTGTATGCTAAATATAAACACGAGGAATAAACTTGATTTATAAACATACTTTCATACTTGCTTAATACTGGCTAAAACAATCTGTGTGTTACTTCTAGCCACTTATGCATTCACAACTTTCCAGTTAATATAAAAAATTGACAAAATATCAATTGTCTTTCATCTAAAAACACATTTTGTTTGTTTGTATAATTCATTTTCAGGGGTAGATATCAAGGTAGTGTACATGGATGCTGGTAACAAAAAAAAAGTTGAACCATCCTCTACAAGATCCTAAATTTCCATAGACTTTAGATCTTTCCAGTTGATGTACGCGATGAGAAAACAGCTTGTATAATCTCATGTTCTACTAAAGCCATTCTGAATAATCCTGGATACCAATATACAAGCCATACTGAACAATTCTGGATACCAAAATACAAGCCATGTTGAATATACAAGCTGTAGTATGTAATTCTGGATATCACAATTTATCAGCAAGGCAGAAAAAAAAGATTCAAAGAAAACACATGGCTACAAATCAATGTCTTGGATATTGGGGTGGGGTGGGGGGGGGGATGATACACCTGCATTATTTATAGTTCAGTAATCTTACTTTTGACAGGACTACCCCCTATCCCTGAGTACTACGAGAAGCAAGCTATCCCTGCTTGAGTCTGGGGCTAGGAGTGGACGCCACTGATCGGTCTACTACCTAACGGGGGAAGGGAAAGGACCAATATCCTGTTTTGACCGAGACGAGGGCCTTCAGCACGCTTGATGGATGTAAGGACACCGTTATACAGGACCATGGGTCAGGTCTAGGTCCCAAGAAATGCTGATTCAGAACGGACAGAGAGATGGAGAGTTCTACTGTTGGTTTATTTTTTGTCTGTTTGTTTGTTTATCAGCGAGGGTTCAATTTCACCATTCCACGTTCATCTCCATCATATGTTTCTCTTAATTTGCATACTTTCTAGCTGTCAAATTTGATTCATTTATTCCTCAGAGTTTTATTACTGCAGACTTAGGGTTGACATTTTTCTCATTAGAACCCTTCCTCTCTGTCTCATGATACCAGGCCTTAAATCTTCTTTCCTCCAATTTATATTATCTTTCCCATCACTCTTTCCTCTTGTCCTATCAGCATCTCTCACTTCAAATATTTCCTTCCGAATGTTTTCTGGTATACCTGTACCTGTGCCTGTCAGATTTCATTCTGCTTTCAACATATTTTAACCAACCTTCAATCTAATGTGTTTCCTTTAACTTTCTATTAAAATTTTTATCCTTTCCCCAGAGTCATGATCTTACCTCTTAATATCTTCTCCTGACTTTCTCCTCTTTCAAATCTATTCTGGGTAACATAGGCCACTATCAAAAAAGTATAGCAACAATGTACAATGTGATTTTGGCTGTTTCTGGTAGTGTCATCTTTTGTCTTTTTCTTCTTAGCTTGGTTTTGTGCTTTGTTTGCCCTAACCTACAAGCTTTGTCTTGTCTTGGGGCTGAAGGCAATTGTTGATATCATACCTCTAATTTCAACCAATCAGAATCAAAGATTCATCCAAATGAGGGCGGTACAAATGCACTCTATTGACCTGATGGGCCGTTGTCTTCTGAGCTCTACACTGGACTCTACCACAACCCCTCACAAACATATAGGCACAATAATGTAGCTCTATTCTTCTTTGGGATGTCATCTTCTATGACTCCTTTTAACATATCATTTCTGTTGTGTGATTATTGCTCCATTGATGATCCTTCCTCAGACTTTATCTATCTTGCGGTCCATGTGGATCACACACCATGTTCCCCACTTAGTCATGTATCATATGAATGACTATGTAGCATTGAATATGTTTCTTTTTTCCCCCACAATACAACCACTGTCACCCCCTACCCCCCCCCCCCCCATGACCATTTTCCACGCTGCTTTAATACAAAAGCATCATCTACCTTCACTACATCTCTTGCTAGGAGTACATATATTTATAGCTTCCATATGTCATCTGTCTGCCATTACAAATCACTTCCCACACAGATCACTATCACTCAGCCTATTCTCCGATCCGTTTTATGTTTCACCACCCCCATTTCTACCATTGTCTCCTACTCCCCTCCAACTCTCTCCCAAATTTTAAGCACGCTGACGATGATTACGTCACAGCTGTAAATACTGTATCTGCAGACAGAAAACATATTGATGCATGCTAAATGAAACATATTCTGATGTCCCCTCCTAAAAAAAAACAACAAATGAAAAACTCCAAAAAGAAACATAAAAAAAAGAAAACATACATGTATGCTGTTGAAAAACTGGT